>OZ023268.1:133388287-133820787 GCA_964006375.1 Tillus elongatus
CTCTAAATTTCATCAGTAGGCGGGTGTTATCTGAGATCCAAGGGCTGTAGGGCTTGGTTACTCTGTATGTTCTGATAGGTGCATGTTTGTCGTATAAATCGCACAGCGTATGATTAAAAATAGCGACTTTTTCATCTATATCTGTGATATAATACATACATTCCATATTTGATGCACGCAAATCCTCCACAAACCCATCCACATCAAAGCATTATATATACATATATTATGCTATCGCATAATACAGTAGAAATGTAAACAAAATCATGGAAAGTCTCTTCTTTTATCTTAAAACTTAAACATAAGACATCTTATGTTTAACTAGACCGAAACGGTCGTGGAATGTGTTTCAATGTAAACAAGACGTTAGCTAACGTGTGCTTACATAGCGCAGATACAGCGTCGTTGTCTTCTAAGCAGAAGGTTACGCGATCGAATCCAGCTCGATGAATATCTGTTTTTTTTTATGTTTTATTTTGACATTTGGAGAAACAATAGTGCACAGATTTCATACGTTTTGAACAAGTTCTCATTTAGGTTTAAAACGCCAGAATAAGTTTGTCCCCCTTGAGCCTGAAATTATATTTTGTTATTGTTGATATTGAAAAAACCGATTTGATTAGGTTGACTCAAACGACATCAACTAGCGATTAATAAGGAAAAATAACTGCTACGTTTATAGTTTGGCAGAATCTTTACTTTTCTAAATATAAATTGAGTTTCTTCTTGGAAATCTTTTGTGTAACTTTAATGAAATTTGTAGTAAACGTTCCTTTTAAAGAGGCTTACATTATCTACAGATCTAGCAAAATTTACTTCTTTGGCTTAATAGAGAATTGAGTTTTGGACATTTTTTTCAAAAGGCGTTAGAACTCAAGATTTTTTTGATAATAGAGAGATATCGATGGTAACACTTTCGAAAGAATTCTTCAAATGTGCGCGTACTAGGACCTCTAAAATCGATCTTCAAGGTCTGTGTAAGTTTAAAGTATTAACTTTACTAATATGCCATGCAATAGTAGTGTACAATTCTTATAAAAGTTCGCTACTATAACGCACTTGCTTCGTCCCGAAATTTTTACTTAATGGAAAACTTATTTATAAGTGAACTTCTAGATTAAATTCTTTATTTTTTCTCTTGTTTTTCCTTTCCTTTTCCCCCTTGTTTCTTTCTTCCCTTTCGTCTTTTCCTCTCAAATTTCAGGAAAACAACTTGTAGGTACACTTGGAGAACCCAAATCTCCACAAAATATTTTCAAAAACCTGACGATCTTTTCACTAATCAACTTATCCTTATCAGAGGATAACATATCGTAGGCTTTTGACGACTACAACTATGTTTATAATCTGTGCATGTATTTGGCCTAGACGGTTGAGGGTGGTGCAATAGGCGAAGGTGCCGAATTCATGCAACTTTTTATTATTACTATATTTAGTATTATATATATATATATATATATATATATATATATATATATATATATATATATATATATATATATATATATATATATATATATATATTATATTATTTATTCAATCCACCATTACACGTGATCATACACAGTACTTAAGATTCTAAACACTTCCAAATATCAGAAATTTCTCCACATAATCGCCAGTACATTAATTTAAACCGCTTAATATCCACAATATTTACTTTTTTTCCCTCTTTCTTTTTTGTGCCCCTATCCATCCAGATGTGCCCCGATCCTCAAAAGATGAGAGATGCAACTTTAAACCAAAACAATGTCTTAGTGTTAACCTCAGTAGGGGAATCAACAGCATATCCTACACTCAATATAGTTCATTTTGTCAACCCTTAGTCTCCCTTTTTCATATCTTTCTTCTGCATATATGATATCCATACAACCAACACCTCTATACCACCCACAACCAAAATGTTCATACACATCATAGTACTCACCCACCCATTTCTCCACGCATGCATATTATATTCACACACACATATGCACACAGACACGCACTCACGACAGCACACTCACACACAGCACACACTTACTTTACCTGCACCTTGTCCAGGCAACACATCCACTCCACTTTCTCCATACACTCAACTATCATACTGCTCTCTACTTAAACATTGCTTTCAGTTCGACTTGTTTCAAAATAACAAAGCTAAAAATTTCTTTTTTAAATTTAGATTCAGATAAAATCCTCAAATTTGCTGGTAATTGATTATATAACTTTGGACCCCAAAATAAAACCGATCTTTTATAAACGCTCCTATTTACCGGTGGAATAGTCAAGTTTTCACCTATTCTACAACTTGTGCCATATGTGTGGCCCACCACATTTATTGCCCGAAAATGATGATGCATATGTTTTAGTACATAATATATAATAAAAATTCCTCTTATATCGAGTAGTTTAATATAGTCGTTACTATAAAGAAAGTTCGTACTAGACCTAGAATCCCTATGAAGAATGACTCTCAATATACTATTTTGAGTAACTTGAAGCGCAGCTAATGCATTTTCATAGCACGCACCCCAGAAAATAATACCATACCCCACAAAAGACTCCACGAGAGACTTGTAAACCAGTATTAGGTTTTCTGTTGTTAAAATATTTCGCAGGGTATAGAATTTGTATATAATCTTTTTCACCTTTGCATTCATATATGCTGCATGTTCTTGCCATTTTAAATTATTGTCTACCAGCAGACCAAGATATTTGACACTGTGAGACTCAGTTAGTTTACAGCAATCATCATGTATACTAATTGATAGACTGGAGGATGGTCTTCCGGCTGCTGTCGGTGAGAAAGCCACATATGATGTTTTTGTTAGGTTCAACGCTAGTAGGTTACTGTCTAGTACCTCTTTCACATGATTGATTGTTGTCTCCGCTCTTTCAAACAATTTTTCCCATTGATTTCCCACAAACACCAGAACGGTATCATCTGCATAAGCAATAGGTATACAGTCCAAAGTAAGGTCTTCAATTATATCATTTACATAAATATAAAACAATATTGGACCCAATATACTTCCCTGTGGTACACCACACGTAACCACTCGTCCCTCACTCACACAGTCACCCACTCTCACACGCTGGATTCTCTCATGAAGGTAGCTACCAAAAAGTGACAACGTATGTCCTCTTATCCCAATCAACTCTAGTTTAGCCAAAAACTTTTTATGACAAACTGTATCGAAAGCCTTTTTTAGGTCCAAAAACACAGCTAGAGCTTTCATATTGCTATTAAAGCTTCCGAGAACAGTACTTGTCAATTCATACAATGCATCTTGAGTGGATAGTCCTCGTCTAAAACCAAATTGCCTTTTGGACAACATGCTATGTTTATCCAAATATTCATTTAATCTGATATTTAATAGTTTTTCAAAAATTTTTGAAAACACACTAAGTAGACTAATAGGTCTGTAGTTTGAAACGTTTTTATGATCACCTGACTTATAAACTGGAAGCACTATAGACTCTTTCAATTGCAATGGAATAATAGTTGTCCGAAATATTGTGTTCATTAAATGAGTCAAAGGTTTAGCCAAAAACAGATGACAATTTTTCTCATATTGGCCGAAATACCATCGCTTCCAGCGGCAGCGCCTGACCTCAGCGAAGAGATTATGCCGATAACTTTGTTCTCCGTCACAGAATGCAAGAAAGGAATCTCTATATATATATATATATATATATATATATATATATATATATATATATATATATATATATATATATACACTTTCGAAAGCGTTTAGCTGTCCTGGTTGCCTAACATTTTTGATTAGTATTAGGTTATATTTATCTACGTGGTGATTATTATCCCAAAAATGTCGGGCCACGCATCCTCTGTCTATGGTGCCGTATCCTAGTTGTGCTAAATGTTTTTTAAATCTAATTTCAAAAGATCTTTAAGTTTGCCCGACGTATTTAAATCACAATCTTTACAATTTGATTTATCCCCGACATTTTACCAGTACTATCCTTGTTTTTTTGGGTTACCTAACACTTTTCTTATATCACTTTTTGTGGAAATTTTAGTCTTAAATTGGCTTTCTTAAAAATACCATATTGATCCCTCGTCAATCGCGGTTCAAATGGTAGGCAAACAAAGTTTATTTCCCTTTTTCCTTTTCTAAAGGTTGTTCATTGCGCTAACATTTTTGTTTTGTTTTCTGCTTGTTAATTAATTTCTCCACTAGGCAAGCAGTATATCCGTTATATTGAGCCACGGTCCCATATACTCTAATTATTTGCTGTATCTATTTTTACTTAAAGAAAAATCTTTTAACCCATTGACAAAACAATTCAGACTAACAATTTTTTGACTTACATTATGCGTACGCACAAAAATGGCTAGTTTGAATTCTTGACTAACTTGTTACCTTATCTCAGTTGTTTGTAATGTTTGCAAAAAAATTAATTTAAAGCAGCCTTTTTTGGCAATCTTACATGGAAAGCTATATCATATTATCAATTTCAAAAAGTATGGACTCAACAAGTGCGGTATGGTAGTGAATTTTCATTAAAAAGTTGTTGTTTCCATCGAAGAATTGTAAGTTAAATAGTAGATAAATATTACAATGCGTTATTGCAGCAAGTGTGTTGTGAGAGCGAATTTTTATAAATATATTTGCTTTTCAACTAAACTTTTTATTGTTATTTTTATTATTTTCGAGACCCAGTCTTTTCAAAATTTGCTACCATAACGTATTTGCTGCATCGGGGCTATTTTTTTAATCCTTTGGTAGATGATGTTATTAATTTTTTCTAGCTGGCTCGATAAACATGTTATCTTCGTTTTGCGGGTAATTTTTCGATTTGTTTTCTTAACTGTATGTCTTCTTAAAAAATGATTGCTTCGCATGGTTTATCCAATTAAATTTTAATTTTATTATGCTGATTCGACTGTTCTAGAGAGATGGTTCGAGAATCCTTGGAATTCGAAAGACCTGAAAGAATGAAAAGGAGGGGTTCTATAGTAAGTTATTTCAAAGAATATTGTAGAATGTCTTCAATGGATGCCTTGCCTTTTATTGGACAGGATAGAACTTTTCTTGAAATGTAAGTGATATTAATGTATGTGTGATGGTAGTGATCAGAAAATAAGCGTAACTCTTGCTGCCATACTTACTTATGTTAAAACTTATAAAGATCAAATCAAACAGTATCGAAATTTTGTAAAAGGAATATACAGTGACTGCTAAAAATGGTGCACTCTAAGTCAAAGATTTGTATTTTTGATTTCTCAATTGATCTCTTAATAGGTTATTTCTGAATGCCCATTTAACCTTGGCAGATATTCCAAGTGATTATTCCTTAATGAAAATGAAAGTCTGGACGTAGCAAGTGCGTTAAGGAAGTGAATTTTCATAAAAATGTTTCTAATAGTAAATGTCTCTCTATTGCAAGCAGGCATGAATCTGGTTACCGGTATAACCTATATAGTAGAAACATGTACCATATTTAATCAAAATAACTTATAGTTTGAAAATGTACAAAAATTTTCCGAAAATAAACTTAAAATGTTTGCAAGAAAACTGGTTGCCAAACCTTAGGTTAATAGCAAATTGAGTTATTGAAATTTGAAGCATTTAATGAAAATTCGCTACCAAAACGCACTTACTGCGTCTCGATTTATTTTCTTACAAACATGCATCACATTTCGACAAAAAAAGCAAAAATGCAATAATATAAGTTCGTATAAAAATGCAATAATATAAGTTCGTATAAAAGTATGTACGAAAAAAAATATTTTAGGTATCACCAACGACTTATAGGCCAGCCTGTGATTATCAAACTAATTTTATAAGATGCAGCTCAAGACACCCTATAAATAACTTATACAACTTTTTCTCGTATCTTGTTTAATAACAATTATATTGAGCTTCACCGTAGAAATGCGTCACCCTGTATGTATGTAAATAGACAAAAACTGAAACTAAGTCGCAGTCTCCTCATTAAAGAATTTTGCCAGGAAAATTAGTTAATTGTAGACCGTTAAACCAAAAACTTAACTAACACCACCCCCAAAGCATCAGAGAAAGGGTCTCTTTCAAATGAAATTTCTGGAAATATTTTAGTAAAATGGAGGACAATGACGGTTGAAACTGAAACTTAAGGGTTTGCAGAACACTCTTCCACTCTTCTTGCGGCATTTTCTTTTGATAATCGGTATTTGTTTCGGGTTCTGTGCCTAAATGTTGCGAATTTTGACGTTTCAAATCGCGACTTTGAGGTTTTGAGGGAAACTCCAAGTTTTTTTCTTTAACTGTCTATAACCTTTTTTAAATTAGTTAATTGTAGACCGTTAAACCAAAAACTTAACTAACACCACCCCCAAAGCATCAGAGAAAGGGTCTATTTCAAATGAAATTTCTGGAAATATTTTAGTAAAATGGAGGACAATGACGGTTGAAACTGAAACTTAAGGGTTTGCAGAACACCCTTCCACTCTTCTTGCGGCATTTTCTTTTGATAATCGGTATTTGTTTCGGGTTCTGTGCCTAAATGTTGCGAATTTTGACGTTTCAAATCGCGACTTTGAGGTTTTGAGGGAAACTCCAAGTTTTTTTCTTTAACTGTCTATAACCTTTTTTAAATTAGTTAATTGTAGACCGTTAAACCAAAAACTTAACTAACACCACCCCCAAAGCATCAGAGAAGGGTCTATTTCAAATGAAATTTCTGGAAATATTTTAGTAAAATGGAGGACAATGACGGTTGAAACTGAAACTTAAGGGTTTGCAGAACACTCTTCCACTCTTCTTGCGGCATTTTCTTTTGATAATCGGTATTTGTTTCGGGTTCTGTGCCTAAATGTTACGAATTTTGACGTTTCAAATCGCGACTTTGAGGTTTTGAGGGAAACTCCAAGTTTTTTTTCTTTAACTGTCTATAACCTTTTTTTAAAATGCAATCTAGACCGCTCGTGATTCGAGGTTCAAGTGGTAAGCAAAAACATTTTCTTTTCGGCTTTCTTTCTTCGAAAAGTCGTGGATTCCGCTAACATTTTCTTTGTTTTCTGTTTGTTAATTAAGAAAACATGATTTGGAAACGAAGACTTCTTGTGCTTGTCGGCCTCTCGGTCTGTCGATCTGTCAGTCTGTTGGTCTGTCCGTCTGTATGTCTGTCTGTTTGTAACCACATAACTTTAAAACGAATTGAAATATCGTCCTGAAATTTGTTATACATTTATCACCCGACAAACGAACGGTTCAGATTGTTTTTGGGTAAAATCGCTTCAGGGGGTAGGGGATGAATGGGGGATGATTTGGTGAAAATTAACATTTTTTCGTTAAAACTCGAGTAACATAAAATTTTAGGGTTTATTTGTCAGAAAACTTTCAATTTCATCAAACATCTGGTATTCTGTGCTGAAATTAAATTAGGGTTTGAATGTGTGGGGGTAGAATGTCGGTGACAGAAATTTCGATTTTTTTGCTAAAAGGCGTAAAAGGTCTCAAAACATATAAAAAACTTGATTCTGGAACGAAATTTTTTCTGTCGGCCTATCAATCTGTACGTCTTCCTGTTAATAGTCGCAATAACTTTCGAACGAATTGAGATATCATCTTCAAATTTGGTATCCAGTTAGCACCCAATAAAGGAATGCTTCTAATTGATTTTCGATAAGATCGCTTCATGCGGTAGGGGACAGCCATTTGGTGAAAATTGACATTTTTTGTTAAAACCCGAGTAATATAACGCATCAACAGTTTATGGGTACATGGATACAAATATTTTCTTTGTGGTCAAGTCGTGAACCCTAAATTCATTTAATGAGAATGGTTTTGTACGGTTCAGAATGGGTTAAATGTAATGCCGCGAAACACTAAATGTTTGAATTTAAATGAATGCGCGCATTAACATTACTAGTTCATAGAGACTAGCATCGTGGTTCTAATTACTCGTGAGGGACCATACGAAGTGTTTATTGTGGGACAGATTTATGAATACACGTGATAAAAGTAATAACAATTAAATACTACAAGTTACAAAATGAAATACAGAAATGAATATTGTGATCCAATAATACAATAAATTGGACAATTGGAGCTGGGTAGGTTGTAGGTTGCGTACCCAACACGCGGAAGCTGCCGCTGATACCTGGGGCTTCGTCCACAAGGGTAGCCACGTGGGTGAATCTCGTCCTGTTGACAACGGACTCACAAACACGTGGTGTACTTCTCGTCACGGGTCAATCGCTCGCGGACCGCTAAATGGCCAAGAATATGAACTGGTGACTAATCATCACCGAAACTTGGTTGTAACCGAGGTCTTGACTGGCCGCCGAACGATTAAGAAGTTACCTTTGGTGACCACAGCATATGTTGCGCCTGACTAACACTCACGGTTCAGCCGGTTGAGATAACCGAACTGGACGCTGGAAGAAATGGAAGTGGTTGAATCTTGAGATCTCTCGTAGCTGCTGACCCTCGATGACACCTGTCATAGGGATCCAACTGTTGATTGTACTTGCGCCTTCGGTGGCTGTTGTTGCCAACGGTTAGAGGTGTGCCAATGTCGGAACCGCCTCTGGTTGCTGTTGTAGGCACCGAGGGAAGTTTCTAGAATGGGAATTTACAGGGTCGGACTCGGGGAGATTGAGCGTGGGGACAAACATTATTAGAACACAGCAGTGTTTCTGGGGAGAGTAGATTATCAGAGCTATGTGGAAGTTATGATTCAATTTGCAGTACTATTTTAATAAGGATGAATCACTTGGTATCAGATCGGGATTAAATGGGTATTTGGACAAGCACAAATTGAGGGCGCAGATTTTATTTCTGAAAAATCAAAAATATATTTTGCTGTCATTAGGTGCACACTGTTTAGCAGTATAATCTGTCTGGTAGTACTTACTAGCAAAACATGCTGGAAGATGCCGGCTTTATGCCTTCTAATTTCAAATGAATGTAAAACGCATTTCTGAGGTTGTATTAGTCCCCTACACCATAGCACGCTGCTTTGTTTAAGCTATCTTTCTTACAACTTCGATCAATATTATCCTAAATACTTGCGCCACTGCTACCTACTTCGCTTTTAGGCATACAAACATAAACCTTATCTGTGCTTTTACTAATAGAATGCATGAACATTACATTATATATATATATATATATATATATATATATACATATATATATATATATATATATATATATATATATATATATATATATATATATATATATACACAGGGTGTAAACAAAGTGTGGAATATTGCCAATATTTCGAAAGCTACTAAACATATTTTTTTAATTTATTGATTGTTGTTGCCCTTACACGGTGAACTGGTCCATACTACATACAGACTTGAAGACTACTTCTCTGGCTTCACTGTTGCTAACTGGAGCAAGGGACCCTTCTGAATTCTAGATGTTCTATGATGTTCATCAACGTTTCTGTGACTAGTTTCGCAGCTTGACAGCATCCTCAGACAGATAAAAATTGAATTAACACGAAATCATGACAACTACAAATAAATATCTGTTGCTATATTATGATGTTTTGATCAAAAAATTAATCAAAATTGAAAATAAAATGAAACACAGATGACGGCCGAGGCTTTAAAAATATCTACGTGATGTATATCAATATTTAACATAAAAATAGAACTGCCTATAACAGTAATAACTAAACAATAACAGTAATAAAGCAGACACTAAACAATGAAAGTATCGACATACATCAAATCATTATCTTATTACAACTTTTTTGAAAAAAAATATATACAAATTTATTTTCTTTGACTTATTTAATGAGGAAGAAGAACATCCGAGAAAGGGGAATTCATTAAATCAGTTTGCTCTTTTAAAACAAGGCAGCTGTTGTCGTGTGTGTGCTTTTTGACTTCTAAAGCTTGAAAAATGTTGTGGTTGTATGCGGTTACTTACAGTAAATAACCGCATACAACCACTACATTTGTGTAATGGCAAACGTAAACTAGACTTTTTTGAGGCCTCAGAGAGATCTCTCTGAGGCCTAGGGTTGAACACACTGAGACCTCACAGACGATCTCCGGCGAGATTTTGGGAGTAGGCAGATTGAGGCCCCGTAATCGAGCTACAACAACCCAACCCAACTTTGTCCACCACTCTAAGAAGTAGGCAGATTGAGGCCTTATAGTATCCTTACATATTTTCTTTACCCACCTTTGTCCACCACTCTAAGGAGTAGACAGATTGAGGCCTTAGAGTGTCCTTACATATTTCCTTTACCCACCTTTGTCCACCACTCTAAGGAGTAGGCAGATTGAGGCCTTAGAGTGTTCTTACATATTTCCTTTACCCACCTTTGTCCACCACTCTAAGGAGTAGGCAGTTTGAGGCCTTAAAATCCCCTTACATATTTCCTTTACCTCTTGAAAATGACTCCAAAACAGGAGCCGAAACGTCGAGTTTTCATAAATTCTGGACGCGGTTCATCTCGAGAACCAAGTATGTCTCACATTAAAGACCGCGGAAATCTTTCTGAACATATATATATATATATATATATATATATATATATATATATATATATATATATATATGTATGTATCCGATAACTCAAAAAATAATTAACCGATTCGATGAAACTCGGAAAGTGCCTTTCTTTTAATAATGGCTTGGATGAGTTCGTTATCCAGGAAAATCAGACAGGGTTTTCCGGAAAATTTTGATTTTTCTCCGAAAATTACAAAGCAGTTTTAATAAAATGTTACGGATATATTGCCTTAGGAGAAGCCTTACTATGTACGAAAACTCAACTATTTAAGTTTGTAGAAAATTGAGTTTATTAAATTTTGAATTTTCTTTCGAAAAAGAATGTTTTCTCCGAAAATTACAAAGCTATTTTTATGAAATTTGGTGCATATCTTGCCTCAGAAAAGACCTTATGATATTCCAAAACTAAACTTTCTAGGTTTATAGAAAATTGAATTATTTAAATTTGAAACATTTAATAAAAATTCACTACCATAACGCACTTTCTGCGTCCCGAAGTTTTTTTAGTTGTCAGCAGAGTACTAAATTTACGAATTGTCAAAAAAATATAATTAGTAGTTTTTGAAATATGGGCAAAGTTCCACATTTTTCTACAGCCTGTATTTTTCGACTATGTATTTTGATACTACGAAAACCGCAATCACTAACCCTAGATTACGAGCTTAGGGTGAATGTGTTCTAGCTCGGTTTAAGAATTAAACTTTAAATGACCAATACACAATTTTCTGTGAAGGAAGAAAATTTAAAGTTAGTATATCTAGGTACTGCAAGTCTTTTTAAAAATTACTGTAAGTCTCTTTGAAAATTACAAATTTTAAGAATGTTACAAAAGCTTTCTAGAAGAAAATAGTTTATATTCAAAAAAGGAATGTTTTTCCAACTACAATTTTTTTCTTAATGAAAAAAGAAATAAGAAAAATAGATCAGGTTTTCACCTTTTTTAACTGTAGAACTAAATCAAAATTGCTTCTTATTTACAATCAAAAAATGTAGGCTTCTAGATAAATAATATAAGGAGCCAGGAAAAATGTACGAATTGGAAATAGCCGAGTCATCTGAAATCGAGTAAAAAAAAAGATAAATAATAAATTGAGCAGAAATACACATATCCTACAGCTATTACTGACGTCTGATTAGCTGATTGGCCGCATTTTTTACAGAAGAACCTAATTACAACTAGTCTCCTACCGCTCAGACTGGTCAACTTTTTCTGGAAAGCAGCAGGCAGTCTACAGGAAGCCGACAACAGCGATAAGTCGGTAAAATCAGGCTCTGATTTTAATTATATTATAACCCAATGAAAATATACATAAAATTGAGATTCAGAACCTAAAATAATATTCTGAACCGAGATCACGGGTAATATCCAAAACCCAGTACTCTCCTGAACACGGAATGATACCCAGTGCCCAAAATAATATGCAAATCCCAAAAGAATAATTCTGCACCGAAACCCTCTTTATATGAAGCAATTTTTTCGTGATACTGGAGAGATAAAAACCAGCTTTAAGTACTTACCCAAATAAATTATAGGGGCAACGGTTTATCGCTAACAAATGGCAAGACACGTAATAATAGTGTACTTTAGCTACTTGAAGTTTAGCGGTAGGGTACTGCCGCTAATGCACTAAGTTAAATAATACCACGTTAGTTGTCATCTGACGGTGGAGAGAACACCATTCGACATGTTTCTCGGTCAGCTAACGCTTTGCGAGCAGTGTTGTTACTAGGGATTTTTAGAAAGTACTAAATCTGAAGTGAAAATTGTACTAAAATTTACAAATTGTACTAAATGGCGGGAAATTCAAAATTCAAATAACGTAAACATCTTTAAGGTTAATATTATGTATTTATGTTTTATGTTATACTACTTATGTGATAATTAATTAAATTCCAGATTGTACTCCAAGAATAAATAAAACTTATCAATTTGGGACTCGTTTAATGTAAGACAATCTTACAAAAAATAAATAAAACTGCTATTCTTACATAACTAAATAAAAAAGCTTTGGTTCTAAATAAATTAAAACTAAAAAAATATACTCTCTTATTCTCTAATTAGTACAAGTTTAAGACATAACAAAAAATAAATAAAACTGTTATTCTTACTTAAATAAATTTAAAAAAATCCTTGGTTCTAACTAAATTAACCTAAAAACTGAAAAAATATATTCTCTAATTTGTAATAAGCTTAATGTAACAAAACATAACAAAAAATAAATAAAGCTGTTAATCTTATAAAACTAAATAAAAATCTTTGGTTTTGAGTAAATTAACCTCAAAACTAAAAAAAAATATTGTTATTCTCTAATTTGTCTTAGTTTAATGTACCAAAATATAAACAAAACTGTTATTCTTACGTAAATAAATAAAAACTAAAAAATATTTTCTCTTGCAAAATAGATTATATTTCTGTATCTTCAACTTCATCGTCCTTTTTCCTTGCAGTGACTAGTTTTTTATCAGGTGTCCAGTCCAAAGACTTTCCAGGAAAAGTATGCAACATATCTTTAATGTGTAGTATTTGAGCACAAGTATTTATGAGAAGCCTGTTTCTTCTTTTAGATTTAATAATGTTTAAGTGAAAGAAAATTCTCTCAGCAGTTGCTGAAGAATGTGGCAAACTTAAAATAACTTTAACTACTACCATTAAGTTTGCAAACATTGGTGAACCTAAGGTATTCTTCGTCAAATTAATCTCGCTCCAAAATTCATCAAGGGTCAAACTTTTCATCTTTTTAACATCATCTGACTCACTTAAAAGTTGCCATTCAGTGTTGACAGCTTCTATGTCTACTTCTATATTTGGGAACAAAGTTGCAAAACTAGCTATGGATAAAACATCACCGGAAGTGGCTTTGGTTGGAACGAAATTGGAGGCGAATGTATAATAGGGGTTCCCGATATCAAACCTATTTTTAATTTGATTACATAATTCAATATAGAATTCTAGAGCACGAAGCCTAAAATTATGTATTTCCTGTGAATCAATATTTTGAGAGTTAGTCATAACTAATTCAGCCTTAGCTCCAAAATACATACTCTCTAGTGGAAGATAGTTATGTGGATTGTTGACATTCAGTTTTATATCTTCATCGTCTCGAACATTCTTTTTTAATTAACATTTTATAATTGTTCGATACAAAGTTGTAATCTGTTCAAGAAGATAAGGTACCTTTGGTGCTTCACTCTGGAATTCTAGGTTCAACTTCGTAATAAGTTCTAAAGAATACAGCATGAAAGATAGATACACTTTAAAAATGTCTTTTTTTAAAGCACTTAGAACATTTTTGGCAGAAGGCAGATTATCTTCAGAACTTGCTCTTTGAAAAAAAAAAGTGTTAAGGAGTCCCAGTGGTCTAAAATTCTTTGACACACCATCTGAAAATATTAAAAAATATACAAATTGAAATCGCACACCTTTCTTAAACTTACCCTCATAGAGAGCCATCTTGTCTGGCTTGGGTACAGCAACTTTTGAGGTTCTTCATCTAAAAAAATCTGACACTCTTTAAATTCTTCAATCCTTTTGGAACTATGAGAAAAATATGAGTATATATCTCTCTCACAAACTGTTATATGCTGGATGGTAGCTTCTTGCAAGCATTCGAGGCGCATATGTGGAGGCAATGGCATGCGCATCCCTGAACCACTATGTTTGGTACAAGTTCTTTAAATCTTGTCTGCACACTGTTTAAATTTCCCATCATAACACTTGCGTTATCGGCACCTAATCCTATAATGTTTTCATAAGGTATATTCGATTTGTCTAGGGTACATTTTATTGACTGAAATAAGCCTGCGGCAGTAGCAGACTGCACCTCTATTAGTTCAAAAAATAGGTCACATACAGCGTTGCCTTTCCAGTATCTTGTGATTACAGCAAGGGAATTTTTATCACTGATGTCCGTTGTTTCATCGATTATTAGTGAAAATCTAGACGATCGAAGATTTTCTACCAGCTGTTGTTTAGCTGCAGGGCCTAACTGTTGTATACATGTGTCAGTTGCTTTTTTTCTCTTTATGCACATTTTCTTTGCAATTTTTGAATCCGGAAAAATTATACTACATAAGGAAGGCAATGTATCCATTAAGATAAACGGCAAATTATGGTCGCACATATAGGCACATAATTTTAACTCTGCTTCCTTCACTTGATATGTAACGTGGTTAAAGTTTGAAATTTCAGCGTAACTAGTCAAAGATCTGGTATTAGCTGCCGCTTGTTGTTTTTTAATATGGAATGAAGCCTTTTCATGGCGTTTAATGTGAAAGGAGCTACCTTGTATAGGTTTAGAGCAGACGGTGCAGAAAAAGTCGAAGCCTTTTAACGACAACCATTTGAATTCACTTAACCATTGTTCTCTAAACTGTTGTTTATACTTTTTTTTGTATCTAACGTTGGCTTAGGCATTATATTTTCATATTACGAAGACAAGGAGATTTATAGTTATCTGGGTAAAAGTGCACTTTTACCGTTATCAGCTGCTATTAATAAAGACTATTATTAAAAAGACTACTTATTATAAAACATAAAACAACTGACAGTGAATTGTCACCGCAAAACCGCGCAACTTTACTTGCTGCCAATATCGAATATTCAAAGGAACTATTTTCGCTCAAATTGAACAGTGAACAGTTATTATTATTAGGCATAAAGTATACTGATGACTTTATGTCATTAGATACTATATTTCAGGCAAAACTAAAATAAAGTGTTAGTTTACAAACAAAAAAGGCAACAAAGTTATGATAGATAGTTTATGGAGAAATTAGGAAAAATTGTACTAAATCTCTCAAAGATGTACTAAATGTGCATAAACAATGAAATTGTACTAAATTTAGTACAATTGTGCCACTTGTAGCAACACTGTTTGCGAGTGGTAGCTATCGACTACTAGACGCCCGCACTTCGACAGAAGCTACCACATTCTTATTGGTTCCCTAGGTTAACGTGACAAGTATTCCGTTTCCCATCGGTGGGAAATTTGCGCTCTGCCCACAGGCAGTTTATAGTAAGCACTCGTTGACGTAATCCAGCTATTTTCAAATATGATTATCTGTTTGACGACCTAACTGATAATAATTTACTTTGTTATCGTTCTTGGGATAAGCTTGTCCATGTCTGAGGATATTATGAGTAATTTGCCCTTTTTGTGGGCAACGATGTTATTTATTTAAAAAAACATTTGATTTCTGATATAAATATATACCAACTTATGTTTCTATTTTGCATGATTTAAAAGCCTAGACTTGTTGGTAGCGAGTTTTTTTTCTTCATAAAAATTGTAGCAAATTTAATTAGAAATTTATTCTCAAATTTTCAAGCAGTATACGAGATGTTACAGTTTTTGCTATTTTCATAAAAGTTTGACGAAAAGACTATTCACTAAGTGGAGATTGAATCCTGTAATGGCAGTGAAAATTACACTTGGAGAACCCAAAATACATTTTTAAAGACCTCACGATAGTTTCACTAACAAAGGTAGCTTCATCAGATGACGAAAATTTCTGACTTCTTCATCCTATGATGACGCTAACTTGAAACAATCGTCAGGTCTTTAAAAATGTGCTGTGGTGGTTTGGGTTGTCCAAGTGCAGTTATGAGAAGACGATTCTTGCAGTTATTGATTTTAAGAAATTGTTCCGCATTTACTAAGAAAGCTAAATATTTTGCAGCTAGAAATTGTAGTTTCAACGTACCTTGAAAATGGCTAGTTCTTTGCCTGGAAGTAAACATTCTGTAGATCCAGAAATACTGCATTCATTTAAAGAAAAACCTCAACATTACAAAAAATCATGGCGCGCAGGTATCATGCAACATTTTAAAGACTACTGTAATTCAACCACAATTCACGGTTTTGTTTATTTTGGTGACGGTAGAACTTGGATTGAGATGTAAGTTGTATTTTTGAGTGTATTAATGTAATTGAGTAAATTTTCGCAGATTATCTAATAAAATTGTCAAACAGCTAAAATTTGAGACGCCAGAATGATTCCTTTGGTATCAGAAGATTTTACTGTATTTTTATTTACGAAATCATGATTGACAGTATTCAAATAATGATAATGAGATAGGTAATGATACAATGTGCAATTATTTTAGAATGAAATGCACTATATACTACACACTTTCTGCTCTCTTTACTTAGCCAATGCATGAAGCTTTTGCTCTTAAATGAAGTTTGTGCGATTTGAGTTTTTTAGGCTGTCTTTAAGTTTTTTCAGTTGGATTGTGTGCAATTTTAGCTTATCAATCAATTATTATTCAGAATGCACTAACTTATAACCATCATTGACTAAAAATCAAGGACTTTGCTTCCCAAGAAAAAAAAATGAAGCTTGTTACTTTAGAATTCGTTTTATATTTTTTGACCATAAATACAGGGTGACGTATTTTGACCCTCGACATCATTGGGATTTCTGAAATAGTAAGAGATACAAACTTGGTTGAGTTAGACGAAAGTTGTACAATTACAAGGGCAACTCGAAGGTACTTACAGATTTCAAAACAGTTTCATAGCTACCTAGATCAAAGCGAAACACCAAAAACTTCCATCTTCTTGTTTCTTTAATATCTCCAAAATTATGTCGCCTATCAACTTGATTTTTGCTATATAGTTGCCACTATAGTTGTCGTGTCAGTATTAAAGTTTATTTAAGCTCATTACTTTCTGAGTTGCGATAGTAAAATTTTTTTATTTAATGGACACCATATTGAATTTTCCCACGAAAATATTTTGGTTTTATTGTGGTTATAATGATATACAGTAGATGGTGTTTTGCCCTCGCTTTGTCAGAAGTAATCAATTTTTGTTTTTTCCAAGACGGTGCACCAGCTCATAATACACGAATCCTGATCAACTTTTTTAATAGTGTTTTTGAGAACAACTGGACTAGTAGTAGTGGCCCTATGCAGTAGCCTCCAAGGTGACCTGATTACACAGATCTTGACTATTTTCTTTGGGGTTACTTACCTAAAAAAAAATATGAAGCCACAAGAAATCAGTCCACACTATACAAGCTCTAAAGTCAATAATCACGAAAACGTGTCATAATATCAACAGTGGCTTTTTGCTGTGAGCAACAGATAATATTATGAAACGCACACATCTATGCATCAAAGAAAATTTTCGGGACGCAGCAAGTGCGTTATGGTAGCGAATTTTCATTAAATATTTCAAATTTGTATAACTCAATTTTCTATAAACCTATAAAGTTGAGTTTTGGTGGAGTAAGAGCCACATACCAACCCAATCTCATCAAAATAACTTTTTGTTATTTTTTTGAGTTACAAATTTTTTGGGTAAAAATTAATTTTTTAATTGTTGCAGTTTCACCATCGATACCTCTTTATTAGCGAATTTTAAAAAAATAAAAACGCCTAAGTTTTTTAAATAAAAATTCGCTTTTAAGAACAAAACAGAAATGTCACTACGTAAAAAAAAAGACAACACCTCATGGTGTTACCAGGCGGTCACCTATTCAGACACTGACCATGCCCGAGGTTGTTTAACTTCGGTGATCGCACGAGAATCGGTTTTTTAAACGTGCTATAGCTGTTCGGTTGAAGTGATTGTTTATCCGAGGTTTATATATGCGTTGTTAATTTTTAAGTTTCGATTTTAGATAAAGAATTAAATTATTTTCAAATTTTGCAATATTTACACAATTTTTAACAGTCCTGATTGCATACGTACTGTTCCTGTGTAAAAGAATTTAACATAATTTATTTTAAACGTTAGGGTCTTGGACAACTCACTTCGTAATATGATCAAACAAATTGTTGTTTTCGGGAATGATTTAATTCAGAAGCTTTTCATATAAACTAAAATTATTATCGAAAAACAACTTATTCTCTCATTAACCTAAAATAAAAAAGTTCGGGACGCAGCAAGTGCGTTATGGTAGTGAATTTTTATTAAATGCTTCAAATTTGAATAACTCAATTTTCTATACACTTAGAAATTTTAATTTTGGTATATAGTAAGGTCTTTCCTAAGACAAGATATCCATTAATTTCATTAAAACAACTTTGTAATTTTGGGAGAAAAAAATTAAAACATTTTTTTCAAAAGTAAAGTTTAAATTTGAATAACTCAATTTTCTATAAACTTAGAAAGTTGAATTTTTATACGTACTAAGGTCTCTCCTAGGGCAACGTACGTAATAAATTTTATTAAAACAAATTTGTTATTTTCAGAAAAAAAATTTTTTTTGAAAGAAAACTCAAAATTTTCTCGGAAAACCCTGTTAGATTTTTCTGGATAACGAACTCATCCAAGCCACTAATAAAATAAAGGCACTTGCCGAGTTTAATCGAAATCGGTTATTTATTTTTTGAGTTATCAGATGGATACATATATATATATATATATATATATATATATATATATATATATATATATATATATATATATATATATATATATATATATATATATATATATATATATATATATATATATATATATATATATATATATATATATATATATATATATATATATATATATATATATATATAAACATATAAAAATTGAAACTGACCCCGGATATGGGTTCTAGGGGTCCTAGTTCGCCGTCATTTGAAAACAATTTTGCAAAGTCTCGCCATCGATACTTCTGTATTAGTGAATTCTTTTAAATAAAAATTCACTAATAAATTGATATGACATATGACGCTACATCAACCCATTTTGCAATAAGAATGCAAATAACAGAACAAACCGATAGCAATTTAATTTCTGACCACGTGACCAAGAATCGTGTTGTTGATCATTTCAGAATGCCAAATCTATAGACACATACATACATACATATATATATATATATATATATATATATATATATATATATATATATATATATATATATATATATATATATATATATATATATATATATATATGTATATATATATATATATATATATATATATATATATATATATATATATATATATATATATATATATATATGAGACATGCTTGGTTCTCGGGTTAAACCGCGTCCAGAATTTATGGAAACTCGACGTTTCGGCTCCTGTTTTGGAGCCATTTTCAAGAGGTAAAGGAAATATGTAAGGACACTCTAAGGCCTTAATCTGCCTACTCCTCAGATCTCTCTGAGGCCTAGGGTTGAACACACTGAGACCTCACAGACGATCTCCGGCGTGATTTGGGGAGTAGGCAGATTGAGGCCCCGTAATCGAGCTACAACAACCCAACCTACCTTTATCCACCGCTCTAAGGAGTAGGCAGATTGAGGCCTTAGAGTGTCCTTACATATTTCCTTTACCCACCTTTGTCCACCACTCTAAGGAGTAGGCAGATTGAGGCCTTAGAGTGTCCTTACATATTTCCTTTACCCACCTTTGTCCATCACTCTAAGGGGTAGGCAGATTGAGGCCTTAGAGTGTCCTTACATATTTCCTTTACCCACCTTTGTCCACCACTCTAAGGAGTAGGCAGATTGAGGCCTTAGAGTGTCCTTACATATTTCCTTTACCCACCTTTGTCCATCACTCTAAGGAGTAGGCAGATTGAGGCCTTAGAGTGTCCTTACATATTTCCTTTACCTCTTGAAAATGGCTCCAAAACAGGAGCCGAAACGTCGAGTTTCCATAAATTCTGGACGAGGTTTAACCCGAGAACCAAGCATGTCTCACATTAAAGACCGCGGAAATCTTTCTAAACATATATATATATATATATATATATATATATATATATATATATATATATATATATATATATATATATAAACATATATAAACATATACAAATTTTAAGGGATCTTGGTTTTGGGTTCTAGGGACCCAAATGCGCGGTTATCTGAAGAAATTTTTTCAAAAGCTTTTCATCGTGACCTCTCTAATACGAAATTTGTCTTAATGAAAAAATGGCGCACATTTCGAACAGTTACTCTGATTTTTCATTTGCTACCATATTTATCTGTTTACTCAGTTGATGTGTTATCCTATTTTCGTATCTTTTTCATGTTTTTTCATTACATTTTGCACAAAAAGCGTAATATTATTCATTGTTTATGTGACAAATCTGCAATCATAGTAATAATACGGATTTTTGTACGTGAATAACGCTCAGCACCGATTTCAAAAACGATTTAAGCCCGGCTTAACTTTGATCCTTGAGCAACTACTATGGCAGCAAGCAACTGAATACCTAGTCTAGCCCTAAATTCTCTGATCATACATTCGCTCTGACAACACTGCTGGCAACACAACTTTGACTGTTGGATGCAAGAGAGATAATCTAATATCTATATTCTGTGGAAGCTGAGCAAAAACTTTTTGTTTATTATAACCTGAAAGCCCGTTCAAACAAGGGTATCATCTATCTTGTCAGATATTATGCCATTTAATTATTTCATGCATAGTTGCTGTGCAACCAGATTGAAGACTTGATGTGTGCGTGTGTGTATGTGTATGTGTTTTGTTTCCTTAACGTCGGTTTATTTCCGCTACTATGGCCAATCACCCACGCCAGGGAGCTATCCTGGAAATTTTGCCAAACCCCTGCCTTTATGTAAGTAGGGTAGGGATATTTAAAGTACCAAACATCACATGGACACGGGACCGACGGCTTTACGCCCCTCCGAAGGGCGGAACGTGCAGACATTCAACTTGCTCAAATACAATGCCACAGCCTCGGTTCCTGTTAATTGTACAGTATGTACTGAAAAAGTGAAAGTAGAACCCTGGTATCGAACCCAGTATCCCTCGGTTCAGAGGCACACGGTCTTACCACTGAACCACCAAGGTTCTTTTGAAGACTCGATGCTATCGCATTTGTTTGGTTATCATGGTAGTTGATACGAGATAAAAATCAAGCCTGGATTAACTTTGATCCACGTTTGTAAAACCGGCGGAGAGTGTCTTTGTGCCCTGGCTAATTAGAATCTATATTATCTACTTTTCGGACGTAAATGAGTTAGGGACACCTAAGAGGACACTGCACAGGTCCATTGCTACTAATTAAGTTGTTGTTCAAAACACTATTAAGAAAGTTGATCAGGATTTGTGTATTATGGGCTGGTGCGCCATCTTGTTGAAAAAATAAAAACCGATTATCTCCAATTTCGGACGTAGATGAATAAGTGACACCTAAGAGGACACGCACAGGTCTATTGCTACTAATTAAGTTGTTGTCCAAAACACTATTAAGAAAGTTGATCACGATTTGTGTATTATGGGCTGATGCGCCATCTTGTTGAAAAAATAAAAACCGATTATCTCCAATTTCGGACGTAAATGAGTAAGGGGCACCTAAGAGGACACTGCACAGGTCCATTGCTACTAATTAAGTTGTTGTCCAAAACACTATTAAGAAAGTTGATCACGATTTGTGTATTATGGGCTGATGCGCCATCTTGTTGAAAAAATAAAAACCGATTATCTCCAATTTCGGACGTAAATGAGTAAGGGGCACCTAAGAGGACACTGCACAGGTCCATTGCTACTAATTAAGTTGTTGTCCAAAACACTATTAAGAAAGTTGATCACGATTTGTGTATTATGGGCTGATGCGCCATCGTGTTGAAAAAATAAAAACCGATTATCTCCAATTTCGGACGTAGATGAATAAGTGACACCTAAGAGGACACGCACAGGTCTATTGCTACTAATTAAGTTGTTGTCCAAAACACTATTAAGAAAGTTGATCACGATTTGTGTATTATGGGCTGATGCGCCATCTTGTTGAAAAAATAAAAACCGATTATCTCCAATTTCGGACGTAAATGAGTAAGGGGCACCTAAGAGGACACTGCACAGGTCCATTGCTACTAATTAAGTTGTTGTCCAAAACACTATTAAGAAAGTTGATCACGATTTGTGTATTATGGGCTGATGCGCCATCTTGTTGAAAAAATAAAAACCGATTATCTCCAATTTCGGACGTAAATGAGTAAGGGGCACCTAAGAGGACACTGCACAGGTCCATTGCTACTAATTAAGTTGTTGTCCAAAACACTATTAAGAAAGTTGATCACGATTTGTGTATTATGGGCTGATGCGCCATCTTGTTGAAAAAATAAAAACCGATTATCTCCAATTTCGGACGTAGACGAATAAGTGACACCTAAGAGGACACTGCTAGCTGTGTTTACTCGGAAGGACCGAGGGTAAGTCATAGTATTTCCCTCGGAGCCCATGCAACGGTGTTTCAGGCCGAGATGTACGCCATCCTGCACTGTGTGCGGGAGAACAAGAGGAGGGGCTACACCAACAAGCGGATCCTCATAGCCACAGACAGCCAGGCAGCCCTTAAGGCACTAAGTAGCCCACGGGTAAATTCCTGGCTGGTGAGTGAGTGCCGAGACGAGACGAGCGACCTGGCTGGACAGAATGAGGTGACCCTCATCTGGATGCCGGGTCACTCGGGGGTTAGAGGCAATGAAGAAGCTGACAGTCTCGCAAAGAGAGGGTCAGCAGAACCATTTATGGGACCAGAACCGGCTCTGGGCGTGTCAAAGAGCACTGCCAGGGGAGCCATTAAGTCCTGGGTCAGAAACCAACACAAGGTGTACTGGGCGGACTGTCCAGGGCTCAGACATGGGAAGTCAATAATTGACGGACCCAGTTCAAAGAGAGCTGTGGAGCTGCTAAACCTAAGCAGAGGACAGCTCAGAAACACAACAGGTCTCTTGACGGGACACATGGCCGTCAAGAAACACCTGCATAAAATGGGGCGGTTCGAAGGGGACCTCGCATGCAGACTCTGCGGCGAGGGGGAGGAATCAGTCCAGCACATCTTGTGTGAGTGTATAGCTCTGGACCGGAAAAGACAACTGATCTACGGTCACTCTAGACCGGAGACAGAGCAATATAAAACTTCACCCTACCAATCGCTGTGCAGACTAGTTCAAGGCACAGTGATCTTGGAATGGGTGGAGTAAGACTAAGGGTATGCACAATCAACCAAGGGTTGCGGTGCTATCGGGGCGGCAAGGCCGCGGACGAGCCCTGAGGGAACAAAAAAAAAAGAGGACACTGCACAGGTCCATTACTACTAATTAAGTTGTTGTCCAAAACACTATTAAGAAAGTTGACCACGATTTGTGTATTATGGGCTGATGCGCCATCTTGTTGAAAAAAATAAAAACCGATTATCTCCACTTTCGGACGTACATGATTAAGTGACACCTAAGAGGACACTGCACAGGTCCATTACTACTAATTAAGTTGTTGTCCAAAACACTATTAAGAAAGTTGATCACGATTTGTGTATTATGGGCTGGTGCGCCTTCTTGTTGGAAAAAATAAAACCGATTATGTCTAACAAAAATGTGGGCAAAAACCATATTGTGACGCAACATTATAACCAGAAAAAATAGCCAAAGATTTTGATGGAAAAAATCAATATAGCGTTGATGAAATAAAAAAAAGTTGAATATCGTGACTCAGAAAGTGATGAATTTAAACAAGTTTTAAGGTCACCATGGCAACCACAATAGTAAATTGTGTCACTGTGCAAAAATTCAAGTTGGTGGCAGGATAGTTTTGGAGATATTGAAGAAAGGCAAAAAACGGCAGTTTTTGGTATTTCGCTTATATCTAGGAAGCTATGGAACTTTTTCCGATCTGTAAGTACCTTTGGGTTGCACTTATAATTGTGCAATTTTTGTCTAATTTACTCTAGTTTCTATCACCAACGGTTTCCGAGTTCACAATGATGTCGAGAGTCAAAATCTCGCACCTGTATATTTTTTAGAAATTCATTTAACTGTAACCCATTTGGTTCTATATTTAAAAAAAACACAATTTTAATACATAGATTTGATTTTTAGATTCTGTTGGGCCATAATTTTTATTCTAGCTATATGTGGATCGATTTACATGATAAGTGAAATTTATATGAAATGGTTAGAGTGTCCCGTAATCATTTCATTCGCCACCAAAAAGGCTTCACTTTACAAAATACCAATTCCGTCGATTACTGTTTGTCCAGTTAACAGGATAGATCCAAAGATTTTTAACTTAACGGCATACAACGAAATGAAAGATGATATACCACTCCAAAATGTCACTTACTTGTAAGTATTATGTAGTTGTTTACTATAAATATACACATAGGAAAAGTCTAGGGATATTTTTTTAAATGCACGTATTTTTTTCTTGATATGATTTAAGAAGAAAACAAAAAATGTATGATATAAGTAAGTGTTTAATATTACATAAAATGAAATGTTTTATTCAAGAAACCTAGAAGATTATTGAAAAAATATATATACTGAAAGGCAAATTTTCAGAATTTTTCAAAAAAGTTTAATACAAAGTATGACCTCCACGTTGAGTAATTACAGCTCTACGTCTATTCCTCATAAACAACTCCTTGTAGTAAAGGTGCCCACTCTGCTGTCAGAAGCCCCTGGAATGTAAACGCATTACGTATGTTACCCATATGTGGAGTAATTCTTCGTTGAAGCATATCCTAGACCTGCTCTATCGGATTCAGGTCCGGGAATTGTGCTGGCCATGGTAAAGCTTCAATTTCCGCGTTATGCAACCTATTGGTTACGATGCGCGCGGTATGTGGATGGGCATTATGACGTTTTAGGCGGAACTTTGACCAACAGGGCCTGAAAATGGATGCACGATGAGTTGAAGAATGGTATCCAGATAGAGCTAAGCTGTTAGGAAGCGAGTTTGGTTCTGCCACCAATAATTATTCCGCCCCATGCCATTATTGTACCACCTCTGTATGGACAGACTTCCTGAATACGTTTTGAGCGTTCCGCATTTTCAGATTGTCTCCACACCCTTACTCGACGAGAATCCGGATGGAAACAAACCTGGATTCGTCTGTGAATAAAACTGTAGCCCAGTTATCTGCAGTCCAATTCAGATAATTTTGACACCAGTTCAAGCTTGCAGCGCGATTGCCTCTGGAAATAGGTAAAAATCTGAGTGGACGTCTACTTGAGAGATTTGCTTTGTGAAGATGATTTCTTACAGTATTTCGGCTAATGGTTACATTATGCGATCTTTTCAGAGTCGTAACCAATTCAGGTGTCGCAATTGTAGGCAGCCTTCTGGCAGTTAAACATAAAAATCTATCCGGACCTGCCGTCGTAGAGCGTCCTCGTCCTTGATGTTGCTCGGACAGACTGCCAGTTTCCCTAAAACGCCTTAATACATGACTTTTGACACTTTGGAAAACACCCATCCGCTCCGCTACTTCATTCTGCCGCATGCCCGCTTGAAGAAAGCCTGCCGCTCGTCTAAAGCCATATATATATATATATATATATATATATATATATATATATATATATATATATATATATATATATATATATATATATATATATATATATATAAGTAGCTGGGATAAGTTCGTTAGTCAGGAAAATCGACTCAGGTTTTGCCGAAAATGTGTTTCCTTTCAAAAAAAAATTATATCTCCGGAAATAACAAACTACGGGCAACCAATTTTAGTATGCTGGTTTCTGTCATGAAGGGTATCCTGTGTAAATTCAGATCTCTATCTTAAAAGACAAAAAAGTTAGAGGTACATCAGTTTTTAATTCATTATATCTGATTCAAGAAAGTTAAAACGTCAAAATTTATTGAGTACCAATGTGAGTGAAAAGTACTACAAAAAATGACTAACAAACTCCTAGATATGTGTCTAAGTCATTATTTTCCTTGATTTCGTTAAAATATGACTAAAAATCTATTTTAAATCGAAATGGTTTTGTGTAGATTTTAAAACATTTCAAATCGCGACTTTGTCTGTTTTAAGGAAAACCCCCATTTTTTTTTCTTCAAATGCCTCTAACTTTTTTGTCTTTAAACTTACAGACCTAAATTTTGGTAAATTGTTCACCCTTTATATATATATATATATATATATATATATATATATATATATATATATATATATATATATATATATATTGACACTGGCCCTGGATATGGGTTCTAGTGGGCCTAGTTCGCGCTCATTTGAAGAATTTTTTTCAATATTCAAAAGTCGAGATCTCCTCGTTAGTGATTTTTTTTTAAAGAAAATTCACTAAAACAGGCACTTTTGAAGCTACGGGACAAGTCTACGACTGTATTAAATATGGAACGGTTTCACTACGTTAGGGCAAGATTAAACAACCAGATATGTTATTCAAATTGAATTAAGTCTTAAAACTTTCATCACCTCTATGTCTAATTATTTTTTATACAAAAATTCGCTAAAAAAATAATAGGAATAACAACAAACTAATTAGATAATTGTGAAGTCAGATGAGACTAAAAAAAATTGAAAAAAGTAAAGTCAGTAACTAGGATTCGAACTCGTCATGCAGAAGTCAACTGAATTTGATTACCGTATTCACAGGGACTTATACCACTGAGTTATACTCGACATGTGTCTACTAGCAACTATATCTCGTCATACATTTGTTCAATGTTTTAAAATTTACATAAAACTATTTCGATTTACAATAGATTTTTTGATCATATTATAAAAAAATCAAGGAAAATAACGGCTTAGACACATATCTAGGAGCTTGTTAAACATTTCTTGTAGTATTTTTCACTCTCATTCGTACTCAATCAATTTTGACGTTTGAAGTTCCTTGAATCAGGTTTAATTAATTAAAAATTAATTTACCTATAACTTTTTCGTTTTTCAAGATAGAGGTCTGAATTTTGGTACACAAGATACACTTTATGATAGAAACCAGATTACTAAATTTGATTGCCCTTACTTCGTTATTTCCGGAGACATAAATTTTTTTCGAAAGAAAACACAAACTTTTCCGGGCCGAACTGACCCTGGATATGGGTTCTAGGAGGCCTAGTTCGCGAAGAAATTTTTTCAAAATTCAGAAGTCGGGATCTCCTCATTAGTGAATTTTTCTTTATAAAATTCACTAATATCAATGTCACTTTCACAAATATCTTCTAAGAATTATTTCTATTAAAAATTTGAGGGGCTAAGAAAACACCCTTTCTATATAAGTACACTGTTGCAATAAATAATATTGTTATGGTTTTCAGCAACCAATTGGCGGAGTACATGGCAATGGTATGCGATGAATATGATAAAGAAGATTCTACAAAGGAATTTTTTGACCCTGGTGAATTTTTCAACATAATGAGCAAGGTATAAAAGAGTGTTTCTGAAAACAAACAACAAATAAAGCTTGTTTGTAGCAGATAAAATTAGTTTATAAACAAATAATTATCCCTGTTTTAGGCGTTTATGTCTATTCTGCCGGCCTAATTCAAAATGTTGTATCTGTATATGAGATTTTTTGTGATATTGCAGTTTTTCTGAATATCATACTGCCATCGTCAGCAAACAATTTTTTCTTCTCATTGTTAGTTAGGATATATATATATATATATATATATATATATATATATATATATATATATATATATATATATATATATATATAAGCTAAAAATGAGAAGAAAAAATTGTTCGCTGACGATATACTTTCAAATATATTTATTTGACTTGATGGGTAGTATACAAATATATACAGCTAACCAAAAACGCGAAATTGTATTTCTGAGCGAGGCAGCATTTTGTTCATCATAAAATCTAAAAGACCCCTTTAATAGAAAGGGAATGTGACAAATACTCATAAAGTTGGGTCTGTCCATAGCAAGTATAACTTACAACGAGCGTTCGGTTTTAAGTCATTTTCAGTGTTACGACGAAACGTTTATTAAACCTTATGCAGGGTGCGGGGACAGCATTTCATCAAACAGAATTATGCAAAAACGGATTGGTGGGATTATACTCTGCCCAAAAAATATTTAGCGACAGGATATTTCAAATATAAATTCAAACCTGGAAAACCTAAAATCCAAAAATATGCTTTTATACAAATAGAACACTCTATATATTTTTATGTTATGTTAAAGAGAATCATTTTTATGTTATGTTAAAGAGAATCAGCTTTAGCCCCTCTTTGTTTCTTCTCCACATCAATGACCTCGTCTCCAGCACATCCAACCCAGTTCACAGTTACGCGGACGACAGCACCCAGTCTCTTTGGCCCAACTAGAAGAGGATCGCAGACACATGGAGGGTTCTGTCTCCGTGGATCTCCAAAAAATATTGGACTGTGGAAGTAGAAATCTTGTACAATTCAACCACGCCAAATCACAGTCTTGCTTTCTTTCTCATAAAAGATACACCAGCCCTAGAACCAGCACAATGAACAACCAAGTTATTTAAAGTAATGAGTCCTTTTCACTTGTTGGCATTTCTGTGGATCGAAATCTAAATTGGCATCAACATGTCACATCAATTGCAGAAGCGGCTGCTAAGAAATTAGGTTTCCTCTTCCGGGCTCGCAAATACTTTTTACCAGCTAATTTGTATACCTTATGTACTTCACAAATAAGGCCAAACCTCGAATACTGCTTCCACATCTGGGGTGGCGCTGCCGCTTCTACACTCGCTATCCTGGATTCCATTCAGAAGAGAGCTATACGTCTTCTTGGTGACCCTACCCTCACCCAAAGGTTGCCATACCTTGCCTACCGACGTGCCGTTGGTGACCCCTCTCTCTTTTATAGATATCTGCACGGGCAGTGCTCAGAGGAGCTTTCTTCCATAGTTCCTTCACCTGCTGTCCCCAACAGATCTACCAAGAAAACAGAGCGAATGCACCCTTTTACTGTCCAGGTCACCAGACATAGAACATCTTGTTATGCCCGCTCTTTTGTCCCGAGGACTTCCAAGTTGTGGAACTACTTGCCGGCACATGTTTTTCCTTTTCCTCCGAACCTCCACACCTTCAAGTCCAGAATTAAGAATTTGCCTCTTTCCTCCTTGTCGACACCCACGATACGATAGTGTTTAGGCTGTAAGCCCTCGTGGTGTGTTGTTGAAATAAATAATAAAAAAAGCTCCCCAATTTGTTCGGTATGTCATATACCTGTATCTTATTGTTTTGCAAGCAGATGCCCAAAATAATTGTCTTCTTGTCCAAAGGTTATCTACAATGAAATATCCTGACGAACGCACACTCACTATGCTTACTTTTGAAAATTGTATAAAGAGATTCGATTCTACTGGAAGTGGTGACTATGCAAAGCATAAAGCGGTAACTATAACTATTCTGCCTTTTTCCTTTCGTTAACGTCGGTCTAGTTCCGCAACTATGGCTAATCACCCACGCCAGGGAACAGTTTCACCGCACTATCTTGGAAAGTTTGTCGAACCCCTGCCTTTCTGTAGGGAAGAGTAGGGATCTTTAACGTGCCCAACATTGCATGGTACAAAGCCACAACGGATTTACGCTCTCTCCGAAGGGCGGAACGTGCAGACATTCAATTTCAAACCCAATGCTGCAATCTCGAATGATGTAATTTTCCAGTATACAATAAAAAGTGAAAGAGAACCCTGTGAATCGAACCCAGTACCCTTGCTCCCAGAGGGACACGTTCTCATCACTGGACCACCGATGCTCTAATATTCTGCTGCATATTGAAGAAAATTCGCAACTCAGTAGTCGACAGACAGAAATATTATGTAAAACGTGACATTGAACCGCCAATCAAATCACTAAAAATATAACTATTACCTTACCATATGGAATTACATCAAGAGTTACATAATGCTCGCCTCGTTAGGCGTGTTACGTTATGTTTTGACGAGGCTACGTGTGGAAGTAATGGTGTTGTAAATGGTCTTAAGATACACTACTACGTACGTATTTAAAAATCCATTTTGGATCCGTCAAATAGAGAATCAAAACCACTGGTGTGGTTCTTCACAACATATTTATTGGACCGTATTTTTTAATATTTCCCTAACTGGTCGTAATTATCTTCAGTTCCTTACAGAAGTTGTTCCCGGTCTTCTTCAACAGCTTAGTCAGAATATGTGGATGCAATAGGACGGTGCCCGTTCGCCCTATCATCGCGAGGTATGCAAATTTTTAGATGACAATCATCCTCAAAAAAGTATTGGACGTGGAGGTTTTGTTCAGTTTTCCCCAGCCAGAGTAGGTGGTGATAAGCCCGTAATAATGGCTGTTACCGTTTCGCCACGTCGCCGCTATGTGAAAGCTACAGTGCTGGAAGGTATCTGGATAAGTTCCCGATACCATATCGTAACATTGCAACCATTCCCCATTTTGGTGGTTGTTCCGTGATAGAAATTTTCCTATACGGGATCACCCACTGACTGCAAAACACTTCAAAGTTATCACGATAGTCGTTACTACCTTCTAGCGACCAATTGTGCTAGCCTAATATTTTTGTAAATAAATATAATTATGGTAATGATTTTTTTTTTCCAGAATAGACCAGTCATAGAGGCATATGTATTATACAATGGCCAATGTGAAAATGGGCAATGTGAAATGAAAAAAATCGTAACCGAGAAAGGACTTTGTTATACATTTAACCAAATTAGACATGATGAAATGTTTACTGATATAGTGTAAGTATATCGAGTTTAGTTAATTTCAATTTATTATTTGCAAACGTCAATACGTCTGGGCGTGACATAATTAAAAGGATACATTTGAAATTAAAGAGGCTTTTTCTACCAGACAACACATTGCATTGTTAACCCTAAGCATTTCGGCTCCTTTAAGCCATCTTCAAGGGTTAAAGACCTATAATGTATAAAGGTGGTTGTCAGAAACTATGTTTCTGGTAGGTCTTACATGAAGGCATTACACAGAAATTGCAGAGAGCATAAGGGTCTAACAAAAGCTAATGTCAAACATTAAAATAAAACAAACAATCCGTAACGGCCACGCAAAGCTAAACTAACAAGAGTGCCAGGAGTTAAACAGCATCTCTCACCCATATATTAAAAACGGGACCTGGTAGATCTGCTGGTGGCAGCAGGTGGAGGAACTATGGAAGAAAGCTCCTCTGAGCACTGCCCGTGCAGATATCTATAAAAGAGAGAGAGAGGTCACCAACGGCACGTCGGTGGGCAAGGGATGGCAGCCTTTGGGTGAGGGTAGGGTCACCGCTGAGACGTATAGCTCTCTTTTGAATAGAGTCAAGGACAGCGAGTGTAGAAGCGGCAGCGGCACCCCAGATGTGGAAGCAGTGTTCGAGGTTTGGTCTTATTTGTGAAGTATATAAGGTATAGAGATTAGCTGGTGAAAAGTATTTGCGAGCCCGGAAGAGGAAACCTAATTTCTTAGCAGCCGCTTCTGCAATTGATGTGACATATTGTTGCCAATTGAGATTTCGATCCACAGAAATGCCAACAAGTGAAAAGGACTCATTACTTTGAATAACTTGGTTGTTTATTGTGATGGGGCTAGGGCTGGTGTATCTCTTATGAGAAAGAAACCAAGACCGATTTGGTGGGGTTGAATTGTACAAGATTTCTACTTTCCCAGTCTAATATTTTTTGGAGATCCACGGACATAGAACCCTCCATACGTCTGCGATCCTCATCTAATTGGGGTAAAGAGACAGGCTTAGAATATTGTATATTTGAGTGGAGGGTACTGTCGTCCGCGTAACCGTGAACTGGGTTGGATATGCTAAAGAGGAGGCCATTGACGTGGAGAAGAAATAAAGTAGGGGTTAAAGCTGAACCTTGAGGAACTCCTGCATTAATTGGATACAGTTTAGAGGAATGGCCATCCACGACAACAGAAATGCTCCGGTTGAAGAGGAAATTTGTTGTCCACGTACAGTGTTTTGGTGGTAGGCCATAGGCCGGTAGTTTATTAAGCAGCGCTGCGTGCCAGACCTGGTTGAATGCTTTGGATATGTCTAGAACGACAATCTGGGATTCACTGTGTAGTTCCATAGACTTGTTCCAAGAATGGGTGACAAGGGAAACGAGGTCGGCAGTTGATCTGCGCTGACGAAATCCATACTGCCTGTCATGGATTAGACTGTGTTTTTCCAGAAATTTTAATAATTCGGTATTTATATACTTCTCCATCACTTTAGAGACGACTGAAAGGAGAGAAATAGATCTGTAGTTGATAGGAAGCGCTTTAGATACTTTCTTGGGGACGGGTTGTACTAGAGCAGTTTTCCAGTTACTAGGGAATATGCCTCTATTATAAGATGTCTGAAACAGACGAGTCAGGACAGGAGCAAGTTCTGGCGCGCATTTTTTGAGAACAATTGCTGTAATGATTTACCAACTATAAATTTTAGGCATGAAAAGGAGGCACAGTCAGGTTTCGTGTCTTGCTCATCTAAGATATACAGGGTGTTAAAGATTGATTGTCAACTTATTATTTATTTCACAACTTAAACAGTTTTATTTGTCAAAGGTAGCGTCGGTTTCTTAAGTCAACGCCTACTTAGGTTAGAAGTAAGGAAACTATAGGGATCCCTGATAAGGACGGTATGTTTTTAAAGTTAAATAAAATACAAAATATTTGTGATCAAACCAAACTTTTTTTATTTTAAAATACAACTTATGGCAATTATGTTTTAAATAACACAACACTCAAATGTCCAACTCGGCTTTGTTTGCAGGATCGAATTCGATTACACAATTTTGGGTAACCTTTTAAAATAATTTAGGTGAAATTTGCTTAATGCAGCATTAGATGTTCAATTTCACAACCTCTTGGAGACCAATTAACAGTTCCATTTCTGAAGACTACAGATTTGACACACTGTTATCTCAATAACTCCATAGTGGCATTGGAAAAATGTGGAGTTGCACAGTCTTGTTGGGAAAACATGCTTTGCAAATCGATTTCTTCCAATTTTAGTCACAAAAAATATGTTAACATTAATCGATAACGCTCACCGTTCACTGTTACTGTCACATTTGCATTTTTAAGAAAATAAGGCCCGATAATGCCACCATGCCATAAAGCTCACAAAGCAGTAACTTTTGCTGAATGGGAAGGCTTCTTGTGAATCTATTGTGGAATATTTTAATGCCAAAAATGACAATTTTGTCTGTTCACTAAGTCGTTTAACCAGAAATGAGCCTCGTCTGAAAAGATTTTTTTTTGTTTGAAAAAATCAAGATCAAAGTTGCTTTAGAGCCCAATCAGCAAACACACGAGTCTTATGACGGTGAAGTGGCTTCAGTTCATGAGTCAACATGATCCAAATCCTAAATCTTTTTCTCAAAATACGTTATCATTCTTGAATGGGCAGGTTCATTCGATTCATTCACAGATTTGCACCTTCTGTAACACTGGCCACTTACAGCGCCAATATTCTCTTGGTTTCTTCGTTTCGTTGTCTTACTGGTGTTCTGGTATCGTGTAACGTAGAAATTGTTTTTTCCACGATTCGACGCATAGCAAGCACACAAAGGCGATTATGTGGACCAAAATGTTCACGAACATCACGTTGAGTTTGAATAAAAGAACGTTTGTTTTTGTAAAATTTTTGGATGATAACCAAACGTTGTTGAAGCGTGTGTTTTGGCATGATCAATTGTCAATCTATACTAAACACAAATGACAACTAGTGACATTTCTACCATTTCAAATATGGCTGCCATGTTGTTTGAAAAATATATCATCCCTATAAGAACACTTGGTGAACCCAAATCACCACAACACATTTAAAAAACCTGACGATTGTTTCACTAACCAAGTTAGCGTCATCAGAGTATAAATAATTCTGTGGATTCCCTATTGGGAAACCCATTCGTTGAGCGTCATTCCATTTCAAAAAAGGGAATTCGCAAAAAAATTGTTAAAGAAAAAAAATTCTAATGAAAATTAAAAAAAAAAAGTATTTAAAAAAATATTTGAATATCTTAAATACCTGTTTAAAAAAATAGACCTCTTAACGTAACCAATGTCGCGATAAAATGAAGGATATCATTTTCCAAACTAGAAAGGTACGAAAGATGCTCTCTTCTCTTAATACCAGGAAAGCCTCTGGCCTTGACGAGATCCCAGCAATTGTTCTAAAAAAATGTGCACCAGAACATGCTCCTGTCCTGACTCGTCTCTCTCAGACATCTTACAATAGAGGCATATTCCCTAGTAACTGGAAAACTGCTCGAGTACAACCCGTCCCCAAGAAAGGATCGAAAGCGCTTCCTAGCAACTACATGCCCATTTCTCTCCTTTCAGTCATCTCTAAACTGATGGAGAAGTATATAAACACCGAATTACTAAAATTTCCTGAAAAACACAGTCTAATCCACGACAGGCAGTATGGATTCCGTCAGCGCAGATCAACTGCCGACCTCCTTTCCTTTGTCACTCATTCTTGGAACACCTTTATGGAACTACACGGTGAATTGTCGCTCTAGACATATCCAAAGCATTCGACCAGGTCTGGCACGCAGCACTGCTTAATAAACTACCGGCCTATGGCCTACCACCACAACCCTATACGTGGACAGCAAATTTCCGCCCTAACCGGAGCATTTCTGTTGTCGTGGATGGCCATTCCTCTAAAATGTATCCAATTTATGCAGGAGTTCCTCAAGGTTCAGCTTTAGCCCCTACTTTGTTTCTTCTCTACATCAATGACCTCCTCTCTAGCACATCCAACCCAGTTCACAGTTACGCGGACGACAGCATCCTCCACTCAAATATACAATATTCTAAGCCTGTCTCTTTAGCCTAACTAGATGAGGATCGCACACCCATGGAGGGTTATATCTCCGTGGATCTCCAAAAAATATTAGACTGGGGAAGTAGAAATCTTGTACAATTCAACCCCACCAAATCACAGTCTTGCTTTCTTTTCCATAAGAGATACACTAGCCCTAGACCCATCACAATAAACAACCAAGTTATTCAAAGTAATGAGTCCTTTTCACTTGTTGGCATCTCTGTGGATCGAAATCCCAATTGGCACCAACATGTCACATCAATTGCAGAAGCGGCTGCTAAGAAATTAGGTTTCCTCTTCCGGGCTCGCAAATAATTTTCACCAGCTAATCTCTATACTTTATATACTTTACAAATAAGACCAAACCTCGAATACTGCTCCCACATCTGGGGTGCTGCTGCCGCTCTTACACTCGCTATCCTGGACTCGATTCAGAAGAGAGCTATACGTCTCATTGGTGACCCTACCCTCACCCAAAGGCTGCCATCCCTTGCCCACCGACGTGCCGTTGGTGACCTCTCTCTCTTTTTTAGATATCTGCACGGACACTGCTCAGAGGAGCTTTCTTCCATAGTTCCTCCACCTGCTGCCCCCAACAGATCTACCAGGGGAACAGAGCGATTGCACCCTTTTACTGTCCAGGTCACCAGACATAGAACATCTTGTTATGCCCGCGCTTTTGTCCCGAGGACTTCCAAGTTGTGGAATTCCTTGCCGGCACATGTTTTTCCTTCTCCTCCGAACCTCCAAACCTTCAAGTCCAGAATTAACAAGTTGCCTCTTTCCTCCTTGTCGACACCTACGGTACGATAGTATTTAGGCTGTGAGCCCTCGTGGTGTGTTGTTGAAATAAAAAAAATAATTAAAAAAAACCTGACGATCGTTTCACTAACCAAGTTAGCGTCATCAAAGGATGAATAATTCTGGGGATTCCCTATTGGGAAACCCATTAATTGAGCGTCATTCCATTTGAAAAAGGGAATTTGTAAAAAAAATTGTTAAAGAGAAAAAAATTGTAATGAAAATTAAAAAAAATATATTTGAAAAAAATATTTAAATATTTTAAATACCTATTACAAAAAAATTGACCTCTTAACGTATTTGTTTAAGTAATTTATCAATGTTTTCATCAAATAATAGACTCATTTAAGAATGTTATGTAACGATATATGGTGAATCCAATAAGCTGGCTGAACTGATTATGTAATAAAATATTTTTATTCATTTTATAGGGAAAACATTCCTGAAACTTACCTAAACGAAACACATTTTCCTGAATCCAACTGGGATATGCAAACAGGAAGACATAAAGTTAGTAATATATTGGAATCTTACCCAAGAAGAGCTTTAAAAGCTGGTATTAACAACGCCATCTATCTTGTGGTTGAAGAACAATCAGAAGGTTATGACTTTCTTTGTCAAGGTTTTTTTTCAGGCTATACGGTAGGTTGTTTAGTATATAATATACTCTGGTTCCAATATATATATGAAGTGACTCATTCCTACCTAACCCAACTATTATCTGAATTCTATAGACGGAGAAATTTATTTTTAAACAAACAATATTTAGTTAAAACATGCATATTACATTATGGACAAGTTCACCAGGCTCCCGCGGCTATCACTAGTTGCATTATTATGTTAAAAAATGTTGACGAAACAATAATTGATCTCATCGATTTTCCAGTTTATGGATTTTTGGGAAATAATACTTTTGGACACTTTTGATTTGCGACTTGTAACCTTCTTCCTAAGTCTTTTGTTATAATGTTGTAATAGCCGTTTAAACTGTTTTTAACATCAGAAATAATTTTTCGTATGGTGGTTTTTATTAAGTTTTATATACGATCCTGTCTCTATTGCGTTGTTGCTTAACTCTATCTTTGATATGATTTGATACGAATGTCAACATTTTTTGACTTAACAATGCAGCTCCTGGCAGCGCTAGCGCTTGAAAACTCACCCATTGTTATCTTATCTAGCTTGATATCTACGCCCATGGGATGGGAATTAAAATGTATTATATACCTGCTCATCTGTTAGCGAAGTTAGGTACATGTTAAGGCGAGTTTTCTTCGCCACCGCTCCATCATCATTGTTCGCAAGTTACCGTTGCAGCTCGACATTAATACTGTCTTCTTTAATACTGTCACCTTTTGTGCCGATATATAGCGGGAAACCTACTGCCGATTTTAGAGACGTGTTTCATCATTTATTCTGGAACCCGAGTACCTATACGTCATTGCTATTAAAACAGGGATTAAAAAAGTACCACAAACTTAAATTAAAAAGCATGTAGAGATGAAATTAAAAAAAAAATCAAAGAGAATAGGTCCATTAAAAATACAAATGTTAATAAAAAACAGTTAAACGAGACTGCAAGGGAAATATTGTTTTTATGTTAAAGCAGATAAAGGTAATAAGGTTATAATTTTGGACAAAAACGATTATAAATATAACAATAGAGTCAAGACCATATATAAAACTTAATAAAAACCATCTTACGAAAAATTATTTCTGTTGCTAAAAACAGTTTAAAGAGGTACCCCGACGTTATAACAAAAGGCTTAGGAAGAAGGTTATAAGATGCAAATCAACGTGCCCAAAAGTATTATCTCCCAAAAATCCATAAACCGGAAAATCGATGAGACGAATGATTCGGCTGTAGATTCCTCGATATACAATTTAGAGAATTGGTTGACAAATGAGTTTAAAAGCTTGCCTGTCAAACAAAAAAATTTGAAGAAGATATAGACTCAAAAAGGGGTGAAATAGGGGTGGGTCACCCTTTTAATGATTTGATTTTTTTAAACCTAACCCAATTAAAAGTTAAAGTCCATTATTTTTATAGCAAACTAAATTTTATATATTTTTCTCCTCCTATCAATTTTTCAACAAACCACCCGTTTTTTGAGAAAACTGAGATTTTTAGAGTTGAGATCAAAACAAAATTATGTCCCTTGAAGATTTTATTAAACATTAAATTCTCATAGGGCAAGCCTTGGGCGCTCTGCAAGTCATCTGTTGCTAGGTTACAGCCGTTGTCAAATCTGACATTACTTAAATTTATTAAGTTTTACAATAACTATTCTCTTGTGTTTCTTGTTTTATTTTGTAATAATAATTTGTTGCTGAAAATGGCTGGAAAATTCTAGGCTAATAAACAAGTGGACATGCTTATGGTATTAGGCTTTTGCGAGGGTAGTTGACGCAGAAGTGTCGAGGTATATCGAAGAAGATTTCTTAATCGTAATATACCACATCGTCACACGTTTGCCAATGTTGAACGTAGAGCTCGAGAAACAGGTTGTTTTTTCATAAAAAATGCTGGAGGACAAGTTCATGCAGTGAACGCACGAACTGCGTAAGCCTCAACCAGCACCAGATGACTATGCAGGCAGTTTTATATAACACAGCCGACGGTCCATAGAATTATCTGACTTAATCTGCTGCATGCCTATCACCTTCAAAAAGTGCAAGAACTGCTAGCTCGGAGGACTTAGAGGCAAGAATGTTTTGTTGTAATTTCGTCTTACATCAGAACATTGATTCTCGCAAGACCATTCTTTTTACGGGTGAAGCTTGATTTACAAGGAAAGGAATTACAAATGTGCACAACTGCCACGAATATTTTGATATAAATCGACATGCTACAGTAACCCACCATTTCCAAAGAGAATTTTGAAATAAATGTGCGGGCAGGTATTGTTGGAGGACATTTGGCTGGACCGGTTATTTTGCCAATCCGCTTAAACCGCGCAACATATTTTCTGTTCTGCCAAATGTTCTTCCTGAGCTACTGGAGGAGCTGCCCTTACAAAGGCGCAGTGAAATGTGGGTTATTCATGATGGGGCGCCACCACATTTCACTATAAATGTTCGTGATTTTTAAACCAACAGTTTCTACATCGATGGATAAGTCCTGGAATTAATTGCCCTCAACATTGGCCAGCACGATCACCAGACTTGAACAAATGTGACTTTTTTCTCTGGGGGACTTCAAAAGAATTTGTGTATTTGACCTAGTTCAAACTGCGGAAGATTTGTGGAGTCGCATCAATAATAAGTGGACCAATATTAAAAGTGACATCCAATTACTTAACAGGGTCGACTTTAATTTTCGACGAAAGGTGCAGTTATGTGTGGGAGAAAATAGAAGGCATTTTGAACAATATCTTTAGTGTTTATTATGGATTTTTTTATTTATTAGTTTTTAATAGCGTTTGCTAAATTTCAGATATGTTAGTGTTTAATAAAGTCTGCAAGGTACATAATTTTGTTTTGATCTCAACTTTAAAGTCTCAATTTTCTAGAAAACGGATGGTTTGTCGAAAAATTGAGAGGAGGAGAAAAAGATAAAAAACTTAATTTTCTATAAAATTGATGGACCTTAACTTTTAATTAGGTTGGGGTTTAAAAAATCAAATCATTAAAAGGGTGACCCTCTCTAATTCACCCCTTTTTGAGTTTATATCTATTTCATCTTTTTTTAAATAACGATGTTGAAAAAAGAAAATAATTTACTAAATTTGGTTGTTCTATGTTAGGGCACTGCTGCAATACAGCTGTTTCCTCTAATTGTTAAAGAATCTTCCGAGGTCAATATCTTACCAACCATGGGCGTCAGAGAAAATTTTTTATATAAAAAATCGGCATGTTTTGAGGTCCTCTACTTGTACACATTCTATGTCCATTGCGTAGCGAATCACCCTTTATATATATAAATATATATATATATATATATATATATATATATATATATATATATATATATATATATATATATATATATATATATATATATATATTGTAATAATAAAGGTTGTACGAGTTCAGCGCCTCCGCCTTTGTATAGTTTATTGATCAACCGCTTTACATGAGATAATTTTTACAAACGAAGTAAAATGTGTAGTACATCTGTGCATCTGTCAAACCAGGTTTAAAGTAAGTTTATTTTGTATAACTGGGTGTTTTGGATTTTACCATAGGGCTTAACACACATTTTCGTTATAGATATTTCTAGTTCGAGAACTTCCAGGTCTGTTTTATAAAGAATTTTTAGGTAATACCAAACTGATTTACAAAATTTTAAGTTTGATTTTGAGTATTTCCAAAGGTAGCAAAGATGGTAACAACAGTTGCTTTTTTTCAGGTAACAATCGATTATCCTGAAACGATGCCACAGACATCGGAAAGCTATTTTCTTTTACCATACAATGACGTTATATTAGTACCAATGAGAGCTGCGCTAATATCGACGTCAGAAACTGTGAAACGTTATAAGCCAAGCCAAAGAGACTGTTATTTTCACAACGAAAAACCACTGAAATACTTTAAAACTTACACTCGAAGTAACTGTGAACTTGAATGTGTTACAGACGCCATTTTAAAAGAATGTGGATGTGTACGTTTTTATATGCCACGTAAGTATGCTGTAGATAGATGCTAGAGTAACTTTTGTTTGGAGTTTCCACCTTCAGCCAATAACAGAAGTGTTGGCTTGGCAGTATGTTCAAGAACAATAACTTGCCAAAAACGTCATTCTAGTAGTTTTAAAACATTAATTTAGATAGTTTTATTAACAATATTTGACCTAAATATAGTAACAACAGTAGAAACCAATGTCACGGTATTAAGGCAAGGTCGATGACAATGCAGTTCAGTGTTGGTCTTTTGATAAGTGTATTGCTATACAATTTCAAGAGCATCCTTATTTAGTTTCATTTATTGAAGTGTATATATATATATATATATATATATATATATATATATATATAGTCAATGTTATTTGTTAAAAATAATTATTAATAATTAATCAACTACAATAAGACATTCATTTATTAATGTTCAGTATGTAGTTAAGTTTAACATTTTAGTGAATTTTCATTAAGAAAATTATAATCCACTTGCTGCCTCCCGAACATTTTTCTGTGCTGTTTATTTTGGCAAAATTCATTAAATAATATTTGTTCGTGATAGTCGCACTGTTTTTATAAATTCCTCAGCTTTACCCACATAGTCCGGTCCTTAAATAGAGGAGACACCCACTTTAGTTTTAACAATGGACTAAAGCAACACGTTTGCTTTACACTTTTTTGACGCTAGTAATTTAAAAATGGTAAGAAACTACAAAAAAAACCCTGCTAAAGTTCGGTTCCAATTAACCAAATTCCTATGCTCTTTGCTCAAAAAAATTTTTAAGGCTCTAATTTTTGTACCTAACACTTATTGTTCATTTTTGTTACAGGCGAAAAAGGAACTAAAATATGTGGACCTCTAAAGGAAGAATGTGTTATCTCTGTCTCTGGTAAGTTAAAAAGAGTTTTAGTTCATGGCGTATTTTATCTATCCACGTACTTTTGAAATCTCTATAGGCTCTTATATATATATATATATATATATATATATATATATATATATATATATATATATATATATATATATATATATATATATATATATATATATATATATATATATATATATATATATATATATATATATATATATATATATATAGGGTGTGGCGCATTGAAAACGAAATAATCCGATTTGCGTCCAGAGAATTTTTTTAAGAAACGCTGAAACAAGTCAATTTTAATATTGAGGGGGACATGTTTTGACATAAAACTCAACTTTGTCACATCAACACCTTAAGGGAGGTGATAACAACCCTTATATTTAAATAGGGAATATGGGTCGAGTGTTACATCATTTGAAAGATCTTTCTTTTCTGAATTCAGCACACTAATTTTTTTGGAAGTTTTATCAACTCGTTTAAAAATTATTCACAGTTGAAGATGCAAAAACGCACTTCACTCATTCCGATAAGAAATGTGCTGATAGTCAATGTTTTGTTGGTTTGTAAACAAAAAATTGGCTATCAGAATATTTCTTGCCGGAATGAGAGAAATGCGGTTTATTATTTCAGTTTATCGGTCGGTTTGGTACTTGATAGTACTACCGAAAATTAATTTCACAATGGTGTATTCTGTAGAAGAAAGAGTTGAAATAATTACTCTTTTTTTTTCAAAAACGATGACTGTGCCAACCGTACCGCAAATTTGTTTAATGAACGACATCCGAACAGACATGTTAACAGAAAATATATTTTGGAGTTAGTTGCAAAGTTCCGACAAAGTGGTTCAGTATCCAACAAAAAACGGGATCCTGAACGTGAATTTCCAGTTAGAAATGAGACTACTGAGATTGAAGTTTTAGGACAAATTGCTACAGACCCAACTTTGAGCACGAGCAAATTGGCCACTGTTTCAAACATCAAAAGAAGAACTATTCAGCGAATATTGAAGCATCATAAATTTCACCCGTATAAAATTCATCTTGTACAACAACTGAATGAAGATGATTTTGATCGGCGGCTGGAGTTTTGTGAAGTTATGACTGCACGAATAGCTGATAACGAACTTTCTGTTCAATATCTGTTTTTCAGACGAGTGTACGTTTTTATTAAACACTACAGTCAATCGTCATAATTGTCGTTATTGGGCAGATAATAATCCAAGAAATTTTTACGAAGTCCACACTCAAACTCCACAGAAATTGAATGTCTGGACTGGCACTTTTGGAGACCGTTTAATCGGACCAATTTTTCTTGATGCCAATTTAAGTGGCTAAACGTATTTGCAGTTACTAGAAGATATCGTTTACCCTCTACTAATTGACATTGTTGAAAATGATGATCGCTATCAAGAAAATCAATTAGTCTTTCAACAAGATGGAGCTCCTCCGCATTTTTCACAACGTGTTAGGGAGTTTTTAAACAAAAAGTTTCCAGGACAATGGATTGGGCGTAGAGGTGCTATTGCGTGGCCCCCTAGATCACCGGATTTAACTCCTTTAGACTTATTTCTATTGGGCCATTTAAACAGTAGAATTTACGCAACAGAACCGGAGTCTCTGGAAGAATTACGATGACGCATTGTTGAAGAATGCCGTCTAATATCTCCACAAATGCTCCAGAATGTCAGAGCTCGTTTTGAACAAAATTTGTACTTTTGTATGGAAGTTGGTGGTCAACAAGTTGACAACTTACTTAACTAATAAACATTTTTGATGATTTGGTTTTGTTTTTTAGTTTTTTTTTTACAAAAAATTGACTAATTAGTGTATTTCTTATTACAATGAATGAAATACGTTCTTGCAACTCCAACTGTGAATAATTTTTAAACGAGTTGATAAAACCTCCAAAAAATTAGTGTGCTGAATTCAAAAAAGAAAGAGCTTTTAAATGATGTAACACTCGACCCATGTTCCCTATTTAAAATATAAAGGTTGTTATCACCACCCCTTAGGGGTTGATGTGACAAAGTTGAGTTTTATGTCAAAACATGTCCCCCTTCATTATTAAAATTGACGTGTTTCAGCGTTTCTTAAACAAAAATTTCTCTGGATGCAAATCGGGTCTGTTTCGTTTTCAATGCGCCATCCTGTATGTATATATATATATATATATATATATATATATATATATATATATATATATATATATATATATATATATATGAGTGTGCGTGTGTGATAATGCGCAAGCGTGCGTGTGTGTTATGTAATATTTTATTTTTACATCTTCACGTATCACTTTAATTATAAAGTGATGTATAGAGCGTAACTTTCTTTTACAGAAAAACTAAAAGCAGATATTCAGCAAAAAGTTGACGAGGAATATGGTGTCAAAGATAATAATGTAGAAAATGGAAAACAAAAATGTGATTGTCTTGCCTTGTGCACCGCTGTGACATACAAATCTGAGACAGAGCCATTTAGAATAAAACCGGAACAAATGAAAACGTTCAAAGATGCGGTGTGGGAAAGTCGGAGGTAAATAATACAACAAATTTTAAAAATGTTTAAGAAACATCTAAAAGAAAGCCTGCAGATCGGCTTTAAGTAGCCAGTTTTTTAAACAACAGTGATGTAAAAATGCATCTTTTAGTGTAAGACGCAAACACAATATATATATATATATATATATATATATATATATATATATATATATATATATATATATATATATTACGCTGTAATCGTATTTCATTGGTCTTACTTAGTGAAGGTTGGAACCTGTGATGAGCACTGATAAGTACACTTGGAGAACTCAAATCACCACAACACATCATTTTTATAGACCTGACGATCGTTTCACTACAGAGTTAGCGTCAACAGAGGATAAAAAATTCTAATCTTTAATCTACATCTAAGATTTTTTTCGTCCTCTGACGACTCTAATTTTGTTTTTTGTGAAACGATCGCCAAGTCTATAAAAAGATATTTGTTGTGGTGATTTGGGTGCTCTCCAAAAGTACTTATTATTTTATTGGTGTTTGAGATTCACGAGTATTAAGTAAACATAGAGTGAATTATGGGTAGTTATAATTATTATACCGATTTTTTTTCAGTTTGGAGTTAGAGGAAGATGTACCTTCGAATGATTCATTCTCTGTAGCTGTTTTATATTTTAAGGAAGATAAAATATCGACTACTGAAAGAAATGAGTTATATGGACCTACAGATTTTATATCAAACTTTGGAGGACTTTTGGGGTTGTTTACGGGGTTTTCCATATTATCGTTCATGGAAATAATATATTTTTTAACTTTGAGGATATTTGGTAATATTCAACTTTTTGGATATTGGGCTGGACCTAGAAATTAAGACCCTTTAGGTTAGAGGAGGTGTGATAATTCCACCGCGTATTCACTATATTTTGTCCCAAATAGAAACAGGCAAACCTATCCTTAAGAAATAGGCCAGATTGACATGTTAAAATTATAGTTGTTGTTGTTATAGTATTTTAAAGTTTATTAAAGGTTCTTTGGGAGTAAATAGGGATGAAAATTATTTTGAAGTTGAGTTTGGAATGACGAGACGATGGCGACATGTTAGTGAAGAAAATGTAAATTATTTTAAATGGTCCCATTTAGTATATACTTATCCTTTCTAGAAATTGTGTACTCGCAAGTCATTATTAGATGTCATATTGTATTTTTATGATAAAGTAATTAGACGCCCTGTGGAGCAGGTGGCTAGGTGCCAGCCTGCTAAGCGAGAGGTCCCGGGTTCGATTCCTGGGCGTGCCAAGTTTGTCTGGAAAATTTGTAAAAATATTGAATGATGGGAAATGAATGTGCTAATGGCCTGAGATGCTGCAGCCAATAATATTTAAAAAAAGTAATTATTTATATGTATTATTGGTTGGAAGACAATAATTAAATATAAGCGTGGTCAAATAAATGGTGTGATAATGCTGGAATACCCTATTTATGTTTAATGTAGAGAAGATATGTATATTATGTAATCTTGAATTTTGCTGTAACACTAGTTTTTTGTTTTGATAATTTTGAAGCGAAATATTTTGTAGTTTAATGTCAATATTTAAATAAAGTTATAATTTATAACTGTGTTTTTTTTTCCTAAAGTAGTGCCCAGTTTCAATAAACTCGATTCATTATTAAACGAACCGTTAGTAAATCATTGCTTCATGCTTCAGATGACAAATCACAGACTATGATTCGGGCTTTTGACATGACAACTAAATATTTTGAAGAGGCAAATGGTTGCATTAAGCAATGATTAACTAACCTCGCGTTATATATGTAATCGAGCTTTGTCAAACTGAGCACGTGTCTTCTAGTTGGAAAACGCTACAACGACCATCTCACCTTACTATATATATATATATATATATATATATATATATATATATATATATATATATATATATATATATATATATATATATATATATATATATATATATATATATTGTAATGTCCCCAAAGGTCTAATTAAATTTTTCAAACAATTACAAAACAACAATACCACTAGCATAGCAACATAGCATGATATTGCGAATTTTTTATTAAACCCTGACTACATTAAATTACTACAGGTGACCTGAAATGAACTCGCTTACCTTACCTTAAAGAGTTCTACTTTTGCTTACTAAGGATGACTATTTTCCTGGGTTATCAGGATCAATATATTGAGGCGGGAAAGTCTAGGGCAGGAACGGGTTGTGTAGATTCTGACTATGGCGTTAGGACATTGTGAAGAAAAACGCAAAAACTTCGCAAACACTCAGTCTATTTAACAAAGCTTCCTATTTGACAAGTGGACAGTGGAACAGACATACTACGCAGACATCCAGGCACCTTTCGCTACACGGCTGGGGTTATTCTTTACATATGGGGAATGCACTATCATAAAGAATTTGGATCGCTTGGGGGGTTAATGGCATGGTGCGTATCGAGATCTCCGATGTCACTCTCATGCCCAGTTTCACTAAGCTTGATTAAATATTTAACGGCCGGTTAGTTAATCAAGGCTTAATACAACCAATCACAGCTTCTAAATATTTAGTTGTCATGGCAAAAACCAGAATCACAACCTGCGATTGGTCGTCTTAATCCTTGATTAACTAACCGTCCGTTAAATATTTAATTAAGCTTTGTGAAACTGGGCATCGGTCTACACAGTGGCGTAGTACTAAAGATTGACATTTGCATTTCAATTTTAACTAGTTGGGTTTTCTAATTTTAATCGTTCATCTTTCAATTTCATCTTGTTACTGTGCGACTGATTGAGCAACACCACAGAACAGGACACCACACCCGGGCATTCACTTGGGATTCACCGGTTCCTCCCTCTACGTCCCTTATACTACGATTAATTGCTAGGTATTGACGCATTGCGCATATGGATTGCCTCTTCCACATTCCATTATGCTAAGGCTATGTGTTTACTGAGTCTTTTTCTGACTATAGACTCTCTGGCGAGGTCTTTGAGGTTCGGATACTAGCAAGTCAGGAAGTGGTAAGTTCACCCAAGTTTGCAAGTTTTTTTGTTTTGGACCTGTGGATTCTATGGGACGCAGGAGGAAGGCATTGTTGTAATTTAGACCAAATCACTGTTCACTGACTAAACGGCAAAGATAACAAATATAATACTACCTCACTCAGTGTTATGATGTACATTACAAAGCTTTCAACTAATTACCGACCTTCAGTTTGCCCTTTCGCCTTATTCATACCAAGGTTATCATAAATCGCGAATCCATTCATGGACTATAGCCTCCCTTATGAGATCTTTTGTAACATACGACAAGTCACAGATAGAGGGCCGTCAGGATCTTATTTATTTTTTAAGTAAACAACCACACATTAATTGACACTCACCGCTTTAGCTGACAGCAGAGAAGGACGTGCTTGTAGTTTCTAAACCTGTGCAATAAAAGATAAACCACTGTAAGTGTCCAGCTCAACCTTGTCTAACCTAAATCTCCCTATTAAGTCAAGACATGTTGGATAATCTAAATGCCTCTAAAATATGGTACTAAAACAACTGTCTTTATACGTCTATAATTGCAACAATTCATTAATAAAGCATATCATGTCAGTATTAATACAAAAGGGCCCTCCTTTGCCCCCGCCATTACCTTAGGCCTAAGGTAGCGCGGCCTGGGTACAGCAGACCAGATACGCTATGCGAACGTACCCGCAACTTTACATACCCAGAGGTTATGGCACCTTACAGACCATTCCAGGTCTTACATTTATGTGCCCCGCCCGGGGGTCCTCCACTTGACCCCTGCCGGCCAGACAAAGCAGACTCGAGACCTGATCACTATAACTACGTGAGACAGTCTAATTAGTAACCATATAACTACAGCACACGTGGCTCTTAATATAATTTCTAAATATCTAGCAATTGTCAGTAAATATTTAATCCCCCTGTATAATAACCAACCCAGGTATATTCTTATAATAATTACTGCTATCTGAATTATAATATTAGCTATAATGAACCAAGACACTTAGCGAGTAGGTACTCACCTGAACTGCAAAATTCAGTTATCACATAAACTAATATGCACTGTATTAACTATAATTATTCTTTATTATAAAATGCACTACAAACAAGCCCTTCCTAACTGACTCTCTTTCAACTAGTAAATGAGTGAAACATCTCTAGTTTCAGATGCATTAACGTTTCAATTTCTTTATATTATCTACACATAAAGATTACGTGGTTGATAGACCCTTAACACACTTGAGTTGCCTGCGTTCGTAGTGTCGTTAAGTATCATACAAAATATCAAATGGTACAGTGTCTACTAAAGATTATTTTTAAAACTTACGTTACACTTTGATATTCGGATTTTGGCAATTCGTAAAACGAAGCTTTACCTGAATGTCTTTCTAGATATAAAGTGAATAATTACACAACTTTGTCAAAACACCGGGGGAAGTACTTCATTTCATTTAAATCCCTTTTCTTTGCTTGCTCACACCGTCCAGTGCACACCACATACGTTCAATATCAAGTGTCAAGTTTAAATACACAAAGGGGAGCCTAGATGTCTGTTTCAGGTGCAAAATAACTTCATCAGGTAATGTGCAAGGCAACAAGATTACTAACTTCAAGTTTCAGTTTCAAAGTGCATTAAAATGGTGCCACATGGTTGACTTCATGTTTTAGTTAAAAAATAGATACTATATACAACTAACTAACAATTTACTAAATTGTGAGCCCTGGCCCATTTCTATCCTAATATAGGGACAAAGTATGTAAGGCTAGATGTATTCTCACAACAATTAGAACCGTAAACCGGTTTCGCTCTAATTAGAGCTCTTCAGTACGGCATACTTATTGTAGCAAAAATACACCTATAAAGTAAAAGCTTGATTAAATATTTAACGGTCGGTTAGTTAATCAAGGCTTAATACAACCAATCACAGCTTCTAAATATTTAGTTGTCATGGCAAAAACCAGAATCGCAACCTGCGATTGGTCGTCTTAATCCTTGATTAACTAACCGTCCGTTAAATGTTTAATCAAGCTTTGTGAAACTGGGCATCGGTCTACACAGTGGCGTAGTACTAAAGATTGACATTTGCATTTTAATTTTAACTAGTTAGGTTTTATAATTTTAATCGTTCATCTTTCAATTTCATCTTGTTAGTGTGCGACTGATTGAGCAACACCGCAGAACAGGACACCACACCCGGGCATTCACTTGGGATTCACCGGTTCCTCCCTCTACGTCCCTTATACTACGATTAATTGCTAGGTATTGACGCATTGCGCATATGGGTTGCCTCTTCCACATTCCATTATGCTAAGGCTATGTGTTTACTGAGTCTTTTTCTGACTATAGCCTCTCTGGCGAGGTCTTTGTGGTTCGGATACTAGCAAGTCAGGAAGTGGTAAGTTCACCCAAGTTTGCAAGTTTTTTTGTTTTGAACCTGTGGATTCTATGGGACGCAGGAGGAAGGCATTGTTGTAATTTAGGCCAAATCACTGTTCACTGACTAAACGGCAAAGATAATACAAATCTAATACTACCTCACTCAGTGTTATGATGTACATTACAAAGCTTTCAACTAATTACCAACCTTCAGTTTGCCCTTTCGCCTTATTTATACCAAGGTTATCATAAATCGCGAATCCATTCATGGACTATAGCCTCCCTTATGAGATCTTTGATATTCGGATTTTGGCAATTCGTAAAACGAAGCTTCACCTGAATGTCTTTCTAGATATAAAGAGAATAGTTACACAACTTTGTCAAAACATCAGGGGAAGTACTTCATTTAGTTTAAATCACTTTCCTTTGCTTGCCCGCACCGTCCAGTGCACACCACATACGTTCAATATCAAGTCTCAAGTTTAAATACACAAAGAGCAGCCTAGATGTCTGTTTCAGGTACAAAATAACTTCATCAGGTAATGTGCAAGACAATAAGATTACTAACTTCAAGTTTCAGTTTCAACATTAAAATGGTGCCACATGGTTGACTTCATGTTTTAGTTAAAAAATAGATACTATATACAACTAACTAACAATTTAGTAAATTGTGAGCCCTGGCCCATTTCTATCCTAATATAGGGACAAAGTATGTAAGGCTAGATGTATTCTCACAACAATTAGAACCGTAAACCGGTTTCGCTCTAATTAGAGCTCTTTAGTACGGCATACTTATTGTAGCAAAAATACACCTATAAAGTAAAACGGATTCGTGTCTACCTTTCACTTAGTGTTGGAAGGCTGGCTACCATAGCCGTTTTACTTTATAGGTGTATTTTCGCTATAATTAGTATGCCGTACTGAAAAGCTCTAATTAGAGCGAAACCGGTCTACGTTTCTAATTGTTGCGAGAATACATCTAGCCTTACATACTTTGTCCCTATATTAGAGTGGAAATGGGCCAGGGCAGACAATTTACTAAATTGCTGGTTGGTTGTATACAGTCTTTATTTGTTAACACTTTGTGTTATTTGGAGCTGACGTGACAACATACTACTTGGTTCCGCAACTAGGTGGCGGCACGTTGCTTCCTGTCTACCACTCACCTAGAGTGTAGGAAAGTTATAACTTTTCACTGACTAATAAAAATAATAAATGTCATCGCTTAACAAAATAATGTAATCATTGACGGAGAAAATAATGTAATCATGTAGCAGTGAACGTTGTAATGAATATATAAGTTGTAAAACGTGTAGCACCTTACAACATATTAGAGTAACGACTTTTTATCTTAGCTGGTAGCAAAAAACTCTCTCGCTTATACACTTAGCCGCAAAAATAACGTACAACCAAAAATTATTCTCAATTTCAAAGTTGATTTTCTCGCAAACCGATAAATCGATTTCGATCTTTTTTTTTGAACTGTAGCTTTTTTCTTTAGTAATTACACTGTGAAGAACTTTTTATACAGATTACAGTTTAAGGCTTATACAGAGTGCAAAAATGAGAATAGTTTTTTTACGTTAAATTTGAGACACCCTGTAGGGACTATTAGCTACAACAACGGATGCATAATGAAATCATACTGTAGCCTCATGTTTTCTGAACATTTTGTTTTTTATATTTCTCTGACATCTGCAATATCAAATAAAATACACAGTTTTATACCAGAACATGTTTCTTTTTCATCAAAATAACATTTTTACAACATTAAACTAAGAATAACATTAACAATAATTAACAATACATAGCAAAAAAAGTACATTAGTAGCGCGTGTTTCCACCTCTACTTCTAATAACTGCTTCACATCGCCGAGGCATACTCGATATTAAATTGGATATTTGATTTTGGTCAAGTCCATTCCAAATATCGGTAACCATTATTTCGACATCTTGCAGGTTGGCATGAGGGGGTTGATGCTGTCTGAGTGCCCTACCAATAATATCCCATAAGTGCTCAATAGGATTCATATCGGGACTATGCGGTGGCCAATTAACTGTTCGAATATTTGCTTCATGTAATATTCACTGACGATCCGTGCTACATGAGGTCTTGCGTTATCGTGCAATAGTAAAAAAAAATTATTCTCAATGTACGGAGTGAAAAGGACAACGTGCTCAGACAAAACGTCATTGATATATATTTAGCTATTTAAAGCACCCCCATGTAAAGGTACGATATTTGTTCGTGCTGTGGAGGAAATCCAGCCCAAAACATCACAGAGCCTCCATTAAATAAAGTTGTTTCACGTATGTTGCACTGTGCATAACGCTCACCTGGTCGGCGGATAACTCTTAGACGTCTATCGGGGCTATATAGACAAAACCTAGATTCGTGTGTAAATAGAACGTGTTCCCAGTCCTCAATGGTCCAGTTTACATGCTCCCTGGCGAATTGCAGTCTAGCTCTGCCGTGGTCTGCATTTAATCCAGTGCCTGTCGCTGGAACTCTGACATGTAAATTGTGTTCAGAAAGACGTCTCCTCACAGTATCAATGCTTAGTTGAATATTATGAACTGCGCTGAGTTGTGTCAAAAGTTTCCTTGACGTGGTTAAACGTTCTCTTAAAGCACGCAGTCTAATATAGCGATCTTGAACAACGGTAGTTACCCGAGGTCTGCCTTGTCGTGGACGTATGTCATAAAGTCATTAGTTTCCCTGAAGCGTTGGACAACAGGAGAAATTGTTGTATGTGTAAATCCTAATCTCAAACCAATAGCGTTGTAGCTTACTCCTTCATTATGTAACTTCACTGCTTGAACACATTCATCACGAGTCATATTCCTTCTAACACGTTCCATTTTCACGAAAAGACAATAGATCACAAATTATGAACTTAAATATACAGTTTAAGACGATAGGCACATAAATGAATAAAGGAATTGCCAAACTGGCATTTGCTGATATTGTTTATCATAGACTAATGTGTATATTAAACCAAATAAGTATCCAGTAGAACTGTGATTAATGAAAAAGTAACATGTTGTGGTATAAAACTGTGTATTTTCTTTGATATTGCAGATATCAGAGAAATCGAAAAATCAAAATGTTCAGAAAACACGAGGCTACAGTATGATTTCATTATGCATCCGTTGTTGTGGCTAATGGTCCCTACAGGGTGTCTCAAATTTAACGTTTAAAAACAATTCTCATTTTGGCACCCTATATAAGCCTTAAACTGAAATCTGAATAAAAAGTTCTTCACAGTGCAATTACCAAAGAAAAAAGCTACAGTTCAGAAAAAGATTAACGAAGTCGATTTATCGGTTCGCGATAAAATCAACTTTGGAATTGAGCATAATTTTTGGTTGTGCGTTATTTTTGCGGCTAAGTGTATAATATATGCCATTTTGCAGTGCAAACCCATTTTCCAAGAAAATACAATTATAAAACTATTTCATATGCGTTAATTTAATAACTTATTCCCCAAACAGTTGAATAATTTAAAGTTATTTGCATGTTAGAATGCAATTCACAGATGTTGTTAATATAGGTCTCGGGCCATATTCAGTTAAAACTTTATAACGCATAGTAACTAGATTTTTCTTTAAGGAATTTTATTGGATAAATAATCAAATAAATGTAAGTACCTGTACATATTTTAACGGTATCTATATACTTTGATTTTTATACAATTAGACGTGAAACATTGGCCTGATAAATGTCTAATGGTCAAATCCTTTGAGATTTAGTACATGTGCGTGAAAATGCCAATTATGTTGATTAAAAGACTTGTATGTGTTTGTCCGTGAGCGAGAGATATGCGAGTGTAGCCTTGTCCGTAAGCTTAATACAGTTTTCTAAATAACAGAATTTGCAGAACAGTTTGCTTGTATCTAATAGTGTGGCAAAGGTAAAATATGTTGGCGTTTATTTTTGCTAAGGTCTTAAATTTGCATTTTTGTTCAGTTAAAAGCTTCAGCCATTTACCGCCCTAAAAAAAACGTTTCTTTCCGTAAATCCTAATGAAAGATATGACAACATCCCTATAGTGTATACAGAGTGTTTCCGATTTATTTACATATCACAACCCCCGTACTGCACCATATATTCTAACAAATCACTCTTCCACTTATATATCTGGAATAGCATGCGGTTCAGTGTGCTAGCAGTGATCACTCACACGCTGCCACTGGTCTTCCACCGCTACTACAGTTAAAAATACATTGTAAAAACATTGAACAAAAATAAATAAAAAAATATAATATAATATCACAAACATACTAGTAACCAACCCATACCAAACCCATTTACAAATTAACCCAACCCATATACATATATATATATATATATATATATATATATATATATATATATATATATATATATATATATATATATATATATCATATAAAAATTGAAACTTATGTATCATAAATGAATTAAAGGTTATTATTATTATTATTAAACGTTTAACCGAAAAACCTAAAACTTCTTACAGTTAAGGTGATATCTGGTCTATAAGTTAAATGCTAAACACCTTAACAAAACATGTATTTAACGGTTAGTTAGTTGCTAATAGTCACACCGGTTAATTATATGCTTGAATCGTCAACAGATAATGGCGATATGTGAAACAAATCTTCTCGCTCGGTTAAAGGCACTCAATATTAGGCAACATAGGTGTTTAATACACACCTTCGAATTCAGTGGACTGTATATTTAAAAAAAAAGTTTTTGTTTTGTTTTGTAAACGATTGAGACGGAGTGGTATTTATTGGTATTAAATTAATTGCGTTACACGCTGGTTCGGATACAAGACCAAAGAACAAACACTTATTTAATAACGTGGATGAGTCCTTTTATTTTATAAATTAACTGGCACTGACTAGATTTTATTTTCACTACATTACTAATTAAACTTTACTATATTAATGTACCTAAAGCTAAAACATTTGTGACTGCCTCACATGAAATGCAGTTGTGTTCTTATAGGCTTTAGTTTCTATGCACCCCCATCAGATGCAGATGACCACACACGTTACACTTCCCAAAATTGACCACCATGATACAGGAAATAGACAATTATTCACTACATCTTGAACTGTCTTAACAATAGGTTATATTCGAAACGTAAATAAATCAAGGAATCTAGTAGCGTCAATAAGAAAGAGAATAAGCAAGTTAGGTTGACCATGACTTTTTTAACATCAACCGAGGTCCTGGCATTCAGGGGCTTGCGGTGACATTTTAAATAAGGGAAGCAATTCTCAGAAGCTTACCTATTTGTAGTGTAACTCAATTCTCCTGTCGTTTTTGGAAAATTCGTTAATAATGTCATAAAACTGTGGATTCTGGGACATTTCCTGGACGAGTTTATTTTCAACTGACAAAATTGAAATTTGGGAAAGTCTTTCCTGTCCTGTTGAATTCTTAACAAAACTCTTGATACGTTTCAATGTAAAAAAAAATTCGTTCTAAAGATGCACTAGTAGCAGGAATTGTTAATACTAATTCACATAATTTGAACACTTCAGAATATGCATTTTCCAATTTTTATTGTTTTAAGAAAGTTAAAAGTTCATTCGCCTTAGTTTTTGTGCCTATAACATCGGTTTCATAAACGACTGTAAGTTATGATCGTAATAAGGCTTTGTCAAAGTAATGTCCATAGTGGTGGAATAATGATTTGAATGAATCTTCTGTGAAAGGTATCCCTTTAAATCCTCCAAAATTACACAATTCAAGAAATTTCAGGTCACTAAGAAGATCAAATCTGCAGTTAATTTGCTGGTGAATTTGATCTATGATTTCGTAGAAAAGGCGGCGGTAAGAAGTTTGAAGGTCTCCCACATTATCAGTGCGCAGACGCTTTCTTCGTGGCTCCACGTCTCCTAATTCAATTGTTTTTTTCCCAGAACTTATCAAATTCATTCTACTTAAGGTAGCAAAAAACACTTTACATTCTTTAATATGATATATATATATATATATATATATATATATATATATATATATATATATATATATATATATATATATATATATATAGATTGGGATAAAATTAAATTTAATTTATGAGCACAACAGTGTACAAATAGAGCACTGGAGAACGTTAGCTTGAAGACCTCTTAAATCTCCGGCCATAACAGCAGCCCCGTCATAGATTTGGGCAATTAATTTATTATCAGCCTCCTCAATATCTTTCATAATATTAAGCACAATTTTATATAGAGCGTTTGCAGTACGATCTTCTGTCACATTTTTAAAGCCTAAAAATCTTTCTTGTACACTCCCATCCATTTTTACGTAACGTGTTACTACAGATAGTTGACTTAAATTAGTTACATCGTAAGGCTAGATGCATTCTCGCAACAATTAGAACCGTAGGCCGGTTTCGCTCTCATTAGAGCTCTTCAGTACGACATACTAATTGTAGCAAAAATGCACCTGTAAAGTAATACGGCTATAGTATAGCCAGCCTTTCAACACTAAGTGAGTGGTGGACGTGCCGCCACCTAGTTGCGGAACTAGGTGGTGGCACTTCCACCACTCACTTAGTGTTGAAAGGCTGGCTATATTATGGCCGTATTAATTTATAGGTGCATTTTTTCTACAATTAGTATGTCGTACTGAAGAGCTCTAATGAGAGCGAAACCGGTCTACGGTTGTAATTGTTGCGAGACTGCATCTAGTCTTACATACTTTGTCCCTATATTAGGGTAGAAATGGGCCAGGGCTGACAATTTTCTAAATTGTTAGTTAGTTGTATACAGTCTCTATTTTGTAACACTTTGTGTTATTTGAAGCTGACGTGACAACATACTACTTGGTTCCTCAACTAGGTGGCGACACGTCCACCACTCACTTAGTGTTAGTTACATCGGTTGTTTCATCTAGATCAATAGAAACGAAACGAGTTTGTTTAATTTCAGATTTAATTCTGTTCAAAATAATAGTGGCAGCAGCCGAAATTAAGTCATTCTGAATGCGATTTTATATCCCGCGAAAAACGTTAGACTGTTCCAAGTGATTTTTTAAATAAATGTCGTATTTGGATATTAAAGAAACTAGGTCTTGAAAGTTTCCTCTATTTGCAGATGTAGTTGTTTCGTCATGACGCCGGAAGCCTAATTAATGCTGACCAAGAAAACACACAAGATCACCAAGTCATTTTAATATGTTTCTGTTTTTATCAACCAGTTCATTGTGTTGGCGATGACTAATTTCTATCTGCTTGTCAACGGCGTATTCAATTCGCGTTTTTCCAAAGAGACTTAATTTTAAAATGGTCTGTAAATGCGCTTTAGACATAACATTTCTTTTTACTACTTTATCTAGATTATTCAAGTTGGAAAACCCACTTTTATTCCACACCCGCTTTTCAGTCACAAATAGACTACCAGCCAACAAAACAGTTTATTCCTGTTTTCACAACCCGTTAACCATTCATATTGTTTATAAGTTTTTTCCGCGTTGAAATGTCGAGTACGTGTTTTAATTCTTGGATTTAAGTTTTTTACAGCAGGTTTCGGCCTACCTTTATTAATAATAGCAAGTTTTTAAGCAAACGGTAAAGCTGAAAATCCTTTGGTTATCAAAAAACACACAATACAATCACAGTTATTATTACCACTTGTTTGTAAAGTTTGTAAATCCCCACCCCCACCGACGCCGCTGTTAAAAGCTGATCTACTTGCAGCCATATTAATAATCATAAAATTGCAATGTATTTAACTTAGTCAACTGCTTATATCTACGAAATAATCACAGACATTCACTTTGTACGTGCACCGGGTCTTCCTAGTACAATACATTCTAAAAATACGCGTACATCCGTCGAGCTAGGGTTTCTTATAAAGTTGCCTGCTGACTACGTGTATTTAACCGAAGTCATTGCAACCACTCGTGCTGTTCGCTGGCGCATTTACTGTGACGACGTCCTTGCTAGGAGCGTATATACAAATACAGTATGATGCATAATAAATAATTATGTGTGTGAACTTGCGAAATAAAAATTGTAACAATTCAATTAGTTTCAGAGTTTGTAATTTAATATTTAAAATACAAAAGGGATTTTAAATAATGCGGTTTAGGTATGCAGTCGTTATTTTAAGAAAAGCAATGCTTCCCTTGCTTCCATGGACCGCACTCCACTATTAGCATTGTATTTGAGTAAGTTAAATATCTGAACGTTCGGCCCTTCGGAGAGGGCGTAAAGCCGTCGGTCCCGTGTCCATGCGATGTTGGGCACGTTAAAGATCCCTACCCGCCTTACAGAAAGGCAGGGTTTCGGCAAATTTTCCAGGATATTGAGGTGAAACTGCTCCCTAGCGTCGATGATTGCCGATAGTCGCGGAAATAGGTCGACGTTAATGAAACGAACAACACAAACAAAAAGAATAATGATCACACCCATCTTTATGGGATTTATGTTTATGAACCCTATTACTTCTATGGTCACAGGCAGGTTGTAAAGTGTGTTGGTAACAGCGAATACTCTAGAATTATATTTCGTGAATGGACTAGAACTGACAGATGCAACAATGTAGAAAGCTCTAGAACTACTCAATGGACGATATAAATAGGTGAGCCGAAGATAGAGTTAGTCAGTCAGTAGTGAATTAGTGTTGGTGTATAATAAGCGATCATAGAAGGAGCCTAGTAATATATTGTTCTATGCACATTTAGTAGTAGAGAGAAATATTTTAGTTGATGGTGTTGTTGGAAAATAGTTAGTAGTTTGAAAAAGCTGTGTTTTGTTAGTCAACAAATCTACAACCCCGAAGAACGTAACAACTGGTGTCAGAAGTGGGATTTTCAAGCTGCTAGCAGAGATGTTTTCCAGAATATTCGTTGAACAACGTGGAAATTTCTGGAATCTCTGGAAGATCAGTGTAAGCGGTAATTCATAACTGGGTGTGTTTTTGAAACAAAGCAAAAACTGTGTACCAACTTTGTTTAATACACACCTTCGAATTCAGTGGACTGTATATTTAAAAACAATGTTTTTGTTGTTTTGTTAACGATTGAGACGGAGTGGTATTTATTGGTATTAAATTAATTGCGTTACACGCTGGTTCGGATACAAGACCAAAGAACAAACACTTATTTACTAACGTGGATGAGTCCTTTTATTTTATAAATTAACTGGCACTGACTGGATTTTATATACACTACATTACTAACTGAACTATACTATATTAAATGTACCTACAAGCTAAAACATTTGTGACTGTTTCACATGAAATGCCGTTGTGTTCTTATAGTCTTTAGTTTATATGCACTTTCCCCACACCCTCTCAGATGCGGATGACCACACACGTTATACTTTCCAACATTGACCACCCTGATACAGGAAATAGACAATTATTCACTACATCTTGAACTGTCTTAAACACTTCCCTAAATTGACCACCCTGATACAGGAAATAGACAATTATTCACTACATCTTGAACTGTCTTAAACATGCCGGCCGCTTTTGAAACAACTCAGTTTCAACAAACAAAATAAACCATAATTTATGTTAATGTTTTCTCAATTGGTAAAGGACATATTTTTGAAAATGCCCTTTTTATGTTACCACTGGAAGTTTTAATTGTAGCAACCCTGTTGACGCCGTCTTGACCTGGGTGCAACTCGATCACCCTTCCTAGTTTCCACCGGAGAGGTGGCAGATTGTCTTCCTTAATTAATACCATTGCACCTTGTTTTAATTCACCTTGCCGGCTACGCCACTTAGTTCTCTGTTGAAGTTCGGAAATATACTCCTTGCTCCATCTGTTCCAGTAATGCTGATTAAACTGTTGAATTTTTTGGTACACAGATAACCTCGACTCAGGAATTTTTGTAACGTTTGGATCAGGAACTGACGTTAAAACTTTTCCTACCAAAAAGTGAGCAGGAGTGAGAGGGTTCAAATCATTTGGGTCTGATGACAGAGGTGAGAAAGGTCGGGAATTAAGGACTGCTTCAATTTGTACAAGCAAACTGTACATTTCTTCAAAAGTTAATATCGCATTACCTACAACCCGTTTTAAATGAGCTTTACAGGAACGTACCCCTGACTCCCATAACCCCCCGAAGTGAGGTGATGATGGCGGTATAAAATGCCAATTTATCCCTTCGTTCGCACAAGACGTTATAATATCAATTCTTTTGCAATTTAAAAATTTTGTTAACTCAATCAACTCTGAATTTGCCCCAACAAAATTTGTACCGTTGTCAGAATAAATATGCAACGGTTTGCCTCTTCGAGATGCAAAACGTCTAAGTGACAGGATAAATGATTCAGTCGATAAGCTACTGACCAGTTCAAGGTGCACAGCTTTCGTAACAAAGCACACATATATACAAATATAAACCTTTGAGGTCTTGCAACCACGCCCCTTTCGATCTTTAATTATTAATGGACCTGCAAAATCAACCCCTACAGTTTCAAATGGCAATGCAGGTTGTATTCGAGATACTGGTAAATTTCCCATGATTGGGTTAATTATTTTTGGACATACACGAAAACAGTTTATACACTGATGAACGGTCTGTCTGGCAATATTCCTACCTGATGTAGGCCAAAACCGTTCTCTAATAGAAGCTAACAATTGCTGTGGTCCAACGTGTAGTAATCTTTTATGTTCTCTTAAAAAAATTAATTTTGTTAGTTTGTGATTTCCTGACAATAAAATTGGGTGACACTTATCAAATTTAAAATTAGAGTTACTTAGCCTACCGCCTACTCTTAATATTCCGCTTGAATCTAAAAACGGATTTAAACTCAAAATATTTGATTTCCTTGGAATTTCTTTATTATTTCCTAAAGCTTGCAACTCTAAGGAGAACGATTCCAACTGTGCCCTTTTAATTAAACACATTAGCGCATTATTAATTTCAATGGGCATTAATGGCCCGACTGTTCGATCTACTTTGGAACCAATGCAGTTATTCTTAAATCTAAAGCAACGTGCCACAATTCGTTCTAATTTACTTAAATCGTTATATCTACTAAAATTAAATACATCTATTTCACTATCTTTAAGAATATTAACTAAAACATCAGTTTCCTTTTTCACTTCTGGAAGATCTGAACTTACGTTTTTTAAAGTGGGCCAACAAGAATGATTATTCAAAAGCCACGCTGGCCCACGAAACCATATTTTGGAATATAATAAGTCTGAAGGCATCACACCGCGAGATACCAGGTCTGCAGGATTTGATGTTGTCGGAACATGACGCCAAGTATCATTTTCAGTAATCTCTAAAATTTGAGTGATTCTGTTGCAAACAAAGGTTTTTAATTTATTAGTAGGGATTTTTAACCATCCCAACACAATTGTTGAGTCGCACCAAAATGTACAAGACTTAATTTGAATGTTTAATTCTTTTCGTATTTTATCTACTAGCTTGACTACACACAAAGCACCTAAAAGTTCGAGTCTAGGTAATGTTTGTTGTTTAACTGGAGCAACTCTACTTTTAGCACATAACAAATTTACAAACACATTACCATCTTTATCAACCGATCGAATATAAACACAGCCTCCGTAGGCCTTGATACTGGCATCCGAAAATGCATGAAGTTCAACAGTTAAAGGATCTTTGCATGTAATATGTCTAGATATTTTTAAATTATTTAATAGCGACAATTGATCGCGAAATTTACACCATTTTGTGTACAACATGTAAGAAACTGATTCATCCCATTCTAGCTTTTCTCTCCAAAGATCCTGTAATATCATTTTTGGAATTATTGTTGTTGCACTTAATAATCCCAGCGGGTCGAATATTTGTGATATTTCAGACAGTATAACCCGTTTTGTAACTACCTTTAAAGCTGAATTTGTAATAGAATACATTAAATTATCAGTTTTATTATTCCAGAATAAACCTAGGGTTTTAGTATTTTCATGCAAACCAAGGTTTAATAAATTTGGATGCTTATCTTCCTCCTCTATACCTTCTAAAATTGTTGGATCAGTAGAAATCCACTTACGTAACAAAAAACAACCTTCTGATAATATATCAGGTAAAAAATTACATACTTCTTTAGCCTGATCAAGATTATTTGTACTAAATAATAAATCGTCTACATAGAAATTTCGTTTTATTATAACTGATAATTCTGGATGTGAATTTTCGATATCAATACAAAGTTGGAAAAGACTTCGAATAGCCAAGAAAGGGCCTGCGGCAGTCCCATATGTAACAGTGTTTAAATTATATTCTTTAATTGGCTGACTAGAGCTTGATCGCCACAAGATTCTTTGAAGTGATCTATCTTCTGGTCTTACAAGCACCATTCTGTACATTTTTTCTATATCGGCAGACACCGCGTAATGTCCTTCCCTAAATCTTATTAAAATAGAAAACAAATCCGGTTGTATTGTAGGGCCTACAATTTGTAAGTCATTTAAGGAATAACCGGAAGTAGTTTTCGCAGACCCGTCAAACACCACCCTTAATTTTGTTGTACAGCTACCTTCCTTAAAAACCCCATGATGCGGTAAATAATAACACATATCAAATGTTTTACTAGTAACTTCAGTCATGTGGTTTAAAGCGATATATTCGTCCATAAACTTTACATAAAGGTCTTTCATAAAATTATTTTTAGATAATTTCCGTTCCAACGCTAAAAATCTTTTTTCTGCTTGGTCACGTGATTCACCTAACTTATCAAGAGATTCTTTCATCGGAAGCGAAACAACAAAATTACCTTGTTTGTTTCGTGTAGTAGTTTCGACATAATAATTCTCACAAGTTGTTTCTTCTGCAGATAGTGCTCTAATATTACTTTCTTGCTCAATTTCCCAAAATCTACTTAACTGTTTTTGTATTTCATCAACTTGAGAAAAGTTACAGTTTATTTGTTTAATAAATTTGCTTGATATGGGGCCTGAGACAATCCAACCTAACCTGCTTTTTTGAAGAATGGGCGAATGTTTTCCTAAGCTAATTTGTCCTACACAGAGCAATTCCCAAAAATGATTAGCCCCAAGTAATATATCTATCTCCCCTGGTTTATGAAAATCCGGATCCGCTAAATTGTGCCCCCCAGGAATTTTCAGATCTTGTAACCTGATTTTATAAGCAGGTAGAGTACTTGTTATTTTTGGTACAACTAAACAATCACTATTAAGCTTAAAATTATTATAACGTGCCTGAATTTCTAAGCTGCACTTTAATTGTACCTTAGATATAGAGTGCGTAATACCTAGCACAGTAATATCTGTTTGATTAGTTTTTAATTGCAGTTTTTTACACAAGCCTTCAGTAATGAAATTTGACTGCGAACCTGAATCTAAAAGTACGCGAGCAAAGTAATGTGTTCGCTTATCAGCAGTGGCCACTTTGACTGAAGCAGTTGGTAGCAAAACTTGCGTCATATTACATGAAAACGCATTAACTGATTGCATTTCTTTGGTTTCATCGTGTAATAAAATGTTATGCCTTTTCTTACATTGACTGCAACAATATTTTGACGTACAATTGCTAATAAAGTGACCCGATTTCAGACACAAAATACATAATTTTAAATTTTTTACAGTTTTCTTTCTTTCCAAAGGAGAAAGTTTTTTAAATTCATGACATGCCCATATGGCATGTGCTGCTTTACAATAAGTACAATTTAACTGATTTGTTGTTACAAAAGAATTTGCAGTTCTATATTTCTCTTGTTTATTATGTTTTACTTCAATTGTTTCTAACAAGTCAGCCCTATTTTTCAAAAATACCTTTAAACTATCAAATGACGGTAGATCTTCACTTTGTATTGACTGTTCCCATTCACGAAGTGAAATTGCATCTAATTTTGACGTAACTAAATATATTATAAGTGTTTCCCCCAATAATTCAGATGTAGTTAGACCCTTTACAGAACGTAAATGTTTTGATACTGTATCTAACATATGTCTAAGTTTAGAAGATGACTCTTTAGCAACTGATTCTAAGTTAAACAATGATTTTACATGATTGTGAACTAAAACTCTAGTGCTATTATATCTTTGTTTAAGTAAATCCCAAGCCAATGAATAATTTTCTGATGAGAAATCTACAGTTTTAATTATTTGCGCTGCGTCACCGTCTAAACTTGCTCTTAAATAATGAAAGCGTTGAATATTATCTAAGTTTTCATTACTGTCGATTAAACTTATAAACAAGTCTCTAAATTCTAGCCAATGTTCACTTTTTCCTGAGAACTTTGGTAATTGTATAGTGGGAAGCTTTATTGCGCTTTGAACTTGAGTAGATGCAATTGCGTAATTACTCTGCGATAACGCAGGTGACGCTGGCCTGGATTGATTATTGAGTTCTACGCCAGATATTTGTTTTTGCATTTTAGTAATAGAGGACAACATACATTCTGCTCTAGATAGTACTTCGTAATATCTATTTTCAAAGTCATCTCTCTCATCTACATTTAATTCAGCGGATTGCTCCGAATCAATTTCAAATTGAACAGCTTCAAAGCGTTCTAATAAATTCTGTGAATCATTCAACCTTTTCTTTAGTGTTGTAATGGAAATATTACTTAGTTCCTCATTAGCATCAACTCTAAGTTGAAGTTCATCTAAAAATTTAGAGAAACTAGTGAGTTTACCCTTTAAAACACTACGTTGCTTTATTAATTGATCCATAATATTATTATTATTTTAAGTTTTAACGTAAGAAAATATCTTAATACTTAGGTAACCCTCTTATGTATTTCAAGCAGTATCTATTATATTTTACCAATAATTAGCAATTTCTTTTAATATTTTTTCTTCTAAATACTTTACCAGAGAAAATTGCTATTAAAATATTCTAAATTAATTCGATACAACTCCTGAAACCATTTAAAACTATTTGAAATAACTTGTACACCTTTAATTTATTTTACCTTCCCTTTTTTAAAATCAAAAATCAAATTATTCGGTCAACACGATACCTAATTCGACTGAAAAATTATCCTGCCACCGTCTTTCAACATAAAATTTCCAACGACGGTTACAAGTTACAGCTATTATAATTAATCAGTAATTATCTATATAATGTATCTTTAATATCAAGTACAGTTTACCAGACAAATCAATTTGCATTAAAGGAATAACTAAATGAAAAGGAACTCACCCTTGGCAGGTATTAAATTATTTCCAGGATATCCAGCAACCTTAATTTTCAACTCCATAAACTACTGGACTACCATACCAATTGAATTATAATTTGAAAATTATTACACTCCGTAATGTTTTCTTCAATTTCTATTCTTGATCTTGATCCAGCACAACTACCAATATTTATCCGGTTCGTAAGGACCAATGTTTAATACACACCTTCGAATTCAGTGGACTGTATATTTAAAAAAAATGTTTTTGTTGTTTTGTTAACGATTGAGACGGAGTGGTATTTATTGGTATTAAATTAATTGCGTTACACGCTGGTTCGGATACAAGACCAAAGAACAAACACTTATTTACTAACGTGGATGAGTCCTTTTATTTTATAAATTAACTGGCACTGACTGGATTTTATATACACTACATTACTAACTGAACTATACTATATTAAATGTACCTACAAGCTAAAACATTTGTGACTGTTTCACATGAAATGCCGTTGTGTTCTTATAGTCTTTAGTTTATATGCACTTTCCCCACACCCTCTCAGATGCGGATGACCACACACGTTATACTTTCCAACATTGACCACCCTGATACAGGAAATAGACAATTATTCACTACATCTTGAACTGTCTTAAACAAACTTTAAGTACGTATATGCCTAAGACATGTTTATAGAAAATTCATTTCAAATAGATCCATTCTCTGATGCTTTGGCTGTAGGTTTAGTTAAGTTTATGCTCTGGCTGTAGTTAAGTTTATGGTTTAACGGTCTATAATTTATACCCAATTTTCGTAGAAAAAAAAATCCTTATTGAAGAGACCACGAATTTTTAATTTTAAAAAGGGTTCTTCACATGAGCACAAACTAGGCGCCATAGAATCCATATCCGGGTATACTTACAGTTTTTATCTGTTTGCATATATACAGGGTCACGCATTTCTACGGTACAGCTCAATATTCTCAAAAAATTGTATAGGTTAATTATAGGGTGTCTTGAGCTGCATCTTATAAAATCATTTTGACAATCACAGGGTGGCACAGTTGGTGATCCCAGCAATTGCTTTTTTTCGAACATTCTTATATCATTGCATTTTTACCTTTTTTATGGAAATATGATGCATGTTGTAAGAAAATAATCGAGACACAGTAGGTGCGTTTTGGTAGCGAATTTTCATTAACGTCTTAAAATTTTAATAAGCTAATTTGCTATTAACCTAAGGTTTGCTGGCTAGGAAACCAACATTTTAAGTTTATTTTAGGAAAATGTTTGTACATTTTCAAACAATAAGTAATTTGGATTATATACGGTACATTGTTATACCGGTAACAAGATTGATGCCTACTTGCATTAGAGAGATGCTTGCTATTAAAAACATTTTTTGAAAATTCACTTTCATGTTAAAGGTTTCATCAAATTGAGCGAGAAATTGGGTCCTTATCATTTTCCTGTTATAGCACATTTAAATAAGACACCTTGTATAATTATGCGAAAAGTAATGTGATTACGCTGCTGGAGTTATTCCAAAAGATTGAGTAACTTACTTGACAACGCGATTTTCGTTTGAATTCAATGCTTGTTACTTAAACAATCAATCAGCTGTCCAAGCAGTAACAAATGCTTTGAAAGCTGATATTTTATACAAACATGTTTTCAACACATCGTGTATTATGCAAGTTGCAATTGTACAGGTTGTTCCATTTGTCGATAACAGTAACATTTGTTTTATCTAAAGCTATGTAAAAAATTCACTAAGTGAAGATTGTAACCTGTGATGAGCACTGACAGGCGCACTCGGAGAATCCAAATCACCACAATTCAGGATACACTAAGTGTAGTGAATGATTGGTGCCCGAGGGAGCAGATGTCTATGAACCCCCGCAAAACCATCCTTATTCCATTTACCAGAAGAAGGTTGCACAAATTCAAACCTCAACAACTGTACTGGCTCTATGTAGTGGTTATCAGACCGATGATAACCTATGGAGCTATAGTTTGGTTGCCTAAGGCACTTCCAGGTATCGCGAGGGCTCAGATACAGACAAGCTTGATAACGGGCGCGATAAGCACCGCTCCGTCAGCCGCTCTGGAAGTCTTCCTAAACATTCCACGTCTTCACATTTGGCTAGAGAGGGAGGCTAGCTGGACAACATACAGACTCAAATAAACAGCTGACAGCATGCCCAATACCTACCTGATACATACAAAGATCAGTAGAGATATGTCTTTCAAGGCCGCTCTTTCAAAAAGGGAGGACTGGGAACGAAATCAAACAACGCTATTGAGGGCAGATCTCTGTTGGTACACTAATGGCTCCAAAACCGATCGGGTGGCAGGAGCCGGCGCATATGGGAGCAATACCGATGCAAGAATATGATATAGCCTTGGAAAGTATTGAACCATACACCAGGCAAAAGTGTATGCCATCGCGATGTGTGCAAGGGAAATTACACAAAACAATTGCACACACAAATCGATAAATATATATTCAGATAGCCAAGCTGCAATAAAGGCACTTGTTTCCTACCGTTGCAATTCAAAAACGGTATATAGCTGTAAATCCCCCCTTAACGAACTAGACAGCTGCAATGAGGTGGTTTAAATACCGTGTCACTGGCACCTTGATGGTAACGTAGCGGCCGACACGCGTGCCACGGCTGGTGTCCAGGAGGACTTTATCGGACCAGAACTTGTGCTGGGGATATCATCATGCACAGCAAGGCGCAGCATAAAGACCTGGACAGATAGAATGGCAATCCAGTAATGGAAAAATCTGCCAGGATTAGCACACTCTAAGGCCTTCTAGAGTCAAGGGCTAAAACAATTCTAGAGCTAACCAACTGAGAACTCTAGTCGGCTTGTATGCAGGACACTGCCGCTTACGTCACCACATGCACCGAATTGGTATCGGTCAGCAGACTGAGTGCAGGCTGTGTATGGAGAGTGACGAAACAAAAGAGCAGGTGATATGTTCCTATCCGACTGCGGACAGGACAAGACACCTGCTCTTCGGCAAGACAAAAATTTATCCCCATTGTATGGGGGTTTTTCTTCATTTTACAGTGACCAGTTCTGTCAAAAATATCAGTTTTTACCTGCTGAATTTGAGCAGTTCTTTTGCTTGCTGGCTGAGTGGCACTCCTAGCAAAGCTTCTGCCAGTCTCCATCCAAGAGTTTCATTCCAGTATTCCAGATGCCATTGTCGCAGCATCGTCTCGATTTCTTGCCTTGTGGCTTTATATGAAACTGTGGAACATATTTATAGTTTCCTTTAGAGCTTTACTTGCCCTGCTCAAGCGAATTGGTCAGCTTATCGCTGCTCCTCTATTTTGACATGAACAAGTACCTAAATTAGCTGAACATTATTGTTCTCCACTAACTGGCTGCGGTTGCAGATGCAGTCAAGCACTAGTTTTGACCTCGCCTCCTGTGCTGCCAGTGATTTTAAGACTGACTGATTATCAGTAGCTATGGAGATTCCTTTACATCTGCAACTCCCTTCCAGTAACATTTGTACACACATCATTATGGGTAATGTTTTTGGATGGAATACAGTTACATATCGACTTTGAATCCGGTCTGTTGGCCCCGTATATTCTATATTCGTCTCCATTTGCTGATTTGACCCAATCTATAAAACTGATGGATTTATTAAGCGTTGGTCTATTATACCCGATTGATTCCGCCGATTGGGGATAATTATCTCATCCAGTAGGTTTTCTTTGCCCAGTCTAAGGTCATACTTAGTGTCTGATTCTCAACAATTGTCCTTAAGATGATACAATAAAACTCCCGTGAGTTTTCCTCTTCTGAGTCAATCTTCAGTGTATAGGTCCCTTTCATTGCTCCTGCCTTTACAAACAAATGCAGTGACGGAAAGTTTAATATGGGGTCTATAGCTGCTGTGAACGTTGTTGACATCGAGCCAGTGATACCTAGGCAAGCTAATCGTTGTACCCTCCCTAGATCTTTCGTACCATCCTCTCGTCCATTACACTTTTTTCTCCCTTAGAGCTCGTCCTTGCCGCCCCGATAGCACTGCAGCCTTTGGCTTATTGTGCATGCCCTTAGTCTTTTCTACTCCACCCATTCCAAAATCACTGTGCCTTGAACTAGTCTGCACAGCAATCGGCAGGGTGAAGTTTTATATTGCTCTGTCTCCGGTCTAGGCTGACCGTAGCTCAGTTGTCTTTTGCGGTCCAGAGCTTTACTTTACTTTACCAAGCTGTGCTGGGCTGATTTTTCCACCTCGTCGCAGAGTCTACTACACCAGGGGTGCAAAGATCATCACGTATCATACACAACAAAGAGCCCGTGTTTTGAAAACTTCTGCCGGTAAGTCCATAGAGCCATTTTGGCTTTGTTCGTTATCCTACCCAAGTGCGGTGTAGATATCAAGGTAATGTATAGGTTTATCCTTAAATATGTGACCTCCAGAACACTTGAGATGGCGGTGTCATATAGACACACCTATATAAGCGCGCATTGGCTTGTTTTCCGCTTCGATGGTATAACAGAAGATTTTGATGTTATGTTTAATTTACTTGGAGTTTTTACTGTAAAACATCAATATTTTTTTAGCAGTAAATTATTCAATCGAATTGAAATATAATATCTCTGTACGCCGCACAATGTGAGGCCAATTTTATTTTTAGAAATGCATGCGCTTTATTTGTTATACTTAACACACCTTCAAATGTTTCATTTTGTTGCACACTGCATCCGATTAACCCAACGATTTAATTGCTCGATTAAGCGTAAGTGAAATAATGTCTTGTGTTTGCTGTGAAAGGATGGCATCTGATAAAGCTGCTGAAGTGGAAAGTGAAAGAAGCCTACAAAAGAGGTCGTTCATTAAGAGTATCCGCCAATATTTCCGAGAGTACTGCCAGTGTACAAGCATCCATGGGTTTAGGTATTTTGGAGAGAAGAGGACAATATTTGAAAGGTAAGACTTACAAATTTTTTCAGTCTAATTTTGGCTCCAAGCTACGAGTCTATCATCCAGCATTGCAACAAAATGTTATCGAAAGTTAGGTGAAAATGGGATAATTTTTTACTACAAAATTCCTAGAGTCATTTAACCCCCCTCGAGTGACAGTTGAAACCCCCAATTTTTAAATAGGAAGTATGTGCTTTTAAATTCTCTTAACTCTCTATTTAAAAATGCTCTGGTTATTATTGCAAAATTAACAACAAAACTTATCTCATTGACGAACTTCGCTACAACACACACAAAAATCTAATAACTAATCGCGTTAAGTCTGGATAATATGAAAGAATTAAAAACACATCAACCCTAATGTATGAGGTGTTAAAAATTCAACCTTTGAACGTCTTGGCAGCATCCTAATCGTAAATAAAAATGTCTTCTAACGTTAATCAATATCTGAGACGTGACCGCTATATATATATATATATATATATATATATATATATATATATATATATATATATATATATATATATATATATATATATATATATATATAGCGTGTTTTTGGTTTTACATAGCATAATTTTCACATATCTCCATAAGCAGAAATCTAATTGCATAAGATTGGGTGATTGTGCTGGCCATTATAACGATCCTCGCCTCCATATCCACTGATCTGAAAATATTAAGTAGAGGTACTGCCGGACATTGATTTGGTAATGTGCCGGTGCTCCATCCTGCTAAAAACATATCACGTTCGCTGAAACATGTGGGTTGGCTCGATCAGGATATAATTTTTGTTGTCACGACATTATTTTGGAGCAGTTCTAAACAATTATTTCGGTTAATCAAAAAGGGCCCAATGACATGGTTGCCAACTATTCCTGTAAAAACGTATTTACCCTGTATAATTATTATAAATAACCCTAAATATGGGTTCTAACGGTTTTAGTTTACGCTTATTTAAAAAAAAAATCAAAATTCGCAATCTTCTTATTAGTGATTTTTCTCTACGAAAATTTGCTACAAATTTTTTCAAAAAAATATTTTACAGTAATCAAATTAAAAAAATTTTCACGAAGATTTTTGCAGAATATTACTGCTACAAGAATTGGTGGAAAAATTTACGTTAAAAAATTCGATAAAACTTGTTACAAAATTCTCCTGAAACATTTTTGTTGCACGAAAATGCATTAAAATGTTATTTTTCTTGAATTTTGCTAAGAGAAATCTTCTACCAAAACTTCGCCAAACATTTTTTGACACAAGACTTCGAAAAAATTTTTCTTTTTATTTCAAATAAATTCTCTAAAAATTCGCTAGACCTTAAACATTTTTACATGAAAATTCGCTAATAAATAAATTTTAAATGTTCGGGACGCAGCAAGTGGGTTATGATAGCGAAATTTCATTAAATGCTTCAAATTTGAATAACTAATGTTTCTATAAACCTAGATAGTTGACTTTTAGATATGGTAAGGTTTTCTCATGGCAACATATTCACCAAATTTCATCAAAATATGTTTGTAATTATCGGATATAAAAAATTTTTTCAAAAGAAAACTGACAATCTTCGCGGAAAACCGTCTCCTATTTTTCTGGCTAACGAACTCATCCAAGCTATTAATAAAAGAAAGGTACCTGCCGAGTTTCATCTAAACCGCTATTTAAGTTTATATATATATATATATATATATATATATATATATATATATATATATATATATATATATATATATATATTTATTTCAACAACACACCACGAGGGTTCTCAGCCTAAATACTATCGAACCGCGGGTGTCGGCAAGGAGGAAAGAGGCAACTTGATAATTCTGGACTTGAAGGTTTGGAGGTTCGGAGGAGAAGGAAAAACATGTGCCGGCAAGGAATTCCTCAACTTGGGAGTCCTCGGGACAAAAGAGCGGGCATAACAAGATGTTCTATGTCTGGTGACCTGGTCAGTAAAAAGGTGCATTCGCTCTGTTCCCCTGGTAGATCTGTTGGGGCAGCAGCTAGAGGAACTATGGAAGAAAGCTCCTCTGAGCAGTGCCCGTGCAGATGTCTATAAAAGAGAGAGAGAGATGCCACCAATGGCACGTCGGTGGGCAAGGGATGGCAGCCTTTGGGTGAGGGTAGGGTCATCGATGAGACGCATATCTCTCTTCTGAATTAAGTCCAGAATAGCGAGTGTAGAAGGGGCATCCCAGATGTGGGAGCAGTATTCGAGGTTTGGCGTTATTTGTGAAGTAGATAAGGTATAGATTAGCTGGTGAAAAGTATATATATATATATATATATATATATATATATATATATATATATATATATATATATATATATATATATATATATATATATATATATAACGTATAAAAATTGAGGCTGACCCTGGATATGGGTTCTAGAGGTACTATTTCGCGCTCATTTGAAAACATTTTTGCAAAGTCTCACCATCAATGCCATGAATTTCTATAATAAAAATTAACTAAAATTATACAATGTAATCTAAATCCAGACGTAGACATTTTTTCTGTGGCTTCAAAAAAATATTTTACCTGACCCTGCCGTAAGAAGCAAAAACGGTTATGGCGAAAAACAAGCACTTGCGATGCCACAGAAAAAAAATTACGGCTGTGTTTAGATCAGTATGGAAAAATTGAAACTGACCCCGGATATGTGTTCTAGGGGTCCTGGTTTGCGCTCGTTTAAAGATTTTTTTTTTTTTTCAAAATTCAAGTCACAATCTTCTCAATAGTGATTTTTCTACGAAAATTCACCAAAAGCACTACAAGTGGAAAAAAAAGGAATAACATTTTTTAAAGTTTTTTTTTTTTTTTTTTTTTTTTAGACTAAGCGTAAGATTTGATTTGGTTCTAGTGTCGTTGGGCAAAGGCGTCAAATAGGTATTCGATATTTGGTATTACCAAATCAGACGCACATTTAAGGTTAGATCATTACATAACACAATAAAGAAAAACATTACGGAATGGCATGTTATTTAAAAAATACTACACAGATAAATCAAATGAGATGCAACAAATGAACAAATAAGTGAAGTAACTATTATGATAGTGAACAGATGCGATGAAATATTGTGCGATGTACTGTGCTTGATTTAGATATGTAAGTGTATTAAGTGTACTCAGAGATCAAAGGCTTGGAAGACTCTTAAAACGATTAATTTAACTCAATTCTGACGTAGATCATTTACTATTAATAAATTATTTTACTTGCACTTGGCTAATAAGTTATTGGTCTAAATGTATTATAGAGATTGGTGTACTTAGGGTATATACCTATAATACCCCAGATGTGCCTGAAAATATTTGAGCAAAACAACAATTATTTATATTCTTGTGTTTATTTCATTTTTTTTGTAATTTACTAATAGAAAAATTTTTTCAAAATTCAAAAGTCGGGATTTCCTCATTAGTAATTTTTTTAAAAGAAAATTCACTAAAAGAGGGCACCGTTAAAAAGAGACCTAGCTCTCAAACGATGTGCTACTTAACCCCCCTAGTCGTTTACAATTTTAAGGGTGGATCGCATCACCGCTTCAGGGTTGGTGTTACGATGTTGAAAATAGACCTAACATTTGTGAGGTACTATGAGTTCCCTGTTTTCATCCAGTAACAAGCTCTTCTTACAAAACAGCAACAGTCTTTTGAAACATTTAAATATTGATTAATTATTTATGCTGAAATGCCAAGTTAGTGTCGTATTAGACAAACCCTAAGTATATTTACTCATAAAGGAAACAAAATATATCACGATTTACATAGAACAAAATTAATATTTCTTTATTTATTATAGGTTTCTTCTATTACAATTATTACAATTGTTTGCAATTGTGATAATTTTCTAATTTTAGGTAATTTTTCTTTTGCAGAATATGGTGGTTTATAACGTTTTGTGTAGTTTTGGGCGTCCTGTCAATGTTCATTTATCTTGTCTACATGAAATGGTATACGAGTCCGGTATTGGTCAGTTTTGCCACAACACAAACTCCAATATACAGAATACCTTTTCCAGCTGTCACCATATGCCCTGAAACAAAGGCAAAATTGGAACTTTTCAGTTATACGAACACTATACACAAAATTAGAGACAAGGAGAACCTAACAGAAGATGAGTGAGTATATATAAGTTAATTTAAAAGTAAAATTTTCCATTTCAGTTCTCTTTGCTAACATTTTTAACTATATATAGTAAACCGAACCCTGTTGGTTTCAAGTTTTGCAAAACTTAGCCCAGTACAAAATAGATAATTATTATTAAAACTGATGGTTGAAGTTATTGCTGCCGCGAAAATACCGAACGGTTTGTTCAAATTGGTTTGTCAGGACCAAATGTTTGAGTTTGATTAAAATGGGTGGATTATATTGATTAGTTTTGAAAGACTACAATGGTGGTTCAAATTACTCTGCTTGCATAACCTAAGAAGGACCAGAGGAATTATTTTTTTTTTTGGTGCAGAGTTCTAATAAACACACGATGCGTTAAAACAACAAGAATTTTAATATTACAAAGGTACACATATATCTAATGGTTGAATTGTGATCCAATATTGATTAATGCAAGGACAGTGGCTTACAAATGTAGGTGGCTTGACGCAACCAGTACGTGCTAGATGTCTTTAGTGTCCGGGGGTGTCGTTCAAGGGGGCAAATTAGTGCACGTACTCAAACAAACCTGAATTTCGATGTCGTGACGACGCTTGCATGAGGTCGAAGCAGTTGGTGTAGGCACTAACAAAATATGTTGAACTTCTCGCCACAAGTCAGTTGCTCGCTGAAAGACTGGCTCTTGCTACAACGAGGCTCGCGGACCGGTAAATGGCACGGAGGGAGTATGGAATACTTATCACAAGTCAATCGATCTTGTTAAGATGTTGACTGGCTACTTAATGATAAAGAAGTGCTGTCAGGGCCAGAGGATCTTCGTACGATATTTCCTGACCGCAGGACGACGACGCTAGTTTCGTATGACCACATCATAATAATTTATTAGGCTGTGGTTTGACCGACAGTCACTGGTCAGTTGATATTACTATGATCTACACTGGCCGCGGGATGGTGAGGACGTGAGAACGTGTTGGATATAATGTAGCTGCTTCTCTATGTTGTTGCCGCTTGAACACATTTGTCCCATGGTGACGCTGTCAAATACATCGGCCTCCTGGCGGCTTTTGTGGGCGTTAACTTAGGTTGCAGGGTAATAAGGGACAGGGCTAAGCTCAGAAATCTTAGATGTTAATACTCAAAAATAGTCTTATTCTTTGCTGTGTCCTCCCAGAATATTGGCGATCAGTCGCATGATCTTCACTTTGTCTGGAGCGAAACTAAACAGTGTCGTGGTGTTCACTCCGTACCATTAACGAAGATTCTTGAGCCAAGATGTTCTTGCGCGACCAGTACCACGCTTTCCTTCTATTTTTCCCTGAATAAGTATATGGAGCAATTGATATTTCAAATTTCTCATTACGTGGGAAAACTACTCCAACTTTCTTCTCTTTATGGTATTAAGTACATCTGTTTCTTTGTTCATACGCTGTAGAATCGCTTTATTCGTCACCTTGTCCATCCACGATATCCGCAACATTTTTCGGTGAGTCCGCATTTGAAGGGCTGAATCCTCTTGTACATCGTTTTAGTAGGGATCCATGCTTCCACCCCATAAAATAATATGCTGAAGACATAGCCACGAAGTAAGCGGATTCTTAGAGTTCTGTTGGTTAACACTTTTTGTATGTTCTTAAATTATATTCTTTCCTGTTCTATTCTTCTTTTGATTTATTGAGTTAAGTCCCATCTTTCATTCACCCAACAACCCAGATATTTGTATGTTTGTACTCTCTTTGCTGGTCCTCCCTTTATGTGGATATCTGTTAAGTTGTTAGCTATATTTTTGTTTTGCTGACGACTATCCATTTGGTTTTCTTTATATTTAAGCACAGACCCATTTGTTGACTATGGTCTGTTACTGCTGATAAGCGTGCCTGTAAATCATCTTTATCTTTTGGTAGTAAGACCCTGTCGTCAGCATTTCTTAAATTATTGATGACAACTCAATTAGCAACTATACCCTCAGCTCTGTCTTCGACGGCTACTCCGAAAGTTTTTTCTGCATATTAATTAAACAAAAGGGGGAAGAGTATACATCCTTGTCGGACTTCTCTCATAATAGGCATTTCTTTAGATTTCTGGTCGTTAGATCTATTGTCAGCTGTATTATTCCATACAATCTGGCTATTATGCGAATGTCTCGTCCGTCCCGGCCTATATCGTTCAGTACAGCTATTAATTTGTGTTGAACAGTGTCGAATGCTTACCCGTAATCTACGAAACAGGCATATACGTCAACGTTTGCATCTCGACATTGCCGTATGACAACCTGGATGCCAAACACTCCCTCCCTTGGACCGAAACCGGTTTAAAAACCGAATTGAGATTTATTAATTGTTTCCTCGCATTTGATGTATATTCTGGAATGGACGATTTTCAGGAACAACTTTAACACATAGCTCATTAAACTGATCGTTCTGTGATCTTTACAATACTTGCAGTTAGCCTTCTTTGGTATAGTAACGAAGGTTGACTTCAGTCAATCTTTACGGATTACTCCGGTCTTGTATATGCAGTTAAGCAAGCTTAATAAAAGTTTGAGAGATCTATATTCTTCCAACATTTTCAATACCTCTATCCGTACTCTGTCTGCTCCTGGTGCCTTTCCTCTTTTTACACCCGATATAGCGTATATGAGCTTTGTCTCGCATAATATTACTATAGATGACGGAATGGATATCAATTCCGTCATCTATAGTAATATTATGCGAGACACCCCTACTGTCCACAAAGAGACTCTTAATATATTTTTCCGTTCCTGCATATGTTCTTCTGTGGTACTAAGAATTTGCTGCTGCTCATTCATGAGAATGTTGTTGCTACTCTTCCTTCGCTAGTCTAATCTAAGCACTAATTTCTTTTTGCATATCTTTCTAACTAGTAGGGTATTTATTTTTATATGATCTATGGTTATCTATTTATTTCAGGATGTCATCGGTGATCCAAGCTTTGTGTTTGGTTATGTTGCTCTTCAGCTTAGCTTGACCAACTTTACTAGGGATGCTCTACTCCCTCACCATGTGATTTTGCTATCATCCTCGTTTATTGTTTGCAAAATGCTATCCAGCCTTAATTCTAACTCTTCCTGCAATTATGTTCTTAATGCTGGATCTAAAAGCTTTCTTACGTCTTTCTTGCATTTCAACAATTTCAGTTTCAATGTAATAGACACATAGACATAGACATAGACACATTTATTTGTAAGGATAGATATATTCTCGCCATAATTAGAACCGTAGACCCGTTTCGCTCTAATTAGAGCTCGGCAGTACGGCATACTAATTGTAGCGAAAATACACCTATAAAGTAATACAGCTATGGTAGCCAGGCTTACAACACTAAGTGAGTGGTAAGACACGAAACACTGGCCGCCATCCAGTTGCGTAAACAAGTAGTATCACGCCAGCTCCAAGTAACATTATATGTCAAAAAATAGAGACTGTATACAACCAACTAACAATTTAGTAAATTGTCAGCCCTGGCCCATTTCTACTATAATATAGGGACAAAGTATGTAAGGCTAGATGTATTCTTGCCACAATTATAACCGCACACTGGTTTTGCTGTAACTAGAGCTTGTCAGTACGGCATACTAATTGTAGCGAAAATACACATATAAAGTAATACGGCTATGGTAGCCATCCTCCAAAAACTAAGTGAGTGGTCTACGGTCTACGCTTTACCTTGCATACTTTGTCCCAATATTAGGGTAGAAATGGGTCAGGGCTGAAAATTTACTAAATTGTTAGTTGGTTGTATACAGTCTCTATTTTTTAACAGTTTGTGTTATTTGAAGCTGGCGTGACAACATACTACTTGTTTACGCAACTGGGTGGCGGCACGTTGCTTCGTGTCTTACCACTCACTTAGTGCACATTTATTTGACCACTTTTTACACTTAAAAATACAATAATTGTGGCAAGGCGAAATACTCTATTAAAAAACCCGAGTTTTAAAAAGTATAGAGGAAAATTCACAGTCATATAAATTAGTTAAAATTAACTCTACAACAAGTGAACTTTGCAAAATACAAATTACTACATGTGAACATACAGACCAAGACACGTAAAAAAGAAAAGAGCAAACAACAAAAATACAAACTTGTATATACACGCAGCACTGCTTAATGAACTTCCCGCCTATGGCCTACCACCAAAACTCTGTACCTGAACAGCAAACTTCCTCTCCAACCGGAGCATTTCTGTTATCGTGGATGTCCATTCCTCTAAACTATATCCAATTAATGCAGGAGTCCCTCAAGGTTCAGCTTTAGCCCCTACTTTGTTTCTTCTCCACATCAATGACCTCCTCTCTAGCACATCCAACCCAGTTCACAGTTACGCGGACGACAGCACCCTTCACTCAAATATACAATATTCTAAGCCTGTCTCTTTGGCCCAATTAGATGAGGATCGCAGACTCATGGAGGATTATGTCTCCGTGGATTTTCAGAAAATATTAGACTGGAAAAATAGAAATCTTGTACAATTCAACCCCACCAAGTCTCAGTCTGGCTTTCTTTCTCATATAAGATACACCAGCCCTAGACCCATCACAATGAACAGCCAAGTTATTCAAAGTAATGAGTCATTTTCACTTGTTGCCATTTCTGTGGATGGAAATCTCAATTGGCACCAACATGTCACATAAATTGCAGAAGCGGCTGCTAAGAAATTAGGTTTCCTCTTCCGTGCTCGCAAATACTTTTAACCAGCTAATCTCTATACCTTATATACTTCACAAATAAGACCAAACCTCGAATACTGCTCCCACATCTGGGGTGCTGCTGCCGCTTCTACACTCGCTATCCTGGACCCCATTCAGAAGAGAGCTATACGTCTCATTGGTGACCCTACCCTCACCCAAAGGCTGGCATCCCTTACCCATCGACGTGCCGTTGGTGATCTTTCTCTCTTTTATAGATATCTGCACGGGCACTGCTCAGAAGAGCTTTCATCCATTGTTCCTCCACCTTCTGCTCCCAACAGATCTACCAGAGGAACAGAGCGAATGCACCCTTTTACTTTCCAGGTCACCAGACATAGAACATCTTGTTATGTCCGCTCTTTTGTCCCGAGGACTTCCAAGTTGTGGAATTCCTTGCCGGCGCAGGTTTTTCCTTCTCCCCCGAACCTCCAAACCTTCAAGTCCAGAATTAACAAGTTGCCTCTTCCCTCCTTGTGGACACCCACGGTACGATAGTATTTAGGCTGTAAGCCCTTGTGGTGTGTAGTTGAAATAAAATAAAATAAAAAAACACACGGACGTCTATACAGCGTTATCTAAAATTCACGGCGAGATACAAACACTATAGTACTATGAAGGCATCAATGTACTGACGGACTGAATAGTATGCGTTTTGCTTAAAGTGGTAACTTATTATACAAGGCGATATGCAAAGAATTGTTTACCGATTTTTGTAGCATAAATCTCTGCGGTCGTATTAAACTAGTCTATCTTGTACTATAGTTATCGTATGCAGAATTGAGTCGATAATGAAATTTATCCCTGTGTATATTTAATAACTGATTAAAGATGTATATCGTGTGAAGAGTCATAATTCCCAGACTAATAAAGTACGGCTTACAGTATTCATGAAAGCCAACCCCAGCAATCAACCTAACCACTTTTTTTGGAGCCCGGAGACTTGTATAAAATTTAATTAATTGCCCCACAAATGAGTACCATACGATAGGTGGCCGTGAAGCAGGGAGAAATAGGCTGTCATATACGTGAACCTCTGTCAACCGAATTACTCAAACTCCTGATCGCAAAAATTGAGATCGACAACTTACTCTTCAACAGAGAAATATAAGCATCCCACTTACGGGCTCCAACTATAGTAATGCCAAGACGGTTAGCATAATTTTCCGCTGACACTTCCGGATTTGTGTAAAATATTACCGTAACAGTGTTTTCTGTGTTTAAATTTAAGTTGTTCTGTGTGAGCCACCGTTCGCCCAACTTCCCAGTAGAGATCATCTCAACTTTTAGCTTATCTAAGTCGCAGCTTTTGAATATAAGCGAGGTGTCATCAGCGTAACAGACGCAGCGACTCTGTGACATGAAATCAAATAAATCGTAGACTATGAAGAGTAGCGGCCACAAGACAAAACCCTGCGGCACCACACTTCCTACAGCCGCAATATTCGATATTTCTCCATTAAGAAGACGCGCTGCTTTCTCATATGTAAATATGAAGTTATTCACTTTAACGGAGGACGCCTAACACCATACCTGAACAATTTTTCCATAATAATAGCGCCAAAAATGAGTGGTCCGTGAAAACATCTGCAGCAGGGTGGATCTTGGCATTCTGAATGGTGTTCCTGAATCTTCCGTTAATAGTAATAAAGTATATCTGATTGCGTACCTTTCCATCTGCATTAAAAGTCCACCTCTTGGAGGTTGTTCAGAATGTGTATCGGTTATAATTAAGTCATTTTGCTGGCAGGATTGTGTAAATCAGTCTCCTTGCTCATTTGGTGTACCTAAGCCATAATCTTCCACGATATACTCTCATCGTTTTACCTACTTTTGCATTAAGATCGCCCATGATTATATTAACTTCTGACGACTTGCAACACAACAAAAAGTTATAAACCTATCCTGGCAGTTTTGCAAATACTAACTTCATTTTTAACAATTGAGCCTCGATGGTTCAGTGGTAATCACGTTTGACTCTGAACCGAAGGGTACTGGGTTCGATCCCAGGGTACTCCTTTCATTATTATACTGTACAATTAACATCAACCGAGGTTGTGGCATTGTACTTGAGCAAGTTGAATGTCTGCACGTTTCGCACTCCGGAGGGGGCGTAAAGTGGTCAGTACCGTGTCCATGCGATGTTGGGCACGTTAAAGATCCATATCCTCCTTACATAAAGGCAGAGGTTCGGCAAAATTTCCAGGATAGTGAGGTGAAACTGCTCCCTGGCGTCGGTGATTGGCCATGGTCGCGGAAATAGACCGACGTTGAAGAAATAAAAACACCCACATTTTTAACAATAATATTTTATTTTTCAGGTTAAAATATTTCAAGTACATGACAATGATATGTGGCAGCTCATCTTTGTTACGTAAAGAGGATTTTCCAACTGACCAAACATCACCCGATACGCTATATAACGATTTGATGCATGTAAGTTTTATTTATGTACCTCATTTAAATCGATTTAATTAACTCAAATAAACCTTAAATTTTGTTTGTCAAGTTTGTGCAGAGAAAACGTGTATCAGCTTAATTGAAATTTTTCATAGTGTCAATGTTTTATTTAACATATTTTTGTAATTTTTTATTGTTTTTTTCGATGTTCTTTTAAAGGAACGGTAGGAATTTGTGGTGACATGAATTATTTTACTATATACATGTTTTGGAGAATAATTATTTAATATAATAATTATAAAAGCATTCTTTGGGACGCAAAGCCAGTTTACACTTTTCACAAACAAAATAAGAATGTTTGTGGTAAGCTCCGCAGCGAGTCTGCTTATTCTGGTAAATAATCAAGTGGCCCAGCCAATCATATCGCGAGTGTTTGTGTAAATTTTTCGATTGCTCAGATCGACCTCTCTTTGTAGTTTTTCTATGAGATTACAATAATCCAGTATCAATACTCCTAAACGACAACTGATCAAGTTTATTACCATCTTTCCGGCTAAGTTACCAAGCATTCTGAACTTTCATGTCGATACAGTGGGCGATTAGTGGGAAGTATTACTCGTATGGATATATGGGTTAGACTTATGTTTTGGTCAGATCTATCGATACCTCCAATATTCTTGTTGTATAGTTGGATCAGTTTTGGTTGATCAAGAAAAATATGTTTTCTTTTCCACTCGTGAATATCTTTTGCCACTGGTATCACTTTATTCCTGTTATTCAGTGTGAAGGTAACTAGAGGCGTGTCATCTTCACTTTCCCAGTTTTCATCATTTTCTAGAACATCACTCGCATTGGAAATTTCAGTTTCCTCATTCCTATCTATGCCCTCGTCATGGGATAACTCTGCTTCAGTTCGCAGTTGACCTCCTGGCAAATTATTCAATATTACCTCATCTTCTCCAGAATCTTCGTCAGTATCCCATCCATCATTATTTGGTGACTCTGGCATCAAATCAGAGTTATCTGCATACTTCAAAACTAAAAAGGTGCGAAAGATGCTCTCTTCTCTTAATACCAGGAAAGCCCCTGGACTTGACGAGATCCCAGAAATTGTTTTCACACGATTACCAGTGTATGCCTTTCTTCCAGGCTTAAAAATTCCACCAATCTTTCCTTTCATACGCGGCGTACCCAAAATGGCGTATTACATCTCCCCTCACGGGTTTTGCTGTGTCTCCAATTACTCCACCAATAACACACGCAATTCCAATTTAAGTGTAGACAAATCCCCAACTCTCAGGGAGGTGAAACCTCTGTTTCAACCTTTTTTCTAACACTTACACCACACTAAATTTTCATGCACAACCACCTGTTTTCGAAGTTGCTTTAAACCAGACTCCCTCTACCTTTTTCTATCTTCCCCCGACCGCTGTCCATTCCACGGATACGTAGTTGTCGCACCTGCGCCGGCGATCTATCTCTCCCTGTCCCGCCTATTCCTTCCACATATATCCCATATTGTTCAACGCTTCCAGATAGTTTAATTCCTGACGCCAACTGTCGCTGCCCAGCCTCGCTTTACGTTGACGCTTCCAATTACACAGCATGCGATCATATACAGTCTGTCCCATAAAAGGCAAACAGGCAACAAGTGAACAATTCAACAAACCAAGTCGTAAACCATGTCAAGCAAGCATAAACTAAGCCATTAAAAAATATTAAAATGTGTGTGTTTTTTATTTCTTTAACGTCGGCCTATATCCGCGACTATGACCAATCACCGACGCCAGGGAGCAGTTTCACCCAACTATCCTGGAAATTTTGCCGAACCCCTGCCTTTATGTAAGGAGGATAGGAATCTTGAACGTGCCCAACATCGCATGGACACGGGACCGACGGCTTTACGCCCCCTCCGAAGGGCTGTACGTGCAGACATGCAACTTGCTTAAATGCAATGGCACAACCTTGGTTAATGTTAATTGTACAGTATGTACTGAAAAAGTTAAAGGAGTATGGGATCGAACCCAGTACCCTTCGGTACAGAGGCACACGTTCTTACCATGAACCACCGAGGCTCTATCATTAAAGTGAGAAACTCTATTTTATATTGATGAAAATCATAGTAAATATACCAAAAGTTATAGCCAACGATTTTATACCGTTACAGGGCGTAGTATCAACGAGATTCCCACTGTCCCTACCCACTATCTAGCGAAACCACTGCCAAGGGAACGGGCTTGGAAAAATTAGCGGGGAACGCTAATGAAAAATAACAAACTTTCTCATTTGGTCCACATTTTGGCGACAACTGCATTATATATATATATATATATATATATATATATATATATATATATATATATATATATATATATATATATATATATATATATATATATATATATATATATATATATCAAAATAGGTTTATTGAAAACTCATTAAATTATTATTCCCTTTGCTGCGCTTTTTGGTGGCGGTTTCATTTTGGTTTAAGTATTTTTACAGTACCATTGTATTAAGTTTTATTATTAATATTATTTAATTCACGTAAACATTTTTATTCTAGATTTTTCCACCACCGCATATGTGGGATTGTCAATTCATGGATAAAAAAATTGACTGCGGTAAAAATTTTAAGCCAATAATTACCGAAGAAGGCATATGCTTTTCGTTCAACATTTTAGATAGGGGCCATATTTTTACCAATATAGTGTAAGTATCTTCTTCAATCCCTCTTAGTATTCATTATGATTATGGACGACGTCATCAAGGAAGTAAGGTCACAAACAAAACAATTGCAGATAGGGTACCGAAATTTACAGGCAGTGGGTATTACAGAGTGCGCGTTTGCTGACGATCCAGTGACATATGCAAAAAGTGAGGATGATCTGCAAAAAAAAACTGGAGGTATGGAATAAGGCTTTAGAGAAGAGAAATATTAAGATCAACACAGAAAAAACTAAGGTCATGGTGATCGGCAACGATGATAGGCACGTTAAGGTGACAGTGCAAGGTAAAGAGCTGCAACAGGTTAAATCTTTCAAGTACCTGGATGTTCGGCTGCAGGCAAATGGTAGACAAGATGCGGAAATTAACGAAAGAATAAAGTCAGCACTAAGGATATACCAAACATTGAGTCATTCATTTATAAGAAAAAGGGAAATATCAAAGAAAACGAAAATTAGTGTATACAAATCAGTATTTTGCCCGGTGCTGACTTACGGAAGTGAAAGTTAAGTGCTGACTAAAGCCATGGAAAGCCGACTACAAGCAGTGGAAATTACTTTCTTACGCAGCGTGAAGGGAATCAAAAAATTGGACAGGATAAGAAACAATAGTGTAAGAGAAGAACTACAACTGGAAGCAGTGATAAAAACTATTAAGAGACAACAACTTAAGTGGTTCGGGCATCTTGTGAGAATGGGCGATAAGAGACCAGTTAAGAGAGTGTGGCAAACCCGAGTTGTGGCAAAGAATGAGAGGGGAAAACCAAAGAAGACCTGGGACAACGTAATAGCAGAGACACTGGAAGAAAAGAACATAACATGGGAAGAAGCAAAGGCAAGGGCAATAAATAAGAAAGAGTGGGTAAAAGTGACTTATGAACAATAAATAAACTAGAGACAATACCTGATACCTTCGAGTAACCAAGCTATATATATATATATATATATATATATATATATATATATATATATATATATATATATATATATATATATATATATATATATATATATTGAAGACATATAATCTTCAACCATTCAGAAAACGAAAAACGAATAAAACAACCATCTTGTTGCACAACATTAAAATTTGTAGAGCCCTGGACACACACTGACTTGCGAGGCTCGAACACTCTGAGATCTTGTTTTTTTCTTCCCTCAGGCCTCGTCTGCGACTATGCCGTCCCGATAGCACTGGCTCTGAGATCTTAGAGATGATTAAGTAAGATCTAAGGCGTGTCGGTGGATTGAGGTCTCGTATTCGAACTACAAAAACCCAACTTACTCTTATCGACCGCATTAAGGTAGAAGTAGATTAGTGGTGCCTTAAAGCATCCTTTACATATTTTTTTAAACTTCTTGAAATTGGTTGTAGAACGCAATCCGAAATCTAAAAATTCAAGAACCGAGTATTTTTATCTTCGTAGCCCTGGAAACTTATTTGGGTATTTGCTAAAGGCCAATGTTTTAAAAGCATCTATTTTGCCAACGTTCTTATCAAAAGAAGTAAATTTTTTACCAAAGTTAAAATCTGAAGGATTCAACAATTGAGTTGTTCAACACTTCATACTGCATGTCTTTCCAACTGGTGTAAACTGAGAATTTGTTTGCAGAAAAAATGAATCATCGTTTTGGTACATTGGCGAACAGAAGGTTAACTGGAATACAGCTCATGGTTACAATGATGACTTAAACATTTGGCAATCCTATCCCCGGAGAGCTCTGGTATCTGGTGCAGAAAATGGTTTATCTATTAAAATGGCTGCCAATAAAAAAAATATGGACTATTTATGTAAAAGCGGTATACAAGGCTTTAAGGTAACAGTAATAGTCCAGTCAAAAAACCTCAAAAAATGACCCAACCTCCAGAAAAATCCGAAAGTTTTGAAACTTTGCACACTTATTTAGAGGTACCTAAGAATGAATATACCGAAAGTCCTCATGAATATGAGGCTAGCTCTAGCGGCAATTAGCGAAAATAGGGCACTTTCTTTGGTTTTTCGTTAGTATCTCGAAGAATCGTTAGTCGGAGGCAAAAGTTGATTATATACATAATTACGGCTTATCAAATTTTCTATAAAAATGATTATATACATTTTTCTCGTATTGCCAATGATTCCCGAGTTATAGGCGCTGAAAGAGAGCATTTTGTGAAAAACCACGCTAGGGCGGTACAATATGGCGTTTCTAATAATATTTGACAATGGTTCACCTATATTTTTGTATACTAAGGATAATTGAGGAGATAAACTTCACAACTTTGTATAAAAAGCACATGATGTATGTTACTTATGATGTATATTGATGAGGCACATGATGTAGGTATATTAAACAATGAAATATATGAACAAAAAATGCTGAGGTTATTCAAAGGAGAATTTTGTACAGAAAAATCAATCACCTCTGAATCGCTTCTTGGCAGAAGGCCCTGCAATTTGATTATCTTTGCCAGCTTCTACACTTGCTGCCTGAAACAATAGGTAAGTATGCATGAGATGAAGGTTAATATTGAGCCATTTTGCTGCCAACCAAAGAGTATCATATGGAGTTAGCTGATCAGTTTTCTTGACTATATCTTTCAGATCCTCCACAATCACATTATTAAATCCACTTTGTGATTTTTGGTAAGCTGGTAAAGGAATCACTCCAAGTTCCCCTACTGTCATAGCAGGTTGAGCCTCGGTATTGATTTTGTTCGCTTTCAGTTGTGCTTCCAGAAGGCACACATTTGATGTCACCCATAGAATGGAATGTATTGAGATCGTCCAGTGTTTTAACATTCTCAAGTCCGCGTTGTCAAATATAAATTGTTGAAAAGGAGTATCATTATCAGGTTGAATGTTATGAATTGCTGGCATTTCCAGCTGCTGTGCGCTGTGATATGAATCACTGAACCCTAAACTTGATAAAAAGTTTACCAACTTCTTGCTTGCAAATCTTCTGTACACAAAAAAAGCAACACTGTTCATTATTGCTGATATAAAAGAGGTTGGACGTATCGCAGAAATAATACTGTGAGCAATAGAAACGCATTTTCTTTTTTTATTTGCATTATCTGCTATTTTCATTATCAATGTCTCCAGAAAAACTTGTTGAGTTGGGGGTACACAAGAAGCTGCTTCTTTTAAAAAGTTATTGCCCGGAGGGTAGGCGCTTGTAGCATACACATTTTTCTGAACATCCTGCCTTATTATTTTTGCTGCTGCTTGTACCATTCTTAGTCGCTTATTAATTTCATCAGCTTTTCTGTCATCATACCATGAGTTCAAAATTTTGAACCCAACATCATTGAAACATATGGTTGCATCCCTCCATCCAACTCCCACAGCAATTATAATTCTCTCTCCATATTTGTCTTTGAGTTTGCTTTTAATTGTATCATTTGAAGGAACATCCCCAGATACTGCAGAACGTAATTGTTCAAAGAAAAGTTGACATTCCTCACTATTTTCAATGAGGGAGTAAATCTCTTCCATAGCCCTTATAATGTAATCTGCCTCGGGGCGTTCACGTTTTCTTCCCTCTTCTGGAGGCTTGTGGGACACAAATTGTTGGTAGCAGTCCAGGTGGTACACTCCATCAGCAGCGACAAGATCGCTAATGCCAGACAAACTCAGCCTAACTTCTTCTGCCTTTTCATCATTTCTCCTGTCTACAGAATTCAATACAGTCGTAATCATTTCCTTACTTCGACAATAGAATGCATCTCTACGGGCTTTTATAGGTTTCTTTATTTGTTTTTTAAAATACTCTTCATCAATAACATCTGCACAGAAGAAACATTTTGTTTTGAATTCAAATAATGATTTCACAGACGACCTTGTTTCGGGCAAAGAGCTATCTTGTGTTGATGAAAAGGGGTCTGCAGCAGACTGCTGTTTCAGGAAAGCCTTTATAGACTCATCCCGTGTGTACTGTTTTCGGCACTCAGTGTGTAATCTAATTTTTTCAAAACCACGAAGCTTAGAACCCAAATCATCTTTCCTTTGCTCACTAGCGAGCAGTAACGATCTGATTCCCTTCAAACCAACTTTCGTTTCACCAGAAGGTGAAGCAAGATTTTTCTCGCACACAAACAGTTCTCTTCCATTTCATATGTCTATTATGTAAACACAACATACGTCTACTATGCGAAGAACTACTAACGCACTGATCGAACGAAAATGGTAAGAACGCACGAAAATGTAATAAAGAAACGAATGACCTCACATCAGACTGATGCAACAGCTCGGATAGCAGAGAAGCCTGACTGGAACTAACTGCCGCTCTGCCGCTCCGCGCCAGTTTAGTTGTGAAAGGAAGGAAAGGTAGTGGGGGGTGGACTATAGCAGTGCCGGCTCGTCGGAGTAGGCATTGTAAGTACTATATTTAATTTAGTAACTTATTATTGTCACATATTATTATAAATGCCATATTGTACCGCCCTTAACGTGGTTTTTCCAAAAACGCTATCTTTCAGCGCCTATAACTCGGGAACCATTGGGAATACGAGAAAAACGTATATAATCATCTCATTCAGCGCCTATAACTCGGAAACCATTGGGAATACGAGAAAAACGTATATAATCATTTTTGTATCAAATTTGATAGGCTTTAATCATGTATATAACCAACTTTTGCTTTGGACCAACTGTTCTCGGGATACTAACGAAAAACTAAAGAAAGTGCCCTATTTTCGCTAATTGCCGCTAGAGCTCGCCTCATATTCATGAGGACTTTCGGTATATTCATTCTTAGGTACCTCTAAATAAGTATGCGAAGTTTTAAAAATTTGGGTTTTTTCAGGAGGTTAAACATTGTTTTGACTGGACTATAAAGTAGTAATTACGTTACTATATTTTTATTGAAAAAAGTTACTCATATTACGATGTACAACATATGAATGCAACTCAGTTTGGTAACTTTTTCTTTACTTTTCTATTATAGGTTGTCCTGCATACACCATCAAGGCTGCCACGACCAAGTCAAGAATATTTTAGAGTACCCCTAGCGCAGGTAGTTGTGGCAGCTATTCAACCAACACTTATGAACACCTCTGAAGCAGTTAAACGGTACGATGCTGCAACTAGGCAATGTTTCTTCGAAAAGGAAAGAAAACTAACTTTCTTTAACTCATATTCTCAGAGAAATTGTGAAATTGAATGTCTTGCGAATTTTACTCTAGTGTTGTGTGGATGCGCGTCCTTCTACTTACCACGTAAGTCCATATATTTACAATATTCTAAATATATTCTAGATATATTGAACTTTATTGATTTTTTACGAAAATTCGACAAAAGTTATATATGCGAGGTTGGGCACGTTAAAGATCCCTACCCTCCTTACAGAAAGGCAAGGGTTCGGCAAAAATTTCCAGGATGGTGAGGTGAAAGTGCTCCTTGGCGTCGGTGATTGGCCATAGTCGCGTAAATAGGCCGACGTTAAAGAAAAAAAACACACACACTCAATACGTAAAATAGATTCGGAAAAATTTGTAACAGTACAGTAGGATCCGGGTTTTATGAGTGGAAAATTTAACGAACTTTCAACTTTTAACGGGCAAATTTTGTTGATTTGAGTGGGCTTGTGTAAGAGGCAACACTAAAATGTTTTTGATTTAACGAGACCGCTTTTTAGGCGATTTCAGTTTTAGCGAGGTAATTCTGAGCCGTTCACATTTTAGTGAATTTTCTTTAAAAAAAATTCACTATTGAGGAGATCCCGACTTTTGAATTTTGAAAAAATTTCTTCAAATCAGGGCTAATTAGGCCCCCTAGAAAACATATCCGGGGTCAGTTCCAATTTTTATACGTTTATATATATATATATATATATATATATATATATATATATATATATATATATATATATATATATATATATATATATATATATATATATCACACCGATAACTCAAAAAATAATGGGCTGATTTTGACAAAATTTGGTGAATAGCTTCCTTTTGTAAGTGGCTTGAATAAGTTTATTAGCCAGGAAAATCGGCCGAGGTTTTCCTGGAAAATTTTGTGTTTTCTTTAGAAAAAAAATCATATATCCGGAAATAACAAAGTAAGGGCAACCAAATTTGGTACGTCGTTTTATATCGCTATAGGTAAATTACCTACCAAAACTTAGCGCTGTAGGTTAAAAGACAAAAAAGTTATGGGCATTTAAAGAAAAATAAATTGGGGTTTTCCTCAAAACGTCAAAGTGACAATTTAAAACGTCAAAATTCACAACATTTAGGCAAAGAACTTGAATCTAATGCGGGCTATGGAAAGAAAATGTGTCAAGAAGAATGTTTTACAAACCCTGAAATCTTAGTTTCAACCTTCATTTTACTAAAATGTTTCCAGAAAATTCATTTCAAATAGACCCTTCTCTGATGCTTGGCAGTAGTCTTGGCTATAGAGTTTATCGTTTAATGGTATATAAATGTTGTCGAATTTTCGTAAAAAATCAATAAAGTTCAATATATTCGTTGGTGATACAAATAAATTTTTTTTAGTCGAAAACGCCTTATGTTTTTGCATTTTCCATCGAAATATAATGCATGTTTGTAAGTAAAGAAATTCTGGACGCAGCAAGTGCGTTATTATAGCGAATTTTGATTAAAGGCTTCATATTTGAAAAGCTCAATTTGCTATTAACCTATAAGGTTTTATTTTAAAAAATTCACTAATAAAGAGGTATCGATGCTGAGACTTTGCAAAAAAATTTTTAAATGAGCGCGAACTAGGACCCCTAGAACCCATATCCGCGGTCAGTTTTAATTTTTATATGTTTATATATATATATATATATATATATATATATATATATATATATATATATATATATATATATATATAATACATGTGTGTGTGGGGGGGGGGGTAATTTTATCTCAACAACTATGTGCATGAACATTCTGCCGCTAACGACATGCATAGATATCCGGGAGCTACAGAGTGCGACGCGTCTGGCGAGGGGCAAGGGGAGAACCACCCCAAGGTTCGTATGAGACAGTCCGGGTCGAGAGTTGAGTGGAAGAGAGCGTGACAGTGCGCTACAAGTACGACGAGAGAGTACCTAGACGACGCAGAAGTACTCTACGATGGTGTGCAAGGCTATCCAGGATGACGAACGACGACAACTGCTGGATACCGTAGCTAAAGACGATAGTCTATTGCTTGTTATTTAATTACTCCACCGTTGTTATGTTTATAGAGTTTTATAATAGAATTATAGTTAATACCGGCATAGTTGTTTCAGTCTCAAAAGCACGCACGACCTAACACCTTTCATATCTCTAGAAACGGGGACTTATTCCGGTATATACGTGAGTGTTCCAGGGATAAGATCCCTATATATATATATATATATATATATATATATATATATATATATATATATATATATATATATATATATATATATATATATATATATATGTATCCGTCTGATAACTCAAAAAATAATGAACCGATTTCGATTAAACTTGGCAAGTGCCTTTCTTTTATTAATGGCTTGGATAAGTTTGTTATCCAGAAAAATCGGACGGGGTTTTCCGGGAAAATTTTGAGTTTTCTTTGGAAAAACATTTTTTCTCCGAAAGTAACAAATATGTTTTAATGAAATTTACTATATATGTTGCCTCGGAAGAGATATTACTACAACCTAAAACTCAACTTTCTAAGTTTTTAGAAAATTGAGTTATTCAAATTTTAAATTTTCTTTCGAAAAAAAATTTTTTCTCCGAAAATTACAAACATTTATTAATTAAGTTCGGTGGATATCTTTGCCTAGGAAAGGCCTTACTACACACCAAAATTAAACTCTCTAGGTTTATAGGAAATTGAGTTATTCAAATTTGAAGCATTTAATAAAAATTCACTACCATAACGCACTTGCTGCGTCCCGAGATTTTTTAAATATCTTAATATTTATAAACATAAAATATTTTCGTTTTAGGTACAAATTCGACACCATTATGTGGCATCGGATTGCAAAGCTGTGTAAAGGGCGCCAAAAGTAAGTACTCACAATTATTTTACTTCTTCGTCGATATCTGTAATAAAATTATCAGTATTTTTGTTCTTATAAGTTTCTTTACGTGCCGTACTGAATCCGAACGTTAGACTGTACCTTGTAGTAATGACTCTATATGATATATTGTTAGAGAAAACCTAAAGCTTATAGTGGGTTCCAAGACAATAATAAATTTTTACTGTAACATCGATCTATTTCCGCGAATATGGCCAATCGCCGAGGCCAGAGAGCAGTTTCACCTCACCATCCTGAAAATTTTGCCGAATTCCTTTCTTTCGGTAAGGACGTTAGGCCTGCTTGAGGTGTCTAACATTGCATGGTAAACGTAACCGACGGATTAGCGACCCCTTCGAAGGGTAGAATGTGCACACATTATATTTGCTCAAACACAAGGCCACAACTTCGGTTAAGTACTGAAAAATATTTTGCCTTTTTAACTGGGAATTAAATCCGGGCCCGTTGGGTCCAGAGGTAGGAAAGAAAAGGTACGAAAGATGCTCTCTTCTCTTAACACCAGGAAAGCCTCTGGCCTTGACGAGATCCCAGCAATGGTTCTCAAAAAATGCGCACCAGAACTTGCTCTTGTCCTGACTCGTCTGTTTCAGACATCTTACAATAGAGGCACATTCCCTATAACTGGAAAACTGCTCCAGTACAACCCATCCCCAAAAAAGGATCTAAAGCGCTTCCTAGCAAGTACATGCCTATTTCTCTCCTTTCGGTCGTCTCTAAAGTGATGGAAAAGTATCTAAACACCGAATTACTAAAATTTCTTGAAAAACACAGTCTAATCCACGACAGGCAGTATGGATTCCGTCAGCGCAGATCAACTGCCGACCTCCTTTTTTTGTCACTCATTCTTGGAGCAAGTCTACGGAACTACATGGTAAATCCCAGATTGTCGTTCTAGACATACCCAAAGCATTCGACGAGGTCTGGCACGCAGCGCTGCTTATTAACCTTTCGACTTATGGCCTACCACCAAAACTCTGTACCTGGACAGAAAATTTCCTCTCCAACCCGGGGCATTTCTGTTGTCGTGGATGGCCATTCCTCTAAACTGTATCCAATTAATGCAGGAGTCACTCAAGGTTCATCTTTAGCCCCTACTTTGTTTCGTCTCCACATCAATGGCCCCCTCTCTAGCACATCCAACCCAGTTCACAGTTACGCGGATGAGAGCACCCTACACTCAAATATACAATATTCTAAGCCTGTCTCTTTAGCTTAATTAGATGAGGATCGCAGACTCATAGAGGATTCTGTCTCTGTGGATCTTCAAAAAATATTAGACTGGGGAAGTAGAAATCTTGTACAATCCAACTCCACCAAATCTCAGTCTTGCTTTCTATCTCATGAGAGATAAACCAGTCCTAGACTCATCACAATGAACAACCAAGTTATAAAAAGTAATGAGTCCTTTTCACTTGTTGGAATTTCTGTGGATCTAAATCTCAATTGGCACCAACATGTCACATCAATTGCAGAAGCGGCTTCTAAGAAATTAGGTTTCCTCTTCCGGGCTCGCAAATATTTTCACCAGCTAATCTTTATAGCTTATATACTTCACAAATAAGGCCAAACCTCGAATACTGCTCCCACGTCTGGGGTGCCGCTGCCGCTTCTACACTCGCTATCCTGGACTCCATTTAGAAGAGAGCTATACGTTCGATGACCCTACCCTCACCTAAAGGCTGCCATCCCTTGCCCACCGGCGTGCTGTTGTGGTCTCTCTCTCTCTCTCTCTCTCTCTCTCTCTCTCTTTATAGATATCTGCACGGGCGCTGCTCAGGGGAGCTTTCTTCCTTGGTTCCTTCACCTGCTGCCCCCAACAGATCTACCAGGAGAACAGAGCGAATGCACCCTTTAACTGTCCAGGTCATCAGACAAAGAACATCTTGTTATGCCCGCTCTGTTGTCCCGAGGACTTCCAAGTTGTGGAATTCCTTGTGAACACATGTTTTTCCTTCTCCTCCGAACCTCCAAACCTTCAAGTCCAGAATTAACAAGTTGCCTCTTTCCTCCTTGTCGACACCCACGGTACGATAGTAGTTAGACTGTGAGCCCTCGTGGTGTATTGTTGAAATAAAAAATTACAAACTCGGGACACAGCAAGTGCGTTATGGTAGTGAATTTTTATTAAATGTTTCAAATTTAAATAACTCAAATTTCTAAAAAACTTAGAGAGTTTAATTTTAATACGTAGTAAGGTCTTTCCTAAGGCAAGATATCCACAAAATTTCATTAAAATAACTGTTTAATTTTCAGAGAAAAATTTGTTTTTCGAAAGAAAGCTTAAAATTTGAATAACTCAATTTTCTCTAAACTTAGAAAGTTGAATTTTGGTACGTAGTAAAATCTCTCTTGAGGCAATATATATAGTAAATTTAATTAAAACAGCTTTGTTACTTTCGGAGAAAAAAATTTTTTTCGAAAGAAATTCAAAATTTACCTGAAAAACCCCGTCCGATTTTTCTGGCTAACGAACTCATCCAAGTCATTACTAAAAGAAAGGCACTTGCCAAGTTGCATCGAAATCGGTTAATTATTTTTTAAGTTATCAGACGGATATATATATATATATATATATATATATATATATATATATATATATATATATATATATATATATATATATATATATAAACATTTGTTAAAACGATTTGAAATGATTTGCATTTGAATTGATCTAGAGCTGCGAAGGTGGAAGCTGGGCATCACGCACATCGTCATCGTTGATTGTGTAAAAAATGTTTACGTTACTTACAAAAATACACACGCGTTGCTGGTTCAGCTTTTTAATAAGCAAATGAACGAATATAACAATAACACAATGCGAGAAAACAATGAATATGTATACACAACTCTTTAAAAAGTTAATAATGTAAAAAATATCGTTTTTACGTTAATTACTTAATCTTTAATTACCATCGTTAAATGTTCGTTAGAGCTGTGTCCTTAGGTGTTTGAATGTCGTTCAGTAACTTCTGTCCCTTTTTCAAACTATAGAACTTATCTACCCTATGCTACAGATAGTTTCTTCATGTGTGGCCTTTTTAGTGAATTTTCTTTCAAAAAAATCACTATTTTGAATTTTGAAAAAATTTCTTCAGATGAGCGCTAATTAGGCCCCCTAGAACACATATCCACAATTTTTATATGTTATATATATATATATATATATATATATATATATATATATATATATATATATATATATATATATATATATATATATATATATATATATATATATATATATATATATATATATATATATATATATATATATATATTATGTATCACACCGATAACTCAAAAAATTTTGTGCCGATTTTGATTAAATTAAGTGAATAACTTCCTTTTGGATAAGTACGTTAGCCAGGAAAATCGGTCCAGGTGTTCCCGGAAAATTTTGTGTTTTCTTTAAAAAAAAATCATATCTGCGGAAGTAACAAAGTAAGTGCAACCAACTTTGGTACTCAGGTTTATATTATTATAGGTAAATCACCTACCAAAATTTAGCTCAGTAGATTAAAAGACAAAGAAGTTATTGGCATTTAAACAAAAGTAAATTGGGGTTTTCCTCAAGGCGTCAAAGTCGCGATTTAAAACGTCAAAATTGGCAACATTTAGGCAAAGAACCTGAAACTAATATGAGCTATGGAAAGAAAATGTCTCAAGAAGAATATTTTACAAAGCCTAGTCTTAGCTTCAGCCGTCATTGTCCTTCATTTTACTAAAATATTTCCAGAAAATTCATTTCAAATAGACCCTTTCTCTGATGCTTTGGCAGTAGTCTTAGCTATAGAGTTTATCGTTTAATGGTATATAATTTTTCTCGAATTTTCGAAAAAATCAATAAAGCTCAATATATCCGTTATTAAACAAGATACGAAAAAAATTGTATACATTAATTATAGGGTGTCCTGAGGTTCCTCTTAAAAAAATCTACAGTCACAGGGTGTCCGATAAGCCGGGGATACAAATTTTCTTTTTTTTTTTTAATCGAACACGCCTTATGTTATTGCATTTTTGCATTTTCCATTGAAATATAATGCATGTTTGTAAGAAAAGAAATTCGGGACGCAGAAAGTGCGTTATGGTAGCGAATTTTCATTAAATGCTTCAAATTTGAATAGCAAGAAGGTTGACCAACAAACCAGTGTTCTCGGGAACACTTTAAGTTTACTTTCGGAAATTTTTGTACATTTTCAAACAATAAAGTTATTTTGATGAAACATAGCACATTGTTTCTACTATATAGGTTATACTGGTAACCAAATTTGATATCTGCTTTCTTTGAAAACAAAACACATATTTACTATTAAAAACACTTTTATGAATATTCACTACCATGACGCACTTGCTGCGTCCAGACTTTTTCACATATGTTCACACACTGTTGCCAAATACTAAATCTAAACTACTATTTCACACAATTTTCAACAGACTAGGAAGACAATTGTAAAATCAAAAAAAGTCTGGACGCAGCAAGTGCGTTATGGTAGTGAATTTTCATAAAAATAGTGTTAATGGCAGATATGTCTTTTTTAATGAAAGCAGGCATCAAATTTGGCTGAATATTTTTTACACAAAATTCTGCTAAAAGCATACATAAAATACAAATTATATATCTAATTTGTAATTAAAGTAGAAAATAAAATAATTTGTTTGCACGAAGATCCATTAAAACCTTGTTTTTGACGAATTTCGTTTAAAAAATGTTCCATCAATTGAATAATTTTTCATACAACAATTCTCAAATGTTCCTTCAAAGAAAATTCATTAAATTCATTTATAAGACAATTTGCTATTAAAAGAACATTTTGTACAGGAAAATTAGCTAATAGAAATAAATTAAATAAATTGAAAAATATTGAAAATCTGGTCTAAATACTGAACTAGATACGTTTTCTGTAGCTTCACAGACAACATTATTTTGCCTGTGGATGCTGTAAAAATTGAATCCGGTTGTAAAGAAGAAAATAACCTCTTCTGATGTCACAAATATCTACGTCTGTGTTAACTGTGGCACGGTTTTACCAACTAAGGGCAACAACAACTACTATTAAACTTAAATTAAAAGTCTTAAAAGTGCTTATCTTTCATTTTCAACAACATAATTATATTGGAATTACACAATCCGATCATATAACATTAAAATGGAATCAACGACGAAAATAGTATAAAAAAAAGTAAAAAAAAAAGTTAAAACAGAAATTCGGTCAACTGTGAAATGTGAACCCGCGTCGCTACGCTCAGCAGACAGGGAAACTAACCATTACACCACCAGGGCTTCTGGCAAACTGCAATGAAGGCAGGTAAATAACTAATGATGGTCTTAAGTTATTTATTTGTAATATATGAGGTCTTTAGGGGCAGATTTTGCAATTATTTTAACAAATGAGAAGTGTAGCGAAATCTAAAACATTCTAGTATACATTTTATGCAATATTACATACAATATTTTGGTATTGCGTGTTCTCTAACTTTTAGTGGCGCTAAAATTTTGCTTCAGTAAGTGTCTATAACTTTTTTTCTTTCAAGATAGAGACCTAAATTTTAGAGCAGGATTTGGTTTTTACAACATAAACCAGATTGAGAAATGTGTAAAACACATAAAAATTTAAACTGACTCCGGATATGTGTTCTAGGGGGCCTAGTTTGCGTTCATTTGGAGAAATGTTTTTAAAAGTCAATAGTCGAGATCTCCTCATTAGTGATTTTTTTTAAGAAAATTCACAAAAACTATAGTTAAGAGAAACCGAACAAGAAATTGTTGTTTCTATGCCTTATGAAAACAAAAGACAACGTTTTGCTAATGAGATCATATTCCGATAACCACTTTATTTTATTGTAGGAGTGATGACTACTTTCAACCTTAACGTAGAAACGAAAAATCTAAGGAAGACGAAGTCCAAAAAGGGAAATCATATAGAGGATTACAGCAGCATGCTAGCGTGTCACTGTAAGCCACTATGTACTGAGCTGACCTACCTCGCTGAAACATCTCAGACAGATTGGGACTGGAGAAGTACATATGGTATGGCTAAGAGGATGGAACACTTGGAGAGTGATTTACAAAACTCTAGTGACAAGTATGTTAGAAGGTAGCTATAGCAACTGATTGGGCACCTAAAATGTTTATACGTTAAAACGTAAAATCTGCTTACATTTTGTCACAATCAGTAGCTTTCAGCTAAACTAGTGCTAAACACCGCTGTTTTTTATTTCAACTGTAATATTTTCAAGGGGATTCTTTTGTTGGTTGAGAAAAAAGTTTAAGCAGCTTAACTAATTTTGTTAGTCCATCGGTTTGCAAACTTAACCATGGGCGTCTGTCTGCTTCTCTCATCCTGACCCCTCTTATATCTCACAAAACGTCACCAAAATTATCCAAGCTGGCATGGAATTATTTAATCCACGTACACAAAAAACGTCTTCAGCCACTTAAAAGCCCTGGTTATCTAAATCCTGTGACAAGGCCAGACTTGAAAATGTCAAAGCTCACAAAACACTTCTACACAATCCCAGGCAAGAAAACCGTCAAGCATTTAACTACGCAAGAAACCGCTATGTCCGCATTCTTTCTGAGGCAAAACCTCGTTCAACAACCACATCAAAAACAAAGTCCTCTCAAACTCCAACGACAGCAAACCCTTCTGGACTCTTGCTAAATCTATTGGGAATAATTTCTGCAAGAGCACGTTCCCACCTCTTGTTTCAGCGGATGAAATTGTTTCTACCGCCCTGCGCAAGGCTGAACTTTTTGCCTCGTTGTTCGCCGGCAATTCTACTCTCAACCACCTCCAAATGTTCAACCACCAACAGTCCCCAATGTCGCCCATAAAATGACGGATATCATTTTCAAAACTAAAAAAGTAGGAAAGATGCTCTCTTCTCTTAATACCAGGAAAGTTTCTGGCCTTGACGAGATCCCAGCAATTGTTCTCAAAAAATGCGCACCAGAACTTGCTCATGTCCTGACTCGTCTATTTCAGACATCTTACAATAGAGGAATATTCCCTAATAACTGGAAAACTGCTCGAGTACAACCTGTCCCCAAGAAAGGATCCAAAGCGCTTCCTCGCAACTACAGGCCTATTTCTCTCCTTTCAGTCGTCTTTAAAGTGGTGGAAAACTATATAAACACCGAGTTACTAAAATTTCTTGAAAAGCACAGTCTAATCGACGACAGGCAGTAGGGATTCCGTCAGCGCAGATCAACTGCCGACCTCCTTTCCTTTGTCACCTATTCTTGGAACAAGTCTATGGAACTACATGGTGAATTCCAGATTGTCGCTCTAGACATATCCAAAGCATTCGACCAGTTCTGGCACGCAGCGCTGCTTAATAAACTTCCGGCCTATGGCCTACCACCAAAACTCTGTACCTGGACAGCAAATGTCCTCTCCAACCGGAGTATTTCTGTTGTCGTGGATGGCCATTCCTCTAAACTGTATCCAATTAATGCAGGAGTTCCCAAGGTTCAGCTTTAGCCCCTATTTTGTTTCCTCTCCACATCAATGACCTCCTCTTTAGCACATCCAACCCAGTTCACAGTTACGCGGACGACAGCACCCTCTACTCAAATATACAATATTTGAAGCCTGTCTGTTTAGCCCAATTCGATCATGGAGGGTTCTGTCTCCGTGGATCCTCAAAAAATATTAGACTGTGGAAGTAGAAATATTGTACAATTCAACCCGACCCAATCTCAGTCTTGCTTTTTTTCTTATAAAAGATACACACAATGAACAACCAAGCTATTCAAAGTAATGAGTCCTTTTCACTTGTTGGCATTTCTGTGGATCGAAATCTCAATTGGCACCAACATGACACATCGATTGCAGAAGCGGCTGCTAAGAAATTAGGTTTCCTCTTCCGGGCCCGCAAATACTTTTCACCAGTTAATCTCTATACCTTATATACTTCACAAATAAGACCAAACCTCGAATACTGCTCCCACATATGGGGTGCCGCTGCCGCTTCTACACTCGATATCCTGGACTCCATTCAGAAGAGAACTATACGTCTCATCGGTGACCCTACCCTCACCCAAAGGCTGCCATTTCTTGCACACCGACGTGCCGTTCGTGACCTCTCTCTCTCTTTTTTTATAGATATCTGCACGGGCACTGCTCAGAGAAGCTTTCTTTCATAGTTCCTCCACCTGCTGCCCCCGACAGAACTACCAGGGGAACAGAGCGAATGCATCCTTTTACTGTCCAGGTCACCAGACATAGAGCATCTTGTTATGCCCGCTCTTTTGTCCCGAAAACTTCCAAGTTGTGGAATTCCTTGCCGGCACATGTTTTTCCTTTTCCTCCGAACCTCCAAACCTCCAAATCTTCAAGTCCATAATTAACAAGTTGCCTCTTTCCTCCTTGTCGACACCCACGGTACGATATTATTTAGGCTGTAAGCCCTCGTGGTGTGTTGTTGAAATAAAAAAAAATAAAAAATAAAAATGTCGAGCCCCCGATCAACTTAAATGATTCCCCGTATCCTGCATAGATGGTGGTGACACAATACGTAAGCCGTCTGACCGTATTACACGATTCAATGCACAATTTGCGTCAATTTTGCATCACATGAATTTAAAATTTACCTAATAGTTTTTCATACATAAATATATAGAACATTATTACATGCATGAAAATACCCAAAAGCGTATACAGTGTGAAACACACTTATGGATTAAAATTAGTTTTTGTGGAAAACGCTGAAACACGTGAAGTTAATTTGTCTAACATTATCTTATAGTCATAGTTAAAAAAAAAATTAAAGTCCCACCATTTTACCCCCACGACTTTATCAATTTTTTTAAATAGCAACCCTACATTTTTTCATTACAATGAATGCGGAGATACCCCATATGTATGGTCTTATATTACAGTTTTAAATACAGGCTGGAAATTTTATACCGGAATATTAAAACTAAACAGTTTACCCTGAAATTCAAATTTCGAAAATAAACTTAATAAAAACGTCGCTTTCTTATAATAAATGTTCAAAATGTTCCCCATTCTCTTGCACACACCGAAATAATCTGCTCTGGAATTCTTCACTGACTCTTATCATAAATTTCTTATCTTATCTGTTATTTGAAACGTACTTGGTATCATTAATCGTTTCTTATTAACTACCAATTTTTGCAGTGTGAACGGTGAAATTTAACCGTTCTGTTTTATTTTGTGGTGTATTGTGTTGAATGCACGGTCTCCTAATAAATTATTCGTAATTTTGATCCGAAAATTTCAATTAATTTTTGGTCTAATAATGCGATACTTAACTAAAACTCTGCGAACAGAAATATTAATGATGACTGAGTATGGTGATATGTCTAGAACACAGGCAAAAGTTTTTAACTGTGTCTAAGATACATTCGCAGTTTCGGGATTGTGGATACGTTAAACCACTGCCAAGGAGACCCAAGTTTGTTGAAGAAGATATATATATATATATATATATATATATATATATATATATATATATATATATATATATATATATATATAGGGTGGCTCATTAGTGCGTCAACGCCACATAACTGCCTTACAAAGCTGATTGGAAGGAATATTTTTAGATGAATTGATGTGATACTCAAATGAGCACATTCCGAAGACATTTCCAAATATGCAGTGTGATTCGCCAAGGCAGAGCACGTGTGGCATCATTTTTCTTAAACGGAACAGCCTGTATATTTTTACATTTTTTGATTCATCATCACTTAACGTTTCCAACAACGTTCTCCTTTTTAGTTTTAGATGCGGCCTTGCAAAGTTATTCAAGAAAATGTGAAATTAAAGAAAAAGCCAAACAAATTGATTGGTTGTATGAGTACCATGATGAATGAAGATGAAAAATGTTGCCATTACGTACCTGACAGTTGTAGTTGGAGGATACATTGGCCAAATATTGTGCATATCATAGGGTGCATAGCGTGTTCATTACACAATTTTCAAATCGAGGAAATTCAAATAGCATTTTTTCTTTTATTTAAAATGGAACCACCTGTATTTCCTCCGATAATTGAATTCGCATCTTCAGTCCCCATAAATTTCATTAGTAATGCCTAAAATCAACATTTTCACAATTATTCTTACTATCTCGGTTCACGCAAGTGAATTTTGATAATTAATTTCTAAGTACGCTTAGTAACCATGGTTTTGTCATAATGTGAAGCACATGACGGCAATTGTCACTGACGTTAAATAATTGTCACCTGTGATTTAAGTGCTGTCATTCGCATCGATATGAATTTCGAAAGAAATGAACTTGTTGACACGGTAGTTGTTATGGGATCATGTGAACAAAATTGCTTATTAACACAGCGCATGTATGCGCAAAGATACCCCAATAGCCTTCAGTGAGAAGAAATAGTTTTTACTGACGAAGCAACTTTCACACAAAGAGGTAGTCGAAACCGACATCATTTGCATCATTATGTGACCGAAACCCCAAAAAATTTTGAGACAAGTCGATAGACAACGTCAATGGACTGTTAATGTTTGGGGAGGTACTGTGAGAGACTCAGTGAACCTCACGTCTTCAATGGGCATTTGAATGGTGAGCAGTATTTGTTCTTACAAAATTACTTGCCTCAACTTCTGCAAGTTCCACTTGCCTGAAAATTTGTGGTTCAAGCACAACAGTGCTCCACCACATTCCGCACCAACTGTTCGAAGTTACTTGAGTCGAGAATTTCCAGGCCAATGGATAGGTCGCGGCGGACTTATTAGTTGGCCACCTACATGTCCAGATTTCTCGGGAATGGATTTTTTTCTTCTGGGGACACATTAAGCAGACTCTAGATCAGAACCCGCCAACTACTACAAAAGATATGAAGCACAGAATTATAGAAGCTTTCGGGATAATTCCCATACATACAATACGAGCGGTACATCAGTCGTTCTTGAAAAGAATACAGAAGTGTGTTGAGCAAAACGGAGGGCACTTTGAACATTTATTATGAGCGAACATTCAACAAACTGCGCCTGGTTTTTTGAGGATTTGAATTCAAAATACAACTTTTAGGTTCAGATAATCTATTTTGTGTAAATCAATCGACGTGCACCCCTGTATTTCGCATGGGGTGTTCCATTTAAGAAAAATTATGCGACATGTGCTCTGCTATGGCGAATCGCCCTGTATATTTGGAAATATTTTCGTAATGTGCTCATTTTGGTATCACAATAATTTATATAAAAAGATGACCCAAAATCAGTGTTATAAGTCAGTCAGATAAGACTGTCAAAATTTTTGTATTACAGAATAATGATTTTTGGGAAGTTTTGATTTGAGAGAAGGAATGGTTTTTGTATTAAACGGATTCTAAATATCCACGGTTGTAGCAGGAATGTTGGTGGGAATGGGAACCGCAGCTGAAGAAAAACCTAAGTTGAAAATTAGAAAGTAACAGAGCAAAATAATTTGACATTTAGACGTTTCAGAAGAGGCTGTTCAAAATCGTGTCCCAGTGCAAGCACAAGCATAGCTTTTTTGTACGACATAATGTATAATTTGAATTAATAATAAATAAATAATAAATATTTATGGGGCTCTGACGTACTAATGAGCCATCATGTATACATTGTTCAAAAAAATTGACCAACCATGGGTTCTAGGTTCTGGAGGCAGTAGTTTGTTCTCGTTTAAAGATGGTGACTTTGGAGTTTGTCCCTTTTTAGGCACAGATTTATTTATTTCTATGTATCAAATTGTTTCCTTTTTTTTCAGCATTGAAGTGTCTATGGTGAAAATATATTTCAAATCGAATCATTTCATCACTCTCGAACGGAACGAGCTGTATGGACCAACTGACTTCTTGGCAAATTTTGGAGGACTTCTTGGACTATTTACTGGATTTTCGATATTGTCCCTAATGGAGATAGTATACTTTCTAACAGTGCGTTTAATTTGTAACATAAGATTGTATGGATTTTGGGCCGGACCTAAATAAAATGCATCTTAAAAAGTCAAATTTCACACAGAACAAAAGATTGGGGAATAGACCGTTTACAATTTAAATCAAATTAAAATATATGGTATAATGGGAAACCTGATCTTGTCACTTCTTCCAACCACTAGATGTTATCTTAGAAAAAACTAACAACTAGTTGCAATATATTTTTCATTATTGCATTTCAAATTTAAAACAAATAATTGTAAGATATACGATGAAGCTTTTTCAGATAGATTTTCCATCGTACGAAATAGCTGTCAAGTAATAATTATCTTAACATCTGCTACTGCAATTGTGGCCAATCACATACGCTAGGCAGCAGTTTCATTCACTTCCCAGGAAGTTTATTTCTTTTGCCTTTCCTTTCAGTAATAAAGGCAGGGATCGTTAACGTGCCCAATTCCGCATGTTACACATTAAATATTTAAACATTAATTTACGTCAAGTATTGACCACATCTATTTCACTTCTAAACTGTTATATTCAAACGTTTTTAAAACTTACTCTTGATTATTCTCAGAAGCAATAAAAACTTATTATGCATTGAGCACCATATATTGTTAATTTTTTATAAACATTAACGCAATAAAGCTTTATAGACAAAAACAATGTTTGTTTTATATATTCCAAAGTGATTAATAATAATAAAAATTAAAACAATAATTACAATAATAATAAGAAGAAGAAGAAAAAGAAGATACCTATCTTCTGTAAAAGGACCAGAAATCTTCTGCAGTCCTCGGCAAATAACAACCAATAACTTATCTCCCGACCCTATATAAGTTGATCACATCCTGCCTTGAGAAACGCATATATGCGCACTGTGAACAAAACAACATAATTGCGAGCCAGCAAAAAGGTGTGCCAAAATATCTATGGGATACAAAGAACAGCTAATAACTGATTTGGTTGTTGCAATTAAACTTACAATGGGCGAATAAATCTTTTTGCTGCCTACGTGGGATACAAAAAGGCATTTGATTCAGTTCCACACGAATGGCTTATAAGTGTACTGAAGATTTATAAGATCGATACTAACCTACTGACGTTTCTTGAACCCACAATGCCTTCCTGGAGAACAGAAATTCAGTTACGGGTACAAACGGGTGATAACATCGTAGCCAGTACGATACCAATTAGAAGAGGTATATTTCAAGGCGACTCGCTAAGTCCATTGTGGTTCTGCCTCGCATTGAATTCACTATCAAACCGCCTGAACTCCACCAGATATGGCTTCGGTATAAAAAGCAATGGCAGGGAGCAAATGAGGCTAAGTCGTCTGCTGTATATGGATGATCTTAAGCTGATGGTATCCACAAAGAACCACCTGGTACAACTCCTTAAAATCGTGGAAGAGTTTTCCAGAGATATTGACATGTAGTTTGGGCTTGACAAATGTCACACCTTATGTGTAGTCAGAGGGAAAATATAACCAGGTGTATATGAAATGCAGAACGGCCAGCAAATTGCCTTGATCGATGCAGAAGAGTGTTAAAAATACCTGGAAATACAGCAAGCGGGGAAGATAAATCACTCAGTAATGAAGAACGATCTCACAAATGAGTTTACGAAACGAGTAAAGCAAGTCGTGCGATCACATCTTAACAGCAAGAGCCTGACTAAAGCTCTGAATACATACGCATGTTCTGCACTTAGCTATTCATTTGGGATTGTCAACTGGAGTAAAACGGACATCGGAAATTTACAACGAAAGGTGCGAACACTCCTAACAAAATCTAAAAAGCATAGTACTATTGAGCGAGTAACCTTACCTAGAGACCAAGGTGGAAGAGGAGTGTTGGATATTGGTAAACATTTGGACCAGCAGATAGTGTATCTGCGTATATATTTCCATCAGCAGGCGTTTACTTCTGAACTACACCGTGTCATATGAGAAACAGGTAATTCAACACCGCTACAATTAAAAGAGAATGAAATACAATGTCACCATCGAACTGAACAGGACAAGTTCTAATCTTGGATGTAGAAGCCTCCATGGGCGACATCTGAATGAGACCTTATTTCTGCCATACAAGATTAGGCCATCCCAACAACAAACTACCTGAAGTATATAGTTGGAGATAATTCCGTAGAAGATGACAAATGTAGATTTGGGTATCAGTCATCATAGACTATCCAGCACGTCACCAGAGGATGTCAAGCCTTTGCTGCAGCAGAGTATAAAGAGAAGCACGACACAGTTGTTAAAATACCTCATCAAGAACTGGCTCTGAAACTGGGACTTTTAAATCTTAGTAAGGTGCCCTACAATATATACACTCCTGAGCCTGTTCTAGAGAACTAAGATATATGTTGTACTAGGATCGGACTGTGGCAAAGATCCATTATTCCAATAATTCTGCGCTAGGTTTTCTGGAAGAAGGTAGAACTATCCTGAGAGCATACTGTAGTGTTTTCCTAGCCAAGTTGTGCAAGAAAATTGTGTAAAAATGCTGTGGCTCTGCTCACAAATCATTTATTTCACTGCAAAAAGTTGACGAAATCGGTTGTTCGTCCACCCTAATATCCAGATTTGGCATCATCATATTATTACTTATTTTCAAAAGTAACAAAATTTTTACGATTTCGACAAACGCCGAAGATAAATGTGTCATTGGAGAGCGTTTTGAAGACCAAGGTAAAGAGGTTTTCTAAGGGGTTGATAATTGATTTATGAGCATTCTGCTAATTGCGGTGGTTGTCTTTAATGTATAAAAATTTGTTTTTAAAATTACTGCCTTTTCGATTGTAGGCTAAGGACTTTTTAATACCTTCTCGTAGCTTATTGTCCATTTTCGCAATCGTATTCTTACCTATCGCGAGTTTAGTTTTCCTCACATTGATTTTTAGTTTGATTTTTTTTTAAACTAAAAGTACACAAAATTTATCACTATGAATTTTGCCATTTGGTTAAATTAAAATTCAAGACAGCACTCGTATAGTACTTAAATATATTTAATTAGCACGACAATAGCCACCGTTTCACTATTTATTATAAACTGGTTTTTAGCAATAATAATTAGTTTTTTGTCTTCATATTTTTAATAGTTTACTGTCGTGAACTATGATTTAATCTTTGTGTGATATTCGTGAGATAACCTCTGTCCGGAGAGTATCGTAAAAAAGTGAAGTTTTTTAAGGTAAGTGTTATGTTTTGTATTAGAAACGTACCTATTATTTTTGTTGATATCTTTATGTTGAACCATTTGAAACACCCAACACATGTTAAAGTTTTATATACAGGGAGCATATAGTTAGATCAAATATAATAAAATGAAAATTACAAAAAATTCAGACACCACCTTTCCATCGCTTTACATTAATGAACATACTTTATTTGAATCTGGACCAAGTCATATGATGAAATACGGTTTATTTTAAAATTATCCCAGAAACAATAAATTAGATAGAAACAACTCATTTTCAAATATTTTATTACATTTTTGGCAAATATTATTTAAAATATCAGTTGTGTGTGTGTAAATTTCACGTTAAATTGTTATATATATATATATATATATATATATATATATATATATATATATATATATATATATATATATATATATTATTACAAACATATTTTGATGAAATTTGGTGCACATGTTTCCTTGAGAAAGACCTCACTATATACTCACTATATATATGTGTGTGTGTGTGTGTGTTTGTGTGTGTGTGAAACACACTTATGAAATGAAATTCATTATTCAGCAAAAAATAGATTTTGTGGAAAACGCTGAGACACGTGAAGTTTAATTTGTCGAACATTCTCTTATAATCATAGTTTAAAAAATTAAACTGCCACCATTTTACCCCCACCACTTTATCCATTTTTTAAAATAGCAACCCTACATTTTTTCATCACAATTCGATGGATCACATTTTTGTGAATGCGGAGATACCCCATATGTATGCTCTAATGTTACAGTTTATAATGCAGGGTGGAAATTTAATATCGGAATATGAAAACTAAACTGTTTACCTTGAAATTCAAATTTCGAAACGAAACTTAATAAAGACCTCTCTTTCTTATAATAAATGTTCAAAATGTTCTCCATTCACTTGCACACAACGAAATAATATGCTCTGGAATTCTTCCCTAACTCTGTTCAACACGTTAGGCGTTACGTTCCTAATTTCTGTTGGTATTTTCATTTTCAAATCATCTAAATCAGCAGGTTGCGTTTTATACACTCTGTTTTTAAGGTATCCGCATAAAAATAAATTAAGAGGTGTAAGATCTGGTGATCTAGCGGCCCATTCTACGAAACCTCTCCATCCAATCCATCTTTGTAGGAAGACTTCGTGTAAATACTTCCGTACTTGAAGAGCAAAGTGAGGCGGTGCACCGTCTTGTTGAAACCATATCCTTACATGGGGAGTATTAGGTTGCATTACATTTGGATACAATTCTGCTAACATTGGGACAACTTGTTCTCTTAGCAATTCTAAATATATTGGCCTGTTTAGATTTTCTATAAAACAGGTCCAACTACGTAATCACCAATGATACCAGCCCAAACGTTCAACTTCTGAGGACGCTGACTGTATGTTTGTCGCATCCAGTGGGGGTTTTCGGCAGCCCAGTATCTGCAATTTTGCCTGTTTACATCGCCATTCAAAAGAAATGTTGCTTAATTGGAAAACAGAACGTCAGCAGAAGAAATAACATTTCTATGTAACATGTCCAGCAGTTGTTCACAAAATTGCAGTCTTCTATCAGAATCACCGTCAATCAACCCTTAAATGTGTTGTAGTTTATAGCGATGCATTTTTTCGTTTTTGAGACAGATCAGTTCTATGAAAATTCACTACCATAACGTACTTGCTGCGTCCAGACTCTTCACATTTATTTCCTACATTTTTTAAGATAACGAATCCAAACTGGCCACAAATAATTCTCTCTAGAATAATGACCTGTTTAGATTTAGAAACAATGTACAGGTACATGATGATAGTTTTTTCACATCACGTGTCCTAGTTTTCCCACTCTTTAAACTAATTTTTTAACATATCTAATGATCACTGGTTTGAAAAAACTTTCCTGTTTTCTCCTCTCACTTTGATATCTTCGTGTTTTTTTCGATATTTTGAATAGTTTTGATGAGTGGAGAAAACAGGGAAGTCGTTTTTTCGCAAACCGGTGATCATTGGCATGTGTTATAAAAGTTAATGGAAAAACGACACGTGGCGTTGAGAAAACTATCACCCTGTACATTGTTTTTAAATCTACCTAGGTCACTAAATGAGTGGTGGACGTGCCGCCATCTAGTTGCGGAACCAAGTAGTATGTTGTCACGCCAGCTCCAAATAACACAAAGTGTTAAAAAAATAGAGACTGTATACAACTAACTAACAATTTAGAAAATTGTCAGCCCTGGCCCATTTCTACCCCAATATAGGGACAAAGTATGTAAGAATATAGAGAAAATAGAGACTGTATACAACTAACTAACAATTTAGAAAATTGTCAGCCCTGGCCCATTTCTACCCCAATATAGGGACAAAGTATGTAAGAATATAGAGAAAATAGAGACTGTATACAACTAACTAACAATTTAGAAAATTGTCAGCCCTGGCCCATTTCTACCCCAATATAGGGACAAAGTATGTAAGAATATAGAGAAAATAGAGACTGTATACAACTAACTAACAATTTAAAAAATTGTCAGCCCTGGCCCATTTCTACCCCAATATAGGGACAAAGTATGTAAGAATATAGAGAAAATAGAGACTGTATACAACTAACTAACAATTTAAAAAATTGTCAGCCCTGGCCCATTTCTACCCCAATATAGGGACAAAGTATGTAAGAATATAGAGAAAATAGAGACTGTATACAACTAACTAACAATTTAGAAAATTGTCAGCCCTGGCCCATTTCTACCCCAATATAGGGACAAAGTATGTAAGAATATAGAGAAAATAGAGACTGTATACAACTAACTAACAATTTAGAAAATTGTCAGCCCTGGCCCATTTCTACCCCAATATAGGGACAAAGTATGTAAGAATATTGGGGTAGAAATGGGCCAGGGCTGACAATTTTCTAAATTGTTAATTAGTTGTATACAGTCTCTATTTTTAGAGCTGGCGTGACAACATACTACTTGGTTCCGTAACTAGGTGGCGGCAAGTCCACCACTCACTTAGTATTTTAAGGCTGGCTATACTATAGCCGTATTACTTTTGGTGCATTTTTGATACAATTAGTATTCCGTACTGAAGAGCTCTAATGAGAGCGAAACCGGTCTACGGTTCTAATTGTTGCGAGAATGCATCTAGTCTTACATACTTTGTCCCTATATTTGGGTAGAATTGGGCCAGGGCTGACAATTTTCTAAATTGTTAGTTAGTTGTACACAGTCTCTATTTTTTAACACTTTGTGTTATTTGGAGCTGGCGTGACAACATACTACTTGGTTCCGCGACTAGGTGGCGGCACGTCCACTACTCACTTAGTATTTTAAGGCTGGCTATACTATAGCCGTATTACTTTTGGTGCATTTTTGCTACAATTAGTATTCCGTACTGAAGAGCTCTAATGAGAGCGAAACCGGTCTACGGTTCTAATTGTTGCGGGAATGCATCTAGTCCTACCTAGGTCATGTAAGCACTCTAGAGAAAACTATATGTCCCGATATATATATATATATATATATATATATATATATATATATATATATATATATATATATATATATATATATATATAAATATATATATATATATATATATATATATATATATATATATATATATATATATATATATAATTACACTTGCCAAACTAAATATCTACTACACTATAGATGAGGGTAAAGCAACTAGAAACACGAAACCGTTGACTGGAATACTTGCGAATCAATTTGAGTATAATCCGAGTGACATGATATCCTGTCTTTTATTCTTAATTAATAAAGTAGACAGAAAAGAAACCGTCAAATTTTCCATTAGAAGAAAACATTTGAATAAAACAGATTTTACATTTTCGGAAATGTATATTTGTGATTAGAGGTTTAAACATTAAAGGCTATTCTTCCAGACAGTTCTTTTATTACGTACCCTACGCGTTTCGACTCTTAACAAACCATCTTCAGGGGGCAAGAGCCGTTTATAAATGATTATGGGTATATATATATATATATATATATATATATATATATATATATATATATATATATATATATATATATATATATATATATATATATATATATATATATATATCTGTGTGTGTGTTCAAGGCTTTACTATGTGCCAAAAGAAAATATTCTAACTTAATGCAAAATTAAATTACTGATTTGAGAATGTTTTATGAAAGTTTATTATCCTAACGCACAGGCTGTGTTCAAACTTTCATGCACATTGAACGGGGGTCTTAAGGATGTTTTAAAACTCTTAAAGACGCAATATCATCATAAGTAAGCTTTTTAAGGTAAAAGATTAAAAATCCTAAAATTAATAGGTATTGCTTTAAGCTATGAAATAATTTGTTTACAATTCCACATTAATAAATACACGCAAAATTAAAAACTGAGTTCCGTGATGATTCTAAATGCATTAAAAACACTTATTTAATTAGTTGCCAAATCTATTCATATAATGATGAATTAATGGTTCCACTAAACATAGATTTCCTATAATCTAACGTTTTTTATTACAAATTCCTCTATATCATTAATTCAATTAAACCTGTAGCAATTTGTCACCTAGTGCAGACAGCGGCGTAGTTTTTAAACAGGATTTATACAATATTTTAAAATTCATAACTCGTTTATGGTCAAAACCCATTTTTCAATCAGCTAATATGGAGTTCAAAAGTTATATATATATATATATATATATATATATATATATATATATATATATATATATATATATATATATATATATATATTTATATATATATATAGGATGTCCCACGTAGATTTTCCATTAGGCGTTTCTGGATAACGGCTCATAATTGAATTCTGAAAATTCACGCACGCGGGTTTCTAAAAATTTCCAGTTCAATGAAAATATTGACGTTTGTATGGGACTTTTGGTTATGCCGGAAGTAGACGTCAACTTTCTTATTTTAAATGGAAAATGGTGTTTTTTATTACGGATCTAGATTGCTCGTCAAATTTTATGGTAGGTGTTACTAACATATTATGTCATTTTTCTCAACCATTTTCGTCATATTTGACTTTTTTCAAAAATTTATTTAAAAACATTGTCGCATTTACACACCTGTATCTCTCTTGTTTTTCTACCTGAAGAGTTGAAATTTTAAAGTGCAAATTCTAAAATGTCACAAAATATTTAAAATTTACTAAAGCTGGTACTAGTTAGACAGGGTGTCCGAAATTTTATTGTTCTTTCGATTGGTATCAGCATTTCCTATACCTAAGTCTCACCGATTTGAAGATATTTAAACATTATTTGCGATAAGAAATAATTATTAGTCAGTTTATCAGATTGCCTCGGAAATGAAAATTTTAAACGTCATCTTCCGACATAAGTAAAATATGCGACGACTTTTGAATATAACTTTTATTTGCGAGGAGTAAATCGAATTATTAACAGAAGATGTCGTGTGGTTGCAAAGAGATATCCACATGAACGCAGATCAACTCGTTACATGATCAGAGTAGTACTAAAAAATTTCTAAGAATGGAGTGTTTCTACATACAGACTTGAAGACTACTTCTCTGACTTCACCGTTGGTTTTCGTTTTTGTAGGTGAAGGACGTAGCCAGCGCGTAAGCTAACTGGAGCAAGTGGCCCTTATGAATTATGGATGTTCTTGGATGTTCTTCAACGTTTCTGTGACTAGTTTCTCTGCTTGACAGCATCCCCAGACAGATAAAAATTGAATTAGTACGAAATCATGACAACTACAAATAAAGATCTGTTGCTATGTCATGATATGATATTTTAATCCAAAAATTTATCAAATTGAAAATAAAATGAAACACAGATGACAGATGAGGCTTTCAAAATGTCTACGTGATGTATTTCAATATTTACCATAAAATTAGAACTAGCCTATAACAACAGTTACAACAAAAAAATAACTAAACAATAACAGTATAAAAAAGTCTCTATATAACCAAATTATTGACATACATCAACTCATTATCTTATTACAACTTTTTTGAAAGAATAGTTAAATTTATTTTCTTTTACTTATTTAATTAGAAAGAAGAATATCCAAGAAAGGGGAATTCATTAAATCAGATTGCTCGTTTAAAACAAGGTAGCTATTGTCGTGTGTGTGCTTTTTGACTTCTAAAGCTTCAAAAAAGTCTAGTTTACGTTTGCCATTATAAAAATGTTGTGGTTGTATGCAGTTATTTACTGTAGGTCTATGTTTGGTATCAATAATATGTTTTGCAAATGTAGATTTGTCAGCGTGGTTCTTTCTAAATGCAGAAATATATTCCTTGTATCGGGTGTTGAAATTTCTAGAAGTTTGACCTATGTAGATTGCGTTACAATGTTACAAGCTAATTTATAAACTCCAGCTTTTGTCAGGAAACAAGATTTTTCTTTCGCGTTAAATAACAAATCACGCGTCGTGTTGTAAGATTTAAAAGCTACCTTTGTATTTGTACAGGTATTTAAAATTTTTAAAATGTTTTCTGAAATCGTTCCAAAATAAGTTATTATATATAAACACAGATCTCCTCATTAGTTAATTTATCGTTTTACGAAAAATTCTCTAAAAATTCAGTCGCGTTCTCCTCATTAACGATTTTTATACGAAAATTTGCTAAAAGTTAAACTATATGCCTCTATAATTATATAAGACAGTAAATCTAAAGTGGTGTAATAAACGTCAGCTCAAAATAAAAACTTTACTTTTTCTATTGCTACTACACATGTAAACCTAATATTTACAAACTGCCGTTTTATTTTTAGCGTCAAAATCTGTTCCACCGCATTGTATATCAGCACAATATTTCAAACATCTTATTTTGGAACATAAAAGCATAACAAATTGGTGCCTACTTACACTGTGATATAAAAGCAAACTGTGAAGATGGTTCTGACTAGTGAAAGCAGGATGGACATACTTGAAACACAAGCCAATGAAAAAGCGCATCCAAAGAGGAAACATTTTCGAAAAGATGTCATTTCTTACCTGAAAGAATACCTTAATAAATCTGGAATACATGGTATGCAGTATATTGCCGAGGAAAGGACTATATATGAAAGGTAAGAGACTTTGTTAACTTATGCAAACTAGAAATAGTAAGGTCTTTCCTAGGGCAAGATATCCATAAAATTTCATTAAAATAACTTTGTAATTTTCGAGAAAAATTTTTTTTTCGAAAAAAAATTTAAAATTTGAATAACTCAATTTTCTATAAACTTAGAAAGTTAAATTTTGGTACTTAGTAATGTCTCTCCCAAGGCAACATATATTGTAAATACCGTTAAAACAGATTTGTTATTTTCGGAGAAAAAATTTTTTTTTGAAATAAAACTCAAAATTTTCCCGGAAAACCCCGCCCGATTTTCCCGGCTAACGAACTCATCCAAGCCATTAATAAAAGAAAGGCACTTGCCGAGTTTCAATGAAATCGGTTAATTATTTTTTGAGTTATTAAACAGATACATACATACATACATATATATATATATATATATATATATATATATATATATATATATATATATATATGTATGTATATATATATATATATATATATATATATATATATATATATATATATATATATATATATATATATAAAAATTGAAACTGACCCCGTATATGGGTTCTAGGGGTCCTAGTTCGCGCTCATTTGAAGAAATTTTTGCAAAGTCTCACCATCGATACCTCTCTATTAGTGAATTTTTTAAAATAAAAATTCACTAAAAATAAATTCAAGTTTTTATCAATTAGTTTGTACATATTGTAACGCAGTTTACATCGGCCAAACCTCTAGAGGTTTTAACACCCGATGCACAGATGTCCATGGCTTTATAAATACTTGTTCCGTTCTCTGCGACCTGGTTCGACATCCGTTAAATAATTGTCGAGCTGAAGCTAACGAATTTATCGATATATATATATATATATATATATATATATATATATATATATATATATATATATATATATATATATATATATATATTATAGGATATCCCGGAATTCAATGTACAACCGACCTACCACAGATTTTTCAGCCAAAATTTGCTCTGTTAAGAGCAACTCACCTCTATACAAAGTTGCACCGTTTAGCCGCCAGAGGGCTTCAAAGTTATTTTTTTTACCTATTCCCTAAACAGGTAATGCGATCATGTTCAAATTTCACAGAAATATTGTAAATGAGCGAGTGGTTTAGTCGTTATGGGAACTGGTGTAGTTGCACCCCTGCGAGGGTGTAAACGACCTCAACCGCAAACTTTTTTTTATCGTATTTATTTCTCTGACTGTTAGATAAATAACACGTTCATTTTTTTTTTCAAAGACCGATTTTCAAATTTTTGTTGCTTTTGTAAAATTTTGCTAACTCTTTTAGTTTTTGCGCAAAATAGCTTTTAAGTTGAAGTTTGATGGAGAAATACAATACTTCATAAAATGTTTAATCATTAATCGTAGAAACAATAAAAAAGTAAAAGTCGTGTAAAGTTTAAATTGAAACAAATTTTATAAAACTCATTAATTGTTCGATATGGCAACGATTCACTCGCCTTAAAGCTGCTAGTATACGTACAAAATTAAAACTTATACGCCCTAAATTTTCCCTATTCCGCAGTGAGGCAACAGCTTCTTCAATTCTATCCCACAATTGCTCCTCGGTACTTATCTCCCCCTTGTAAACATGCGTCTTGATCTGCCCCCATAGTGAAAAGTCGCAAGGATTTAAACTCGGTGAACGTGCTGGCCAAGGAACAGGAGCATCGTGACCTCTGCCAATCGATTTATTGGGAAATTGCTCACTAAGGTAATCCCTCACAATGCTTCCAAAATGGGGTGGTGCACCGTCATGCATGTACCACATATCACGACGTAATGGGATTGGCAAACCTTCTAAAAATTATGACAAAGTTTCTTGCAAGAAGTGTAAGTAGCCTTCCACCGTTAGACTATTAGGTAACCTTACAGGACCAATCAAATGACAATCAATTATTCCAATCCACACATTAATTTTGAATTCGCGCTGAAAATGCCCTACATGAATTGCGTAAGGATTCTCGTCTGCGTGATGGTACTCATTATGAAAATTTGTAACACCTCGCTGCGTGAAACATGCATTATCTGTAAAAAAACACCTTTTTGTGAACGTTTGCATCTAGCCTTCTTTTCTGACGCGTGCAAATAAAAGGCGTTCGTCATGGCCACCAGAAGCAGTTCTTGGACAGGTTATAAATGGTATGGGTGCAGTAGCTGTTGCTTCAGTATACAATTAACTGCTGTTTTTGGAATTCCAATTTAGTGCTCCAACAGCCTCCTACTAATGCTGCGATTCTCACTTACGATATCCAATAATTGCTCTTCGTCGCGAAGACGGCGGACGTTAGAATTACGGCCAGCATTAGGTCTGTGCACACTTAGAATTCCAGTCTCCCTTAGCTGTCTTTCGATGGACGCAAATGTTCTGCGATCAGGAGTTTGCCTACTTGAAAATTTCTCACTGTAGACTTGCACACTTTTGCTGAAGTTATGTTGGCACAAACTTAACACTAAAAGCATATCTACTTGCTCCGAAAAACTATAAACATGAGCCATATTCCTAAAAATTACCTTATTAATTTGTCGCTTTGGCAAATACTATTAATGCAATAATAAGCTGTAGTGTCAAAATACGCATATATCAAACTCATTTCCATAGTAACAGGATTTAATTATTTAAGTATCGTTTAATGCAACTATCAGTGGTTAGTTTAATATCATTTTGTGCAAAAACTAAGAGAGTTAGCGAAATTTTTACAAAAGCAACATAAATTTTAAAAAAGATCGGTCTTTGAAAAAAAAATTACGTGTTATTTATCTAACGACCAGAGAAATAAATACGATAAAAAAAGTTAGGAGTGGGGGTAGTGTACATCCTTGCGGGGATGCAATTGCACTAGTTTTCATAACGACTAGACCACTTGAAGCCCTCTGGCGGTTAAACAGTACAACTTACAAGTTTGTATATAGGTGAGTTGATCTTAAACGACCTCATTTTGGCTGAATAATCTGTGGTAGGTCGGTTGTACATTATTTCCGGGACACCCTGTATATATATATATATATATATATATATATATATATATATATATATATATATATATATATATATATATATCACTTGTATTGTCACAATTGACACAATAATTATTTGGAAGTTTCGTTAATTTATTAATTAATGACCAAAAGAATACTTATTAGTGCTTGTGACTTATTATGCTTGTCATAAGTTACAATATATTGCTTAAAAAAGTTATTAGGCTGTATTTTTACGGAAAATTACATTACGCGTTGAAAACTTTAAATATATCACTGATTGTTCTGATTTTCTTCTAGGTTATGGTGGATAATATTTTTTCTTGTAAGTCTAGGAGCTTGTATTTATATGATCACAATGATTTACTTTAAATGGTTAGATAGTCCAGTGCTGGTATCTTTCGCAACCAAAAAAACGCCCATTTATCAGATTCCATTTCCCGCTATTACTATTTGTCCCAAAATTAAAATCGATAAATCAAGATCAGGCTGTTTTAATCTAACAAACTATAGAAACAGGATAAGGAGAAACCTTTCTACAACACCTGAAGAGTAAGTATCTATACACATAATAGTAATAATAATGTAAGTTAGGTAAAGCGACGACTTATTATGAAATCGGGCGTCAGTGATGTAAATTACCGGGGAGTCAACACTCTCCCAAAGAGGCTTTGGATTTGGCAAATTTCCGATAATAAATCGTTTTTAGAAAGCAACCTAGGCAACGGTAAACTTAAGTTAATAAAGTGGGCTATATTGTGTCTCAAGGCAAAGTGGTCTGTCAGGCAAAGACGTTTAGCTGACACCTGACCAAGTTCCCAACTTTCCTAAAATTCCTTATTCGGATCTCAAGGGTTGGAGCTGCTGCTGGTAGCTATCACCTTAGGTAATACATAAGTGAAGCTCTTTAGCAAATGTTAAAGGGGGGTTAAAAGTTAAGCGCCTTAGTCTACACGTCGAAATTCTCAATTTTCCTATATGGCTATATCCAGATATCAAGGTTTAGAATTGCCTCTAGCAGTTATCACTTTTATTAAGGAAAGAGTAAGGTTTCTGAGAGCATTTCATAGGGCGGTTAGGAGTTTAGGGTTTTAGCCTGCATCTGGCAAAATTTCTAGCTTTCCTGTGTGGCCTTTTTCAGCTGTCAAGGTTTAGAGCTGCCTTCGGTAGTTCTTACTTTGTTTGTGGAAACAGTTAAGCTTTTAAGAAAGTTTGAAAGTGACTTAAGTGTTGAGAGTTTTAGTCTACACCTCACAAGATAGCCATGTCTCTGTATGGCCTTTTTCAGACGTGAAGATTTAGATCTGCCTTCGTCAGTTATTACTTTCGTTAAGGAAGGAGTGAAGCTTTTTAGAGGGTTTCAGAAAGGGTTGTGGGTTAACGGTTTTAGTTGAAACCTGACGAAATATCAACTTTCCTGAATGGCCATATCCAGATGTCAAATTTTAAAGTTGCCTACGGCAGTTATCACTGTATTTAGAAAAATAGTGAAGCTCTTTAAAAGTCTTAGAGGACGTTAGGGATTAGATGTTTTAGTCTACACCTAACAAAATTCCCATGTTTCCTGTATTACCATAGCCAAACGCCAAGGTTTAGAGATGTTCGGCAGTTATCAGTTTAGTTAAGGAAATAATGGAGCTCTTTAGAGACAGTTTAAGAGTTTCTGTATTCATAAATTAATGAAGAAAATCTTTAAGTAAATTATTCCAAATAGTAGGTAGCAAAGCAGGGGGCAAGCATAAATAGTAAAGCACGGCTAAGGATTTCAGCGATATTCTACAATGAGGAAGTACGGTGAAAACAAATAGTTCAGCGGAAATGCGGATGCAATATCAAGAGAATCAGGCTACACAGCAAAATTATAAATACGTGGTGACAACAATGGCCAAGAATAGATCAACCCAGGAGTAGGAACCCCCAGAAGAAGGCAACCATACGTCAAGGCGGTCGCTTCAATGAAGACATGGAAGAGAACCCGAGCAATTATATGGACTATGGAAGACCGACGACTCCGGCGAGACACAGGGAACCGTAGATATTTCAGTAATCTACATCCCCTTGACGTCCCTCTGCAAGGATGGTGAGTCCTTAAGTTATTCGCCAGTCACAACATAATAAACAATATTATGCCGTGCCACGGTCTTCTCGGATTAAAAGGACGAACGCAGTTATTGTCTCAGTTGCTCGTCTACCATTTGACGTCCCTCTGCAAGGATGGTGAGTCCTTAAGTTATTCGCCAGTCACAACATAATAAACAATATTATGCCGTGCCACGATCTTCTCGGATTAAAAGGACGAACGCAGTTATTGTCTCAGTTGCTCGTCTACCATTTGACGTGTCCCACCGCAAGGAAGCTGACTAAAACAAGTTCACCAGGCCGCCGTTCTATGGACCATTTGTTTTATCCATCATTAGAGATACATATCGGTTCGCCTAAACGCATCTAAAACAAATTGAGAGTGCTCAGTGAGATTAATTCCAAGTAATGACACTCATTTGTACGTGCTAGGAACTAGCTTCTCACATAGTGGGTGGACACAAGGCCCGAGTTTCGTCCAGTAATGAAGCCTTCTAGTAACCCCAAAGATTTAATCTGTAGTAAAAGGCTCATGATGAACCTGATCATAATTCTGAAGAGCTCGGTGTTTTGACTAGTTCACTTTCCCAATATTATTAAATTTCTCCCTTATTTGGAAAAGTACTAGTAGCTATATTAGTAACTGAACTAAACTGACAGTAGAATTTCCTTCATTATTATTATGACTTAAGGCTGAAGGGTTGTCACACTCCCTCAAAGGGGAACATTCACTCATCCCAGGTATATCAGATACCAAAGAGAGCGAGCTCAGAAGGAGCCCTTTCCAAGTTATCGGGCCCCGAACGACAACGCAACACATCCTCATTTCCTAGGAACCTCCGCACCGTGTGGGCATTTGTAAGTTATACCGCCTTCTGCATAACTTTATGAAGATGCTCTTCAAGACCCAGTATCTATGTTCTCCCGAAGATTCTTAGGAACCACATGAGTTGACAACATGACTATTGGAATCACTCGGACACTATCTGCCCTCTACTGTATCTTTACTTGTATCTCTAGGTCTCTGTACTTAATGATCTTCTCGTTATACTTTATCTCTAGATTATTAGTATTTGGAATGGCCACATCGATCAGCGTCACTTGGTTGCAGGACTTATCCACTATTATTATATCTGGCCTGTTGTGGGCAACTCGTTGGTCTGTGAGCACGGTCCGATCCTAGGACAACCTCTATCCCGAGTTCCCCAGAACAGGCTCAAGAGTGTACCTATAGTAGGGCACCTTACTAAGGTTTGAAAGTACCAGTTTCAGAACCAGTTCTTGATTAAGTATTTTGGCAACTTTATACTCTGTTTCAGTAAACGCTTGACATCCTCCGGTGACATTCTGGATAGTCTCTGATGACTGACACTCAAATCTGCATTTGTCATCTTGGACCGAATTATCTCCAACTATATACATTAGGTTGCGGTGACCTGATCTTGTTTAGCCAGCAAAAACCCCTCTGTCTCTACAAACATCTGTCCGGACACCAACCAGTAGTTCGACACCAATTTTTCGACATGTACCTGAGTGTCTCATTCAGATGTCGCCGATGTAAAGGCTTCCTCATCCAAGATTGCAGCTTGTCCTGATCAGTCCGATGGTGACTTTGTATTTGGATTTCTTTATTATTATTATTACTATCGACTTTATCCTGAAGGCTTTAACACTCCCTCAAAGGGGAACATTCACTCATCCCAGTTATCTCAGATACCAAAGGGACTGTGCTCAGATAGAGCCCTTTACGAGTTATCGGGCTCTAAACGACAAGGCGTCGCATCCTTGTTTCCCAGGAATCTCCGCACGGTGTGGGCAGTTGCAGATATTACCGCCTTGTGCATAACCTTATAAAGATGCTCTCCAAGACCCAGTCTCTTAATTTCTCGCGAAGATTCTTAGGAACCATACCAGTCGATGACATGACTATTGGAATCACTCGGACACTATCTGCCCTCCACTGTCTCTTAACTTGTCTCTCAAGGTCTCTGTACTTAATGATCCTCTCTAATTACTATTATTATTGCGGATTCATTGCCAAATCTGGCAAGTAAATATAGTACGCAAGGGCACTATTGAGCAACGTGAGTTCCTGTCTATTGCGTTTGAATAAGAAAAGCACGTGTCAGGTTGCGTGTATCAATCAGAACTGCCTTTTGCATGGTAATCTTGGCGTTCTCTTTTATATCTAGAGCGAGAAGAGCCGGCTTGATGTGACTGGTATCTATCCTGTGGCGCCAATTACTATTGGTATCACGGTAACTTGCTTCTGTCGTCACATGTCCTTTATCTCTTCAGCCAGGGGTAAATATTTCGAGACTTTTCACAGTGTTTATTCTCTATATTTTCAGGAGATAAAATTGTATTACGTATTAGTTAGGGACGTTGTCATGTCGTCCCGTATATACAGTTGGAGCTAGTGTCGGGCATCCGCTGATGATGTGTTCTATAGACTCAGCTGTGGTCAAGCAGACACGACATCTATCAGGATTAACTGTGGGATTCCAAACGACATATTTCATGTAATTTTGGGGCTCCACCACTCGATCTTGTATTGCCCCTACGAAACCCTCAGTTGCCGGGAAGATGTTGCCACATTTAAGACAGCTGAAAGAGGCGTCTCAGTCCAAGTGTTCTGGTGCGAGAGTGTTAGGGTACTTCCCGTCGGGGGCTTTGACAACCACTGCTACATTTCTACGCGGCATAACTGGAAAGGATTAATTTATGTCATCCGTCCACCTAAACCGCTTTCTACTCCTTGATGTACCCGGAAGAGTGGCCTAAGGCAGTTGCGCCCGAGGAGCAGCCACTTCCAGATTTTCTCGTATTTATTCCTATTACTCTGTGACAGATTGGAGTGTTGATTACGGCCATTGTCTCCTTATTACAATGCCCCATTATGTGCTCGCCGGTTTAGTCCTCTACCACCGGAGGCATTATTAGTGTTATACTGCTCGCTATGTCCTTGATCCGTATGCGTTCTTGTGGAAAATCCTGTTCGCTGCCTGGTGCCACTCCATTCATCATTGGCAGCGGCAGGCCTATCTTCACGACGCTTCCGAACGGTAAATACCTATGTTCCCGCCTCGCCAGAATATCTCTTATGCCATGTATTCACAGCACCATATGAGACCTCGCACTTAGGTTGCTAGCCTACAGAGAGGTGCGTGAGTTTTTCTTCCACAGGGACTATTTTATTTCCTCCCTACTCTCTGACACTGCTGGAGGTAGTGCAAGCGAGCTTTCCCATTCGCAGGGTGACGCACCCCATAGAGGAACTGACAAACCCCCACGGGATATTATTAGTATTATTAGTATTATTTTTTAATTATTATTATTATTATTATTACTATTATTATTATTATTACTATTATTACTACTGGAAATCTTTTGACCGACCCCCGCGCGCGACATGGGGGTTCGGCTCGGTGGATGGGGATGAATCATATCCTATTATGTCGATATTATTATTACAGTCTGACTTCCAGTGCTTTAACACAGCAAACGTGTTTGAGGTCGCCACTGAACTCAGGAATTTTTGGACTGTGACATGTCTGCAGCAGAACCGCCCTCTGCCCCATGTTTAGGATGTTATTTAGTAATCCGAGTTCCTTTAGATTTCCCATGAAATTTTTGGTGACTATTCCTTCCGCCGACATTACGAAAGGATATATACCTTCTGGAGCTTCCATATGTTTTTTATTTCATATGCCAAGTTTTCATACTTGGTGATCTTTTCAATTTCAGTTTTCTGAATGTTATGGGACGGCGGTACAGCAATGTCTATGATCACATCAAGCCTCATCTGTTTGTTTTTCAGGACAATGTCTGGCCTATTAAAGTTCACAGTGCGGTCAGTTATCATGGGTCGGTCCCAGTACAAGAGAAAGTCCGCCGACTCCAGCACCGCCTCCGGAGAATACTAGTAGTAAGCTGGTGGTGTTGACGGGTTCAGGAGGCTGTATTTCAAAGCGATTTGTTGATGGCTGATCTCGGCGAGCTGGTTATGTCTGCCTAAGTAAGCTGAGTCTGAGAGGGCAGGACATGCTGCCATGACGTGTTCAATGGTCTCTCCAACAACTGCGGATTTTCGACATTTATCCACCACTTCTATTTTTAGGCAATGCTTCTGATAGTTTTTAGTTTTTATAAACCTATCCTGTCTCCGGGTAGAGTTGCCTCTCGACCAACCACATAAGCGAAGAGGTTTTATCAACAATATCTGCCTGCAGGTGTTTGGGGTACCTTCCATGCATAGCCTGGTCGCCCTACTAGACTACACCGTCCTGGTCAACCGGGGCGTCCAACTCATAGTTGCGCTGACCCAGCTTAAGTGGAGTATAATCCTTATCCTCGCACACCACCAACATCATCAGTTCATCCTGCGATGCAAGAAAGCGTTGTCGCATGTTTCTTTCCTGCTTAAAACAGAGGTTCTTTATATAGATTAACCCACTGCCGCCTTGTTTCCGAGGTGTATACAGTCTTCTAACAGCTGAGTTGGTGTGAAGGCACCGAAATTTCGTAAGAAGCCTTCTCGTAAGTCTGTCCAGTTCATCCAAGTCGGTGTTAAACCATTTGACAATTCCAAAAGAGTATGTCGATACTGGTACCGCCCATCAGTTGATATCAGCACAGAGGTTACCTCCGGAAAGCTTAGTATTTATGAGCTTCGTGACTCGCTTCCTATATTTCTCCTGGAACTCTCACTTTAGCCGGCTATGGTCCACACTCTGGTTTTGAGGACACCCTAGCTAGCGGTATGTCTCCTTATATTGCAGAAGAGATGTTGGTGACCTTTGACTGCCCCTCTCCTGACGTTAATTATAGCACATTTGTCGAGTCCAAACGACATTTTTATATCATTGCTAAAGATTTTAACAGTATTAATCAGTGAGTGGAGCTTATCTTGTATCTCAGAGTATAATTTAAGATCATCCATGTATAGTAAGTGGAATATTCTTCTTCGGTTTTTCTATACCCGGTTTTCCAGTTTTGTTTAGGACAGTCGACATGGGGTTCAGTGCCAAGCAGAACCACACCGGCAAGCAGGGAGTCCCCCTGAAAAATGCCCCTTCCGATCTGCACTTTTCCACAATTTTTATTGGTCATCCATATGTTTTATTATTATTATTATTATTATTATTATTATTATTATTATTATTATTATTATTATTATTATTATTATTATTATTATTATTATTATTATTATTATTATTATTTGCTGAAAGTTATACTCTCGAAGAAACCTTGTCGTCTGTTCAAGTATGACCATTTTACACTGAAAATATTGTTCTTAGATGTGTTTCATACTTAAAAGATGGACAAAAGTTCCACGTGATCAAATCTTGTGAATACAGTGGATGTGGCAACCACTGTGCTCATGACTTTTACTGCATAGAATAATCGAAATATTTGATAAAGTATATTACGGAATGACATAACAAATAGTCTAAAAAACGTGTTACAATAAATGTAATCCTGTTTAAAAGCATACCGGTAGACAATAAATAGTTAGCTTGACGACGACTACCACAGGTAACTAAAAAGTGCGTGTCTAATTCTTTGTTTTATTTTTCTAGTGATAAATATGCTGCATACATGCACGTTTTATGTGACGAGGAACTAACAGATTACTCTGTGGATTACATAGATGCTCAAGACTTTTATAAGTATATAATTGGGGTAAGTTATTTGGTGATTACATACTTTTTTCATGTCCTGCTAAGTTTATAGTAGTTTCTTTATATATCACAAATTGATGGCTGTTCGTTCTTGAGCTTGTGCTTGAGGCGGAAGGGTAAATATGATGCTAAGACATAACACGGTGTACACAACAACCGGAGTGCATTTCGCAAGACGAAAACCGTAACCAAGCGAGATAAGGTCGGCAAGATAGTGCATCTTGTCGTATTTTACATACATAAGCTGATAGAATTTTGTATGACAGAAGATTTGTTACATTTCCCACTTGCCAGTGAGCAGATGTGTTAAAAGTCGTAACAAACTTCAAGTTACCATATCGTGACTCAAGAGTTCGAAGGGCAGTGAGACGAGATGGTACATTCCATACCAAATATAGCAAAATACTAAATTTTGGAGGTCGATAGCCCTTATTGAGACTCTAAATATTGGTAACTAACAGTAATAACCTTAATTCCCCTCAGTCTATATATACAGGTGTCCGGAAATAATGAGCAAAAAGTTGAAGGTGTTATGCTACTCAAAAAATTAGTGCCACAAGTTCCTATAGCATTTTTTTGAAAACTCAAAAATAACGGAGTTATAATCTCAAAGAATTTTTTTTTCAAATTTTGTTGATTATTTTTTTGTCGTTAATTGATTTTTTTTCAAATTTGGTGCACCTGCGTATAATTTTCTATCTATGTTGCAAATTTGTAGTGGGTCCCTTGATATCTAAAGGGCGAGATTGCCCTTGACCAACATATATTGACCCATAACTCTTTTGCTTGAATCTTTGTCAAAAATCTAACAACACACGATTAAAGAGCTTCATAAAATCTTCAAAAAAGGCTCTCTTGTATCACGATAAAACTAATCGTTTTCGAGCAAAACGTTTATAAAGATTTGCTGATGCTGGTATTGATTTAATTCAAAATCGTATAATTTCATTTTTAATATTAATGGAGTGTGCTTTGAAAATATTCTCTGTAAACAAGATCATATTGCGTCAGTTCTGACAGATAATAGTTTGTTCTTATTTTACCTACAAAATGGTCCAGGTTAATTGTAAAATAAGTTGAATAATAATAATAACTTCGAGACCCTGTAACTTTGTTATTTTTGAGTTTTCAAACAAATGCTATAGGAACTTCAGGCGCTAATTTTTCGAGTCGCATAATACCCTGAATTTTTTGCTATCTAGTTATATATATATATATATATATATATATATATATATATATATATATATATATATATATATTTATTTATTTATTTATTTATTTATTTTAATATGCAAATACATTTAGTAACTTAGTGATAAACACAAATATTAAACAACCAGGCTTACAAAGTAGATACATACATCTATGTCACATAAGTGTACACTTGTCCGTGACATTATAACCTACCTATTTTATATTGCGTTACTCTTGTCTACTAATGTTTATTTAAAGAACAACAAATGCAAAACCGCCTAATAGGCTCCTCGACTTAATCAGCAAAAAATAAAATGAAACAAAAACAAACAAAACTAAAACACGCCATCCACACCATAGTTAATTTCACCCCCCCCCCTCCCCCCCGACGCTGTCCAATGTAGAAACAACAGATACCAATTTGAAACACTCCAGTTCAATACTCATATGTCTTACCATAGAACAACTTCACACCACATCTTTTCCACCATATTATCAGCACATTCACATCCACCGACTCTCTTCTCTTCTTCTCTGACATTCTCCCTTACTAACATCCTGCCACTCTACACTGTCACCTCCTCCCCTATGCTCCATTACCCTATCTTTCTCTCGTATTTTTCCCTCACTCTCCACAGTCCGCTAAATACTTATAAGCCCCGAAAACACTCACCCAACTTACAAAATGCACCTGCCATGTTCGTGCAAATATTTATTACTACAAATTATTCCTGTTCTCATATGCCCCACTTTACATTATTTTATAATATTCTTTAAAGTAACACAATTATCAGCAACATAAGATCTTAGCGCTCTCTTAAATTTGTATTTACTTTTAATAGTTTTAATAGAAGTTGGAAGTTTGTTGTACAACTTTGGACCAAAAAATGATATGTACCGCTGAGATACCGTTTTTCTGTGATAAGAAGACGTAACAGATTTGCTACTCACACCTCTAGTAAGATAAGAGTATTGTGCAGTACTTTTTTACTTCTGTGTACATGGTGAATGGTTGTTAGAATATACAGCCCCCTGATGTCCAATATATCTTTCCCGTAAAGCAACTCTGTAGAAAATGAAATGTCTTTTTTAAGCATAATTCTCAGTATAAAGTTCTGCGTAATTTGGAGAGGCGACAAAGTTGTACCATAAGCAGAGCCCCAGCATGTTATACCATATCTCAAAGTCGACTCGACAAGTGCCCTGTAAACCGCAAGTAAATTCTCATAATTTAATATATGTCTTATTTCATAAAAAGTTCTAATTAAGTTTCTTATTTTTAAGTTGATTTTTTCTACATGACACCGCCACTTTAGGTGCCGGTCAAGCTCCACTCCCAAATACCTTAAGCTATTAACACAATTTATAGTTTCCGTATCATTGATAACGATGTTTCTCGAGGAAGGAGGCAGTCCGGCAACTGTGGGGGAAAAATGCATATATTTAGTTTTTTGAATATTAATATAAAGGCAATCATTTTTTAATGCATTACACAAGTTCCTGATAATGTCAGTTGCCTTATAATATGTACAATTCCAGGAAGAATCTTTAATCAGAATGGCAGTGTCATCGGCATAAGATATCACTGTACAGTACTCACCATATTCCAACAGTATGTCATTGATGTAAATAAGAAAGAAGATCGGGCCAAGTATTGTACCTTGTGGCACTCCACAACCTATGGCAATAGGGTCACTCAACATACCATTCACCCTTACTCGCTGTATTCTGTCTGTGAAGTAACTTTCAAACAGTTTCAGAACAACTCCCCTTATACCGATATTTTCTAATTTCATAATCAGTTTGGTATGATTAACAGTATCAAATGCCTTGCGCAGATCCAAAAATACTCCAAGAATCTTAGAATCCGAATCAAATCCACTTAATATTTCCGAAACCAGCTCATGCAGTGCTGCTTCCGTAGATTTACCCCCACAGAATCCAAACTGTTTACTGTGTAATATGTCATGCTCTGCCAAGAAATGAGTCAGCCGTTTTTTTACACATTTTTCCAGAATTTTACAAAAGTTATTTATCAAACTTATTGGGCGGTAATTTGAAAAATCCAATTTATCTCCCTTCTTATGTATTGGGATAACAACTGATTCTTTAAACTGTGTTGGCAAATCGCCAGTTTCAAAAATTTTATTAATTATATGTTTTAAAGGTTCAAGAATATAAGCATGTGAAACCTGTATAGCTTTACAAGTCACACCGTCATTTCCCGGAGAGCAATGTTTTTTTAAAGAGGAGATAACACTAATTAATTCATTATCATCCACAGGTATAAGAAATAAGCTATCTCGATTATTTCTACTTCCAATGTCTGGGACTGAATTTCTAGAAGCAGTATGGTCATTTATTGTTGCAAAATATTCATTAAATGACTGGGCTATAAGAGTACTATCAGTTAATATTTCTCCATTGCTAGATCTTAACGATGATAATTTTACACGAGACCCCTGATGGTTGCTAGCTTGCCGAACAACATTCCATACTTTTCTTGGATTGTTACCTGCTTTAGATTTGTAATAATTATTTTTAGTAGTTTTTATAATGGATGAAAGAGTGTTTTTATAAGTTATATATTCCTGATAAACATCTGTATTATTTTTATTTTTCAACCATTTTTTTCTAAGTTTATCTCTTTTGTTGAGTGAAGCCAACAAACCCTTAGTAATCCAGCTATTCTTCTTTTTATTATTACTAGTATCATTTTTATATGGAATGAATTCAGTGGCGTTGCGTATATATACTAGAAATTTATTTATAAATATATCATATATAGTTTGTACATCAGTGCCCGACAACACATCATGCCACCCTTCATTTTGCAAGGATTGGAGCAACAAATCTTCATTAAGCTTGGTAATAAAATTGCGGTTCTGTATCAAACAATTACTATCAGAAACGAGATTTCGAGCATTATTATCCAATGCTGCAATCTCAAAGACAGTGGAAAAATGGTCTGTTATGCTTGTAGTTAGAATCGTTGGCTTCATTGTAATTATCCCCCTTTCTATCTTATTATTTAATCTCTGGTTTGAGCGAACAAACACATGGTCAATACACGATTGTGTGGCCTCTGTGATTCTTGTAGGCTTAGTTATATACGGGCTGTAACCGTGAGATTCTATCATATTTATAAAAGTCAAGTTACTACTATTATTTAGGTTGGAAATATCAAAATTTGTATCACCTATTATTAAATCTATATCACCATAATCACGGGCCTTAATAAAATTATTTAATTCATGAATGAATGTGTACTGTGTAGTGGGTCCCTTGATATCTAAAGGGCGAGATTGCCCTTGACCAACATATATTGACACATAACTCTTTTGCTTGAATCTTTGTCAAAAATCTAACAACACACGATTAAAGAGCATCATAAAATCTTCAAAAAAGGCCCTCTTGTATCACGATAAAACTAATCGTTTTCGAGCAAAACGTTTATAAAGATTTGCTGATGCTGGTATTGATTTAATTCAAAATCGTATAATTTCATTTTTAATATTAATGGAGTGTGCTTTGAAAATATTCTCTGTAAACAAGATCATATTGCGTCAGTTCTGACAGATAATAGTTTGTTGTTATTTTACCTACAAAATGGTCCAGGTTAATTGTAAAATAAGTTGAATAATAATAATAATAACTTCGAGACCCTGTATCTTTGTTATTTTTGAGTTTTCAAACAAATGCTATAGGAACTTCAGGCGCTAATTTTTCGAGTCGCATAATACCCTGAATTTTTTGCTATCTAGTTATATATATATATATATATATATATATATATATATATATATATATATATATATATATATATACTTGGTTCTCGGGTTGAACCGCGTCCAGAATTCATTAAAACTTGACGTTTCGGCTCCTGTCTTGGAGCCATTTTCAAGCGGTAAAGGAAATATGGTGGTGGACAAAGGTGGGTTGGGTTGTTGTACCTCGATTTCGCGGCCTCAATCTGCATACTCCCCAAATCTCGCCGGAGATCGTCTCTAAGGTCTCAGTGTGTTCAACCCCAGTACTAAGAGAGATCTGGCAGTTCGTTGCAAGTCTTGTATTGTATGTATAGTTTCGTCCACCTGCTTCGCTATCAGTGTAACTAGTCGGGTCACGGTCAATTAACTCAGCGGCTTTCGTCACGGTACTTATAGGATTAAGAGGATTGCAGGTATTTGTTGAGTCAGGTAATGGGGAAATAAAATTGTCTATTGAACGTATTGTCTTCTTGTGTATTTGTAATGAAGATATAATAGATTTCCAAGTAATCTGAAGATGAAGACCATCATCTCTCTTATTTAAACAATCGGGAGTTTTTTTATCTCGATCATTTCGCGTATAATTCTGGTTTTGAAGCCGTAAGGCTATTGTCTTGGTATTATCGAAGTCTATTTCGTGTCCTGTATGAATATGATGCATGGCAAGCGTCAATGACGGGTCGGATTTTCTAACTGCGAGAGGGTGTTCATATGTTTAATTTTATTCAATAAATGAATATTTTGATAATGGGTGACGCTTATTTGTATGTCTTTGTACCATTTAAATACATTGTATAGACTTTTTAATATATACATATGATGGTGTATTTGTCCATTGAAGTGTGTATGTGTAAAAGCGTATGTTGTATATGGTAATTGTTGTTTTGTTTGCACATTGTTCTGCATTTTATGCCCTTTTATGAGTTTGTTTTTATTTATTTTTTGTATTTTAGTTATTGACTCCTTAAATGTAGGTTTTGAGCTTTTTTTATTGAGTCCCTGATTATATATTTACAATCTTTATACATTATGCTCTGTGTGACAAGTTGCTACATATTACATATGTTTTGACGTGTCCTTGCCCGTTTTGGATTTTATGAATAAAGTTGTATTATTATTGTTATTATTATTATTCTATTGTATATGCGTCTATTTGTTTGTCCTACATAAGTTCGGGAACAGTCGGAACAAGGAATTTCGTAAGCTCCGTGGGATTCGTTTGGAATCGTATCCTTGGGAGTTTTTATCAGATTTGACAGTTTTTGCTCTGTTGTGAATACGATTTTGATATTATTGGTTCGAAAATTCTGCTGATTTTGTCGGTGACACCTTTAATGTATGGTAAAAATGCTGTGTATTGTTCTGTGGGCTCTGTGTGTTCTTGTTGTGGTGTAGTGGTTTGTTGTTGTGCGTTTCTAATGTTTCATAGCATGTGATTGTTGTATCCGTTTCCTAGCAATGTCTGTTTTAAAAAGTTTAATTCTGTCTGTTTATTGTTGTTCTCCGTTAGTCTAAGGGATCGTGTTACTAGTGCTCGAACCACGGAATTTAGTTGCGATGGGTGATGGTGAGATTGGGCGTCAAGATAACGATTAGTGTGGGTTGGTGTTCGGTACACAGTGTAAGAAAATCCTCTGATTGGGTTTTTAGTGATTCATACATCTAAGAAAGGCTATTTCCATGGTGAACTGGATTTGGGGTTGATGTTATTTAGGTAAGAAAGGAATTCGTCTATAAATTCTTTGTCGTATGGTCAGACAGCGAAAATGTCGTCAACGTATCTTAGCCAGCAGTTTAGTATGATTTGGGATGAATTGAGGGCTTGTGTCTCGAAGTTTTCCATTAAAATGTTAGCCAATGCAGGAGAGAGTGGTGAACCCATTGGAGCACCTCGAACTTGCTTCTAAAATTTGTTTCGAAAAAGGAAATAAGTGTTAAATGTGCAGTGTTCTAGAAGAGCTTAGATATCGTGTAACATATTGTGTTTATTTTTGATAATGTCAAAGGTTTCAAATAGAGATATATTAGTGAATAAGGAAACTGCATCAAAGCTAACTAGGATGTCGTTTTGAGGAAGGTCAATGAAATGGGGGAGTTTTTGACATAGGAAACACACACACACACACACACGTATATATATATATATATATATATATATATATATATATATATATATATATATATATATATATATATATATATATATATGTAGACACATAGTTAGTTGTACTTGCTGGTTACCAACACTCAGAATCTAATTAAGGGCTATCGACTTTCTAGAAAACTATATAATTGAATATGCATGACACTACAACAAAGAAACTAAAATACACTTGTAAGTACTTTGACAATTTTACTGCTTGTTGTGTTATGTGTTTGCCTAATTACCGTATTTATCGAAATATGTGTTCAATAACGAATTAGGAATCCAGATTGAGTTTGGCTTTTAGGGCTTTGATTTCATTTATAATGTTTTTTATGTTGGTTCTAAATATACCGTCCTAGTAGGTGTTATTTTGCACATTGTAGCAGCAGTAGTTGTAGAATAGTAGTAACGCAAAGTTTATTAATAAATCATTTTATCACACATAAGAGCCTAATTTATTGGCGTACTTACGTCGCACGCTTCACTTAACAATCTTGGTTTTATTAACAATTTTTGCTAATATTTAACTCATTATTTCATGGAGAAACGGAAAATGTTCCGTTCTCCCTTATCTTAGATTTTCACAAATACCATACAGTGTTTCTGATCAGATTCCATAACATTTACATTTTGATTTAATTTATACCAGATTACTGAATGTTCTTCCCGTTTACACTATAACAAAATTAACATACGGCGTTTTGTTTAAAATTAGTTATGGGGATTTCGTGTTTCTAACGTGTACTTATCATTGTGTACCACGGGTTCCAAACTTCACACAGTATAACTCTGATATAAATTTACCATTGCTTTACAAAACCTAATCACTTTTATTTTCAGTGTGAACCTAACAGAACAGCAAAAGTAATATTTCAAGGAAAGTACTTCGAGAACGATTTCCATGACCTATTCAGACCTATTTACACAGAAGAGGGTTTGTGCTATAGTTTCAATAGAATAAGACTGGACGAAATGTTTTCAGACCAAGTGTAAGTCATCTTATATTTATTTTTGACGAAATATTTTCAGACCAAGTGTAAGTCATCTTATATTTATTTTAAAACAGCTAACATTTTGTGTGTTTGTGTGTTTGCATCGCATTTAGAATGACTTCGTGTGTGTGCATGAGCATGTAGTATAACGTCTTCTCAAGTAATGACCTCATACACAAGATGTATCAATTAATTCTGCTGTAAACCGACCCCCCTGATGAAAATATCATAGCAAACTCTTCTAATTTGAGTGTGTGACAAGTTATAATAATTTCTCGTTCCTGTAGTTCACACTAGTGATGGGAAAAACCGTTATTTTCTTTTAACAGTTAAAGCCGTTTACGTTATTTTATATTAACCGTTGAATATAACAGCTTTAGTTATTTCGCTGTTATTTTGAACTGGATAGTCGATCGATAGTATCCTACATTCCCAAAGCTGTGAGTGAGAGTGAGCACACTAGAGTATAAATAACGTGTTTCCTGTTAAGTAATATGTTATGAAGTAAAGTCTGCTCTATACTGCATAGCATACCCATACATATTTATATCATTCCCAGTCTCTTCTCCTTTCATCCCGTTAAATAGTTAAATTTAACAGTTGCCGATGAAAACCGATGTTTATTCATCGAACCTAGTTGCAGTTGAACTGAAGCAGTTACGACTCCGAATTCAAGTTTAGTGTAAAAAGCGTTATTTTGTAAGCTGTTATTTTTATAGATCCGTAACTGGTGGTTACCGTTGCGGCTCGACAACCGTTTAAAAATAAGCGACAGTTAAATAACGACCCATCACTAGTTCACACTCCTATTATGGTGAGGTGCTCACTGTCCTAAGTGAAGTGGCGCCCTCTACATATAATTTATCTTCGGTTATATACGAATAGTTTGCCTCTGTATCAAGTTCATACTAGAACAAAATTTATGTGTAGACCTTTGCTCATACATATTATAATGTTTGTTTTGAATACCATAAGTTTGAATAGTGAGTTGGCCATCCATGTCTAAAACAAATAATGCGCAGTGACATCTATTGCCTTGATAAAATTTAGTGTATATTCAGACGTTGAAACATAATGAAAGAGAATATTTAGACAAATATTTTATGGCGTCTAAGTACTTGCGACTAATATTGTGTTAAACATGTAATTTATTTGCTAAATTGGTAATTAAGTCGAATAATTGTGACCATGTAATTCACTCCCACGCAAAAAATATTTTGGTGAAAGAAAATAAGCTGGATACTAACAAATTATTTGTTTTTATAAAACAATTGGTGAAATTCACAGAATAAATATATTTTTCAAAACATGCATCTTATTTAAGTAATTTTCATTGTTCAGTTAACGTGTCCTGATACCCACAATTTGGAGAACCCAATTCATCACAATACAGTTTTTAGACCTGACAATCGTTTTGCTAACAATGTTTGCGTAATCAGAGGAATGAATAAGAATAAAGTTTGTTATTATAAACTGTATTCTGATAAATTGGATTCTCCAAATTGTACTTATCAGTGCTCATCACAGATAACAACCTTCTCTAATTAACATGTGCTATATATATATATATATATATATATATATATATATATATATATATATATATATATATATATATATATATATATATATATATATATATATATATATATATGAAGTTTTATATTGCTCTGTCTCTAGTCTAGACTGACCAGTTCTTTTGCAGTCTAGAGCTTTACACTTGCACAAGATGTGCTGGGCTGATTCCTCCCCTTCGCCGCAGAGTCTGCATGCGAGGTCCCCTTCGAATCGCCCCATTTTATGCAGGTGTTTCTTGACGGCCATGTCTCCCGTCAAGAAACCTGTTGTGTTTCTGAGCTGACCTCTGCTAAGATTTAGCGGCTCCACAGCTCTCTTTGAACTGGGTTCGTCAATTATTGACTTCCCATGTCTGAGCCCTGGACAGTCCGCCCAGTACACCTTGTGTTGGTTCCTGACCCAGCACTTAATGGCTCCCCTGGCAGTGCTGTTTGTCACGCCCAGAGCCGGTTCTGGTCCCATAAATGATTCTGCTGACCCTCTTTTCTGGAGACTGTCAGCTTCTTCGTTGTCTTTGTTCGCCGAGTGACCTGGCACCCAGATGAGGGCCACCTCATTCTGCCCAGCCAGGTCGCTCGACTCATCTCGGCACTCACTCACCAGCCAGGAATTTACCGGTAGGATACTTAGTGCCTTAAGGGCTGCCTGGCTGTCTGTGGCTATGAGGATCCGCTTGTTGGTGTAGCCCCTCCTCTTGTTCTCCCGCACACAGTGCAGGATGGGGTACGTTTCGGCCTTAAACATCGTTGAATGGGCTCCGAGGGAAATACTATGACTTACCCTCGGTCCTTTCGAGAAAACACCTGCCCCCGTCCCACGCCCCCCGCCGGATCCGTCCGTGAAACAGACGAGCACGTCCCGTGGTATGCCCGGCGTCTCCTCCCGCCATGCCTCGCGGTCGGGGACTTCCACTTTACAGTTGTTTTCCCTGCAGATTCGCGGGCTCCTCATTTCAAGCATAGGCTCCTTCACGATCTCCTGAATTTTGCAGTGGCCCCTGAAGCCTGGGTTGATCTTCAGGCTACCACTGCAGGCTAGTCTTTATACTCCTATATAGCCTCCCCATAATAACTAAGTGTGGGGGGGGGCAGATACAGCAACACCTCTATGGCGGCTGTTGGGGTTGAAGACATGGCCCCTGTGATGCCTAGGCAAGCCACCCTTTTGATCTTGCCTAGTTTTTGTTTGGCACTGGATTGTGTCACCTTAGGCCACCAGACCAGTGTCGCGTATGTTAACGATGGTCTGACCACCCTTGTGTACAGCCAGTGGGCCATACTAGGTCTTAGTCCCCACGTTTTACCATATTTTTGTGGTACTCCGAAGAATGATGTGTATAAATTCGATCCACCACAAAATATCAATGAATTACGATACAGAATCACGGAATCTATAAATCATATTAACCAAAACACCCTCACCAGTGTTTGCAGGCATGGTTCAAAAAGGTGTATAAAGTGCATTGAACACAACGGTGACCATATTGAACAATTTTCTATATTGTGTATTTTTTAGTTTCTATTTTATTATTTGTTGAGTTGCGCTTCTAATTGTGTTGTTTTGTGGAGTTTAAGTTTCTATTTGTTATTGCCGAGTTTCGTTATTAAACTGTTTCACATAATATTACCTAGCATTATTACCTAATTAAGTATTGTAAATTAAATCACAATATTTTTTATCGTGAATCATTGCGGAAAATTATGTTAAAAGTGGAATTCTATTGTTAGGCCTGCTGCTTTTTGAACACTTTTTTTGTCATTTGTATTCTGGTATTGAATTCCATAGCCTACTATCCTCAAAACGGTTTTTCCCAAAATTATCAGTGCTATTCCGAGATTTCTCAAGCATGCTGTACATCATTGAAAAGCACTTTTATAATGTGCAAGAGTTAGACATGTCAGATCAGCGCCTACTTAGATATTTAAGAGAGAAAAAATCGACAAATTTCGGTTTTTTCAAAATAACTCGAAAACGAAAAGAGGTAGGGCAAAATACAAGTCATAATTGGAACGAGCATGAAATTCTACAAAACATTACTAATTCAACCATCTCCCTAGCAATACATTCCCATCCAGTTTGGGACACACTATATATATATATATATATATATATATATATATATATATATATATATATATATATATATATATATATATATATATATATATATATATATATATATATATATACATATATATATATATATATATATATATATATATATATATATATATATATATATATATATATATATATATATATATATATATATATATATATATATATATATATATATATATATATATATATATATATATATATATATATATATATATATATATATATATATATATATATATATATATACAGATCTTCCCATTATTGGAGTTTTTTTAAGAAAATTCACTAAAAAACCAATTTGCAACTAACATTTTCGACAAAAAATACTCTAAAAACTTGCTAGGTAACCCAAAAGACAACGATAGTACCGCCAAAATGTCGGGTGCTTATCAGTGCTCATCACAGGTTCCAATCTTTACTTAATGCATTTTTATTTTAGGATTCATTATTATCACGAATTTGAAGATTTTCCAAATTCAACCTGGCACTCTGAGTATGGATATAATGAGGATGCTGGTATAGACACATATCCGAGGAGAGCATTGATGGCAAATATTAAAAATGGACTCGGAATATACTTCTTTGAAGATAAGAGAAACATAGACTATGACTGTGACCCTGTGCTTCAAGGATACACTGTAAGAATGAAGTTTAAAACTAATGTTTGTCGAATCTTTAACGAAATTAGACTTAAATGATCTACTGATGTCATCTGACTTGAGTTGTAACATACCTGACCCTAACTGACTGAAAAATACGGACTGGCCCAAGGTTCATCCTCACATCCCGTCGATTAGCTACAGACAGAATAGCGTACAGATTCGTTCCGAATGCGCCCAGAGCATAACTCTCGCTCACCCCCAGGCTATCGCCCCGGAGGAGTGCTGCTCCTCCAGCCGTGATCCGTCGGTAAAACAGACCAGGCTATCAGGCTGGAGAGCAATCTCGTTTTCACACCACCTCTAGCGCGGTTGAGGGTGAGGTCTTCATAGCGCCAGACTCGCCAACCTTTGAAGTTTGGCCAGCTTCCGATTAGTAGTTTGGTTCAGATCACCCCACTAAACCACATGTACAGTTTACAAGTAACTCAAATGTAGTAACAAGCAAAAGATTAAGTTTTTAAAATGCTGAAAGTAAGCCCTATTATTTTATTTATTATTTTACAGGTAACACTGCACATTCCAAGCAGATTTCCTGGTACAAGAGAGGAGTTCTTCTTCTTACCAATAGGTTCGGCAATGCTGGCGCCAATTGAAGGTCATATGGTGTTAACGTCGAAAAAAGTGAAAGCTTATTCACCACATAAAAGGAACTGCTATTTTCCTTCGGAAAGAAAACTGGAATATTTTAAGCAATATACTTCAAAGAATTGCAAATTCGAATGTCTTACTAATCATTTCCTGAAAATTTGTGGGTGTGTTCTGTTTTTCATGCCAAGTAAGTCTTACGTTTTTGTTTGTTTTTTTTTTTCACATATTTAATTGAATGTGCTTTTTCTCAGTGGCGATTTCTCCTAGTGAGCTAGGTGTGCGCCGCACACCCTAAAATATAATTAAAATGTGCACAGTTAAATATGTTTTATTTCTTTTTCCCTTAGTCGTAATACACTACATATTTTATGACAATCGATTTAATTTACTTATTTGATTTCATAAATAGTCGGTTAATAGTGACTTGGAATGAAGTAGGTACCACGTCTTCATTCAGAGAATATGAGTAGGTCAATAGCAACTGGGAATGAATTCGGGTTAGGTGTGCGTTGATATTTCCGAACACTTCAGTCGATAGAGCTGTATTGGTATACAATACAGTCCCCCACCCATCTGTTTAAAACTGAGGAAATTACCATTGATTTTAACACTGCAGTGAGCGGTAGAAATACAGCTCAAGACAAATGAATGGAACGCCGGTCTAACAAACGTTGTAATTGCAATATTTACAAACATTACGACTGTGCTTGCAACGACCACAGTATTCTAGAATCAAAGACTATAATACATTTTAATAAATTTTCGTAGAAAAAATTCACTAATGGGGAGATCTCAACTTTTGAATTTTGAAAATTTGTTTGCAAATGAGCGCGAACTAGGACCCCTAGAACCCATATCCGGGGTCAGTTTCAATATATATATATATATATATATATATATATATATATATATATATATATATATATATATATATATATATATATTATATATATATATGTGTGTACATTTAGTGTTAATAATTTTTAAAACCACCACTAACAGCAACTCGCTACCGCACACCGGAACATTTTGGTCAGAAGACGCCACTGCTTTTTCTGATTATATAAGTTATTGTTGATGTTTTAATTAGTATGTAATGAGTTTAATCTATTTATTCGCTTTCAGGAAACGGAACCACTAAGATATGTGGGCCAGCAGAATTGCCATGTACCTACCAAATTGAAAGTGAGTATTGTATAAAGCGTTCGTTAATATTTGTACTTACCTAAAGCCGGCCATCTTGTGCGAATGTAAAGCTCTGGACTGCAAAAGACAACTGATCTACGGTCACTCTAGACCGGAGACAGAGCAATATAAAACTTCACCCTACCAATCGCTGTGCAGACTAGTTCAAGGCACAGTGATTTTGGAATGGGTGGACTAAAAAGACTAAGGGCATGTACAATAAGCCAAAGGCTGCAGTGCTATTGGGGCGGCAAAGCCGCGGACGAGCCCTGAGGGAGGAAAAAAAAGTTGGCTATGACAGCCAATACGTGCGACGTAACTGATTTCACAAATAATTTTTGCTAAATGCCACCTTGTTTTAGATCAGAAGACACTATTATTGCTAAATAAGGTATATGTAATATGTAAGTATACGAAAAAGTCCACAAATTATATACAGGCTGGTCCAACAGTGCGATCAAATTCCATATCTTCTTTATTATTCCATAATACAAAAAATAGGAAGATAAGTTGCAGGTACTAATGTTAGCTACAAACTAAAATGATTTTTGCATATACAGGTTGTTGCATAAGTTAGATACAACCCAAACTTCACTTAATAGTACACCCCGTATATTGTTGATTTTTTAAATTTCTCTTGTTTTGCCGATTAACCCAGTGTATAGTGAACGCACTTACTGCATCTCGATTTTTTTTTACAAACATGCATCATACGTCGATGAAAAATGCAAAAATGCAATAAAAAATGTTCAAAAAAAAATTAGGTACACCAACCATCCTGTGGTTGTCAAAATAATTTTATAAGATGCAGCTCGAAACACCCGATAGTTAATGTATACCATTTTTTCTCGTATCTTGCATAATAGCAGTAATACTGAGATTTACCGTAGAAATTCGTCACATTTTATATATGTAAACAGATAGAAAACCCGGATATGGATTCTAGGGGGCCTAGTTTGCACTCATTTGAAGAAATCTTCTTAGAATTCAAAAGCCACGGTCTCCTCAATGACGACATTTTTCAATGAAAATTAGCTAAAAATTATAGACCGTTAAACCACAAATTTAACTAAAACTACTTCCAAAGCATCAGAGAAAGTGTCTATTTGAAATGAATTTCCTGGAAATATTTTATTTAAATGAAGGGCATTGATGGTTTAAGCTGAAACTTAAGGGTTTGCAGAACAGTCTTTACATAATCCGTATTTCTTTCAGGTTGTTCAAAATGTTGCCAATTTTGACGTTTCAAATTGCGACTTTTTACGTTTTGAGGAAAACCCCAATTTTTTTTCTTTAAATGCCTTTTTTGTCTTTAAACTTACAGACTAAATTTTGGTAAATTGTTCGCCCTATATTATATATATATATATATATATATATATATATATATATATATATATATATATATATATATATATATATTGAAACTGTTTTCTAAATTCAAAAGCCGGGATCTCCTTGTTAGTGAATTTTCTTAAGAAATTTCACTAAAATAAGCACTTGTGAAGCCACGGGAAAAGTCTACGACTGTATTAAATATGGAACCGTTTAACTAAGTTAGGGCAAGAACAAGCAACCAGATATGCTATTCAAATTAAATTAAGTCTTAAAACTTTCATCTACTCTTTGTCTAATTATTTTTTATACAAAAACTCCCAAAAAATTCATCCGAACAACATCATGCAGGAGTCAATTGAATTTGATTATCCGATGTACAGAGACTTAGGCCACTGAGCTATGCTCTACATGTGTCTACTGGTAGCTATATCCCGTAATACATTGGTTCAATGCTTTAAAATTTAGACAAAACCATTTCGATTTACAATAGATTTTTTGCTCATATTATAACGGAATCAAGGAAAATAACGACTTAGACACATATCTAGGAGCTTGTTAGTAATTTCTTGTAGTATTTTTCACTTCCATTCGTACCCAATCAATTTTGACGTTATAACTTTCATGAATCAGATATAGTTAATTAAAAATTAATTTACCTCTAACTTTTTTGTCTTTCAAGATAGAGACCTGAATTTCGGTATGCAGGATACACTTAATGGCAGAAGCCAGATTACTAAATTTGGTTGTCCTTACTTTGTTATTTCCGGAGATGTCTTTTTTTCGAAAGGAAACACAAAATTTTCCGGGAAAACCTAGGCCGATTTTCCTGACTAACGAACTTATCAAAGCCACCTGCAAAGGGAAAGTATGTGCCAAATTTGATCAAAATCGGATCATTATTGTTTGAGTTATCGGTGTGATACATACATACATACATATACATATATATATATATATATATATATATATATATATATATATATATATATATATATATATATATATATATATATATATATATATATATACATATGAAAACTTAAATATGGGTTCTAGGGAACCTAGTTCGCGGTCATTTGAAGATTTTTTTCAAAATTCAAAAGTCGGGATCTCCTCATTAGTGATTTTTTTTTAATTCACTAAAAAGTGAAGTTGGCGTTGTATTTTGCAACTTTTGTTCCAATTTTTTTATTGAATAATAAATTATCAATCGAACTTGAACACACTGTTGGACCACCTATATTTACAGGTTGCGCATAAGTTAGGGAACAAGTGTTCGTAGAACAGAAAACCATCCAAGAGGGCATTCCTAATCGTGAAAATATATTTAATATTCATTTTATATTATAATAGTTATACGAAAATTCGCTAGCATAAATCCAAATAATATGTTTTATAATCAAGTAGGTCGCATAGAAATTATAATTATTGACCTGGAATTGCTCATATTACATATTTAGATAAATAATAAACAAGTTGGAATTGCAGAGTACAGTATAAGGAATGCTGACTGATGAGGTTTGCAATTTGTGAATTATGTAGACCAAGCAAGGTTATGAGTAGTGTTGTTGATATACATTAAGAGACTTTTGACTTTTGCTTTGAAAATGTAGAAACTAATATCACGGATGTTTGATGTCTAAATCCTGTGACAAGGCCAGACTTGAAAAGATCAAAGCTCACAAAACGCTTCTACACAATCCCAGTCAAGAAAATCGTCAAGCATTTAACGACGCAAGAGACCGCTATGTCCGCATTCTTTCTGAGGCAAAAAACTCGTTTAATAACCACATCAAAAACAAAGTCCTCTCAAGCTCCAACGGCAGCAAACCCTTCTGGACTCTTGCTAAATCTATTGGGAATAATTTCTGCAAAAGCACGCTCCCACCTCTTGTCTCAGGGGATGAAATTGTTTCTACCGCCCTGGGCAAGGTTGAACTTTTTGCTTCGTTGTTCGCCAGCAATTCTACTCTCAACCCACCTCCAAATGTTCAACCACCAACAGTTCGCAATGTCGCACATAAAATGACGGATATCATTTTCAAAACTAAAAAGGTACGAAAGATGCTCTCTTCTCTTAATACCAAGAAAGCCTCTGGCCTTGACGAGATCTCAGCAATTGTTCTCAAAAATTGCGCACCAGAACTTGCTCCTGTTCTGACTGGTCTGTTTCAGATATCTTACAATAAAGGCATATTCCCTAGTAACTGAAAAACTGTTCGAGTACAACCCATCCCCAAGAAAGGATCCAAAGCGCTTCCTAGCAACTACAGGCCTATTTCTCTCCTTTCAGTCGTCTCTAAAGTGATGGAAAAGTATATAAACACCGAATTATTGAAATTTCTTGAAAAACACAGTCTAATTCACGACAGGCAGTATGGATTCCGTCAGCGCAGATCGACTGCCGACCTCCTTTCCTTTGTCACCCATTCTTGGAACAAGTCTATGGAACTACACGGTGAATCTCAGATTGTTGCTCTAGACATATCCAAAGCATTCGATCAGGTCTGGCACGCAGCGCTGCTTAATAAACTTCCGGCCTATGGCCTACCACAAAAACTTTGTACCTGGACAGCAAATTTCCTCTCCAACAGGACCATTTCTGTTGTTATGGATGGCCATTCCTCTAAACTGTATCCAATTAATGCAGAAGTTCCTCAAGGTTTAGCTTTAGCCCCTACTTTGTTTCTTCTCCACATCAATGACCTCCTCTCTAGCACATCCAACCCAGTTCACAGTTACGCGGACGACAGCACCCTCCACTCAAATATACAATATTCTAAGCCTGTCTCTTTAGCCCAATTAGATGAGGATCGCAGACTCATGGAGGGTTCTGTCTCCGTGGATATCCAAAAAATATTAGACTGGGGAAGTAGAAATCTTGTACAATTCAACCCCACCAAATCTCAGTCTTGCTTTTTTTCTCATAAGAGATACACCAGCCCTAGACCCATCACAATCAACAACCAAGTTATTCAAAGTAATGCGTCCTTTTCTCTTGTTGGCATTTCTGTGGATCGAAATCTTAACTGGCACATCAATTAACTTCACATCAATTGCAGAAGCGGCTGCTAAGAAATTAGGTTACCTCTTCCGGGCTCGCAAATACTTTTCACCAGCTAATCTCTATACCTTATATACTTCACAAATAAGGCCAAACCTCGAATACTGCTCCCACATCTGGGGTGCAGCTGCCGCTTCTACACTCGCTATCCTGGACTCCATTCAAAAGAGAGCTATACGTCTCATCGGTGACCCTACCCTCACCCAAAGGCTGCCATCCCTTGCCCACCGACGTGCCGTTGATGACCTCTCTCTCTTTTATAGATATCTGCACGGGCACTGCTCAGAGGAGCTTTCCTCCATAGTTCCCCCACCTGCTGCCCCCAACAGATCTACCAGGGGAACAGAGCGAATGCACCCTTTTACTGTCCAGGTCACCAGACATAGAACATCTTGTTATGCCCGCTCTTTTGCCCCGAGGACTTCCAAGTTGTGGAATTCCTTGCCTGCACATGTTTTTCCTTCTGCTCCGAACCTTCAAACCTTCAAGTCCAGAATTAACAAGTTGCCTCTTTCCTCCTTGTCAACACCCACGGTACGATAGTATTTAGGCTGTAAGCCCTCGTGGTGTGTTGTTAAAATTTAAAAATAAAAAAAAAAGATTCTTAAAATGTAAAGACGCGAGACTTTTTAATTTAATTATGTACAGATTTGGTTTTAAATTTTATTCAGTTAAAGATAGTTTTAAAAAGTTGTTAATTCTTTTTATTGTTATTAAAATTTTATTATAAATTACATAGTTACCATGTCCATATTATCCTAGTTATAAGCAATTATTCCCTTATTATCCTCCGCTCCTTGAACAACAAGGCCATCACTTTTAAGCTGAAAAATGCATCGGATTAAAAATTTGTAAGATTACATAACAGATTATTTGCGACTTATCATGGCATTATCAAAAAGTTTGAAACACCCTATTTTAGGAGGGTGGCAACCCATTAATTCCGTAAAAACAACATTGGTCATGCGGCACATTTTTCGGAAGTCTATTCCGGGTACTTTTTGACGGAATTAATTATTTTTAAGTTACCTTTGGAAATAACGAAAACAATCGGCTTTTCATGAAATTTATTTGGGAAAATTACTTTATTGAAGAAAAAGCACAGGTTGAGCCACTTGACCTTCTTGACTATAGTAAATCCTCTTGTCCAACTGATTAATTGAGTTTTGTAGTGATCAGTTAGGCACTTGTTGAAAAGCCATTACAATTCGGTCTCGCAACTGTTCTAAATTCGTAGGCAGATCGTCGTAATAAAGCACTTTTTAAATGAACCCAGAGAAAAAAACGTGTGGGGACAAATATGGTGACCTAGCTGGCCACTCTGTATAAATATTATGAAATAAACAGTCGATATAGAGGTTAGTCTGCTATAATACCAACGCCTAGGCAGTCAACATGTTGATTCTATTTATATTCTAAGCACTGAATCAGTCATAATAAGGTCGCCACCTATAGTCACACATTTGTTAAGCCCAACGCTAAATTTTCCTGTAACTTTTTCAACATTTCCATACTTTTAAAGGCATTCAGGAAGCAGAAGATGAAATCCAATCTGAACCATTTTTATCTGTGATCTCTTATATTATTATATTTCTTGATACATCCATTTTGAGATGAGTCCAAAAGAAATCGAACAATTTTTCTTCCATACAAATAATAATAATATTTATTTGGTCCTTTAGTTACAATTATTGTAAATCGGACAAGTCAAAAAACTTACAAGATAAAAAAGATAAAAACGTATCACAAAATATAACGAGCTTCACATCACAACTAAAAACATACGTTCACAGTGCAGGTTCACAAAATTCACTCAAACTATAAAAACTATGAGTATTTAAAGCAACCTTCAGTTGCTTTCTAAATTTTATTGTACAATTTGTGTCCTTCAGAGAACAAGACAGCTGGTTGTACAAAAAACAACCTGCATAACATGGCGACTTCTTAAAAAAAGAATGGTGACATTTATTCAGGTGAGAAGTATCTTTTTCACGAGTGTTGTACCCATGAAAATCCGAGTTGATAACACATTTTCTCTTGTTTTTTATGAATGTAAGTAAACATATGGAACAAATAAACTGATGTTAACGTCATAATGTTATTTTTCTTAAAGATGTCACGACAAGAGTGCCCATAAGGTAGATTGTATATTAATCTCAGGATTGTATTAATCTAAGGCCGTGGATATTAAGAATCTGTATTTTTCTGTTTTAGTTGACAGTAAACTGAACGAACTGAAGCGAAGGCTCAGTAAACGAGCAAAAACGAAGCTGGACAAAGTATATAATAACTGTAACTGCTTGCCAATGTGCAATGATATAGTGTACTCCGCCGATGCTGCACCACTTGGTGTCGACACTGAAAAAGTAGTATCCTGGTTATCGGATCTTGGAGTGCTAGATGACGAGATTGCCAGTAATCCAAAGTAAGTAAACAACTAGCTCATCAATTTTTTCTCGCAAATTTATAACATAAATTAACATTATATCAAAAGCGTGGGATAAATGGTAGAGCTCCATATTTTTTGGCATGTAACGAAACTAGGTTTTTCTCTCATAACAGCTATAATTTACACACAGTGCAACCTAGCAGGCTCTATAGATTACAAGAAACAAATCCCAAACTGTTGATGCTAGGTTTATTACTTCCATACCGTCACAACGTGTGGAAGTATCGCATCGGCGACAAAAATTTCAAATTTTTTTTTGCTTAAACGTGGTAAAATATATCAAAACATATACACTGGCGAAAGAAATTAACGCATCACCATAGAGTTATCATAATTTTGAGGTTAGATATTTTCCGAACCAATCATCCAATTTTGATGATCTTTTTTTGTATTGTACAATCCCTCTTCTAGAATTTTACTACGTCATTGATTTTTCCACAAGTTCTGATAGTGAATTTTTGCATTACTAACAAACCCCAATTAGACTCAAACTATAGCCTCATTAGTTCTTGACATATTCTTTTTGAATCACCTTCTTATTTCTTTGATTAAAGGAGATACACGCTTTTATAAATTTGATGATCCTTTTTTGTATTGTACAATCCATCTTCTAGAATTTTACAACGCATTGATTCTTTCACAAGTTCTGATACTTAATTTTTGCATTACTAACAAATCCTAATTAGACTCAAACTATAGCCTCATTAGTTCTTGACATATTCTTTTTTGAATCACCTTCTTATCTCTTTGATTAAAGGAGATACACGCTTTTATGACACTGCATGGTTTATTGACCTTTTTATGCACATTGAAAAAAAGAAAACGCATAGCAGGCTTGTTTTTGTGTTTTGTTGACATGGTTTCATTTCAAAGAACATATTTCAAAATACCACCAGTAAGTGCAATATTTCATCATGAATGTCAATATTTGCCAGAATCGCAAATTAAATATTGAAAAATCTGTGCGTTTGGTAACTCTTGCCGAAGATGGTAGGAGTCAGCGTCACATCACTCAACGTCTTGGTAATCAATCGACCGTATCCCGAATCTTGCGGCGGTATCGTGAGACTCAAGAGCACGTGAGAAGCCCAGGGCAAGGGAGAAGACGAGACACAAATGAGGTCGAAGATCGATTTTTGTTGCTGCAGAAGTTAAAGGAACGGTTTATTATGGCTCCAAGGCTACAAAATATGCTGGAAGAGACGCACAATGTTCATGTAAGTTGTGTTACTATACGAAAGAGGCTACGTGGTTTTAATTTAAGACCCATAAGACCTGCAACAGGTTCTCAATTTAACGCAGAGCATCGCAAAGCCAGATTAACATTTGTTTAAGAACACGCTAACTGGTTAGAGGCCGATTGACCTAACGTTATGTTTAGTGACGAGTTCAGATTTTGCCTCTATAACAGTGATCGACGGGCGCGTGTGTATAGACGGTCAGGTGAACGTTATGCACAATGTAACATTGTTCAAACAGTTATATTTGGTGGAGGCTCTATTATGGTGTGGAGATGGAGAGGCATCACTGCAGAGGTGATATCAAGAGGAAATATTACGGCAGCCTCTTACATTGAAAACATTTTAAAACCTCATGTGATGCCTTTTGCGCCTTTTGTACAGGACAATTTTATTTTCATGAATGATAATGCTAGACCGCATAGTGGCAGAATTGTACAACAATATATTGCCGAAGTTAATATTCCCACAATGCGATGGCCAGCTAGAAGTCCGGATCTTAATCAACTAGAACATCTCTGGGACATTATGGGCAAACGGTTGAGAGAACTTTCTCGTCATACAATTAGTCAACTAGAGCTTGGACAAAGTCTACAGCAAATTTGGGAAAATATTGACCAAGGTGAAATTAGAAACTTAATTTGCAGTATGAGGCGTCGATGTGAGGCAGTAATTCGTGCAAGAGGAGGGAACACCGATTATTAGGTGTTGTTTTAATGTTAAGTGTTGAGTGTGTTGTGTTGTTAATTTGTTGAGTTATCAATAAAAAAGGTCAATAAAACATGCAGTGTCATAATCAAAGAGATAAGAAGGTGAATCAACAAAGGGAATGTTAAGAACTAATGAGGCTATAGTTTGAGTCTAATTGGGATTTGATAGTAATGCAAATGTTATTCACAGGGTGTTTTGAAAATATTCAAAAAATCTAGTATCAAAATAGAAGCCCGTATGTAAGAGAAACATGAATTTGTAAAAGAATCAATCACGTAGTAAAATTTTAGAAGAGTAATTGTACAATACAAAAAAAGATCATTAAAATTAGATGATTGGTTCGAAAAATACTTAACCTCGAAATTATGATAAATTTATGGTGAAGCGCTAATTGCTTTCGTCAGTGTACAAACATGTAGACATGATTTGGGCATGAAATTTTTTTGGCTGTCGGTCTGTATGCTGTTTTTAGCCGCGATAACTTTAGAAAGAATTGCGATATCGTCTTAAAATTTTGTATACAGTTAGTACTCGACAAACGAACGGTTCTGATTGTTTTTGGGTCAAATCGCTTTAGGTGTTCAGAGAACAGGTAATGTCTCATAACGGCCGTAATAGCCTTAAAAACATAATTGGTAAAAACACTAAAATAATTATTAAAACTAGTTCAGTTCAATTCTCTAAGAAAGGTATGTAAACAGTTCAATTAATTAGAGGTCAGCATTGTATGGATTGACATTGAAATTATCACATTCAGTATATAAACAATAACAAGCAAATTTGCAAGATAGACAGGAATGTTATAGTCAGCAGATCAGAAGGTTAAGAATCAAAAATGTGTTATTGTTTGGTAAGTATAAATGAGATTACTTTTAGTGTTAAATATTACATTGCTTCAAAATATAACGCCGCGATACTTATAATTTAATTATGTAAACATAAACACTGTTAACATTAATAGTCAACATGTCAGTATTTACGTAAGTTCTTTCATTGTTTTTTTGTTATATAATAATTATTAAATATTAAGTTTGTGAATTAACCTCGTTACCAATATACTGTTATCTATGTCTACATATGTGCTTAGTTCGACGATTTTATCCCTATAATTATCCTACGCTCCCCTTAACATTAGGGGATAGGGGATGAATGGGGGGTGATTTAGTGACAATTGTCATTTTTTTCGTTAAAACTCGAGAGAGATAACGTTTTAGGGTTTATTTATTAGAAAACTTTTAATTTCATCAAACATTTGGTATTCTGTGCTGAAATTACATTAGGGGTTAAATGTGTAAGGGTAGAATAATATTGTCAAAAATGTTGAATTTTTTTCCTAAAACTGGGTAAAAAGTCTCAAAGCATATAGAAAACTTGATTCTGGAAAGAATTTTTTTTTGTCTGTCGGTATGTACGTCTGTCTGCTAATAGGAGCAATAATTTTCGAACGAATTGGGTATCATCTTCAAATTTGGTATTCAGTTAGAACCCGACAAAGGAACGCTTTAAATTGTTGTTGGGTAAGATCGCTTCAGGGGGTAGGGGTGAGTTGGGGAAAATTAATATTTTTTCAATAAAACTCGAGTAACATAACGTTTCATAACTTTATGGGTACAGGAGGAAAAACATTTTCTTTCTGGTTAAATCATGCGGCCTAAATTCATTCCATGAGAATGTCTTTCTGAAGATAACAAATTATCACAGCTATGTGGAACCTATGATTCAATTTGCAGCATTATTTTTATGAAAACAGAAACAATTATAATATATGCTCACATGTAGGTATATTTTAAAGCAATAGACAATACAAATTTGCACTAAAGGTTGTAAGACTAGATGCATTCTCGCAACAATTAGAACCGTAGACCGGTTTCGCTCTCATTAGAGCTCTTCAGTACGGCATACTAACGTGTCGCCACCTAGTTCGGAACCAAGTACTATGTTGTCACGCCCGCTCCAAATAACACAAAGTGTTAAAAATAGAGACAGTATACAACTAACTAACAATTTAAAAAATTGTTAGCCCTGGCCCATTTCTACCCCAATATAGGGACAAAGTATGTAACACTCTGTGTTATTTGGAGCGGGCGTGACAACATAGTACTTGGTTCCGAACTAGGTGGCGACACGTTCACCACTCACTTAGTGTTTTAAGACTGGCTATACGATAGCCGTGTTATTTTTGGTGCATTTTTGCTACAATTAGTATGCCGTACTGAAGAGCTCTAATGAGAGCGAAACCGGTCTACGGTTCTAATTGTTGCGAGAATGCATCTAGTCTTACATACTTTGTCCCTATATTGGGGTAGAAATGGGCCAGGGCTAACAATTTTTTAAATTGTTGGTTAGTTGTATACTGTCTCTATTTTTAACACTCTGTGTTATTTGGAGCGGGCGTGACAACATAGTACTTGGTTCCGAACTAGGTGGCGACACGTTCACCACTCACTTAGTGCACTAAAGGTTGTTTTACCAACAACAAAAATTGTATTCTTCAGACCATTAATTAGCTTGACCAATTGACTAACTAAAGTGAAAAAAATGTGTGTTAATAATAAAAAGTCTGGCCTCAGCAAGTGCGTTATAGTAGCGAATTTTTTTATAAATATTTTTAATAGCAAGTCTTTATTTGATGAAAGCAGGCATCAAACTTTATTTCCTATATAGTAGAAATAATGTACCATATTTAATCGAAATAACTTTATTGTTTGAAAATATAGAAACATTTTTCGAAAGTCTGGATGCGGCAAGTGTGTTATGGAAGTGAATTACCATAAAAACGTTTTTAATAGCAAATGCGAGCAGGCATCAATCTGATTACCGGTATAGCCTATGTAGTAGAAACAATGTACTATATTTTATTAAAACTACTTATGGTTTGAAAATATACAAAAAAAATTCCGAAAATAAACTTAAATGTTGGTTTCCCAACCAACAAAGCCTACGTTAATAGCAAATTGAGTCATTGAAATTTGAGGTATTTAATGAAAATTCGGTAAATTTGCAGATTATCTCCCGAACGCTTTTCAAAAAATTGTTTTCAGAAACATTACTAGGACCCCACCTGGATGCACAAACCACAAGAAAATTTTCTTGTTCACACCCCCCAAGGAAGTTACGGGACTGGGAGTGAATAGGGGTGCTGGGCGGGGTAGGTAGTAAAAAGGAAATATAAGCAGAAAATGCGAAGAAAACTGCTTGAAAGCTGTCTATTTGAAGCCACTTCCTTGGGGGGTATGAACAAGAAGTTTTTCTTGTGGTTTATGCAACGAGGGTGGTTGTATGCACACGAGTGGGGAAAGAATATTCCTACGACGAAGCAGACCCACACCCCGGTTGGACTTTCGGCAAAGGTGGGGAGTTGGGGGGTGCCTGCTTCGTCGTGGGGATTTTTCTTCCCCCTCGCGTGCATACAACCACCCTCGCTGCATAAACCACAAGAAAAATGTCTTGCTCCTACCCGCCAAGGAAGTTACGGCACCTGGCGGGGATAGGGGTGCTGTGCGGGGTAGGCAGGGTTTAAGGGCGATATGGCTTCAAGATGTGAAAAAGACATCTTTCAAGCCCGTTTAACTCGAATTTTCTGCTCATATTTCCTTTTTACTACCTACCTCGCCCAGCACCCCTACTCACTCCTGGTCCCGTAACTTCCTTGGGGGTATGAAAAAGAAATCTTTCTTGGGGTTTGTGGATCCAGGGGGGGGGGTCTTAGGGAGATTTCTGAAAACAGTTTTTTGAAAAGCGTTCGGGAGCTAAACTGCAAATTTACCGAAAATTCGCTACCAAAACGCACTTAGTGCGTACAGATTTTTTCTTATAAACGCATCATATTTCGATAAACAATGCAAAAATGCATTAATGAATTTGTTCTGCAAAAATTAACTAAAAAATTATAGACCATAAACTTCACTAAACCCACAGCGAAAGCATCAACTTTACTAAACCGACAGCCAAAGCATCAGATAAAGGGTCTATTTGAAATGAATTTTCTGTAAATATTTTAGTAAAATGAAGGGCAATGATGGTTGAATCTGAAACTTAAGGGTTTGCAGAACACTCTTTTTGCAACATTTTCTTTTCACAATCCGTATTTGTTTCACGTTCTTTGCCTAAACATTGCAAATTTTGACGTTTAAAATTGCGAGTTTGACATTTTGAGGAAAACTCTAAAATTTGTTTCTTTAACTGCCCATAACTTCTTTGTCTTTAAAGCTAGAGACCTAGAGCAGAGTTCACTCTTTATAATACAAACACGCATAACAAATGGTTAAGGGCAAAGCCGCAAGGAGACAACCGCATACACATGTTTCAAGCTTATTAGCCATCATCAGTACGGTATAGCCAGGTGAAGACGGGAATACTCTGGGTGAAGATGCAAAAATACACAGAGTCACAACAGGCTTGGCCCTTAACCCTTCTCCTTGTATAGTACAGAAATGCCGTGTTATAAATCCTATTATAGTTAATATAACTTCCTGGGCTCCGGATGCTCACGCAGGTGATTTCTTTGCCTCCGTGGCTTTTTTGGTTGTTTCCCTCGGATTGAGGGTCTTCCAAATGTTGCTGCAAATGTGCACTGGTTGCCTGTTGTGACTCCTTGTATTTTTGCATCTTCATCTAGAGTGTTCCCATCTTCACCTGGCTATACCGTACTGATGATGGCTAATAAGTTTGAAACACGTTTATGCGGTTGTCTCCTTGCGGGTTTGCCCTTAACCCTTCTCCTTGTATAGTACAGAAATGATGTGTTATAAATCCTATTATAGTTAATATATATATATATATATATATATATATATATATATATATATATATATATATATATATATATATATATATATATATATATATATATATAACAGATAACTCCTCATTAGCGAATTTAAAAAAAAACGCTAATAAATGATTAATGAGATCACATAATCACTTCTCAGGAGTTCAGAACAATAGTCACTTTCCATTTCAAATTTCTCAGTATTAATTAAATTCGCTAATTATTTGTTTTTTATGTAAAGTAAATAATAAATGCGTCAATTTTGTTTTCAGCATACTTGCAACATACATAATGTTCTACTTTAAAGATGAATCTGTAGAAACAACCGAAAGAAACGAGTTATATGGACCATCAGACTTTTTGTCAAATTTTGGAGGATTAATGGGATTATTCACTGGATTTTCTATGCTCTCTTGTATAGAAATTATATATTTCTTAAGTCTCAGAATTATTGGCAATATTGATCTCTTTGGTCATTGGACAGGAATTCCTCATTGATTGTGTAACATATTTTAGATCATGTACATAAGATAAAATAATTGAACTTTATATATTTTAATGTTTGTATGTTTTTATTTCTTTAACGTCGGCCTGTTTCCGCGACTATGGCCAATTACCGACGCCAGGAAGCAGTTTCACCTCACTATCCTCAAAATTTTGCCGAAACGCTGTATTTCTGTAAGGGGGGTAGGGATCTTTAACGTGCCCAACATCGCATGGACACGGGACCGACGGCTTAACGCCCCATCCTAAGGGCGGAACGTGCAAACATTCAACTTGCTCAAATACAATGCCACAACCTCGGTTGATGTTAATTGTACAGTATGTACTGAAAAAGTGAAAGGATTACCCTGGGATCGAACCCAGTACCCTTCGGTTCAGAGGAACACGTTCTTACCACTGAAGCACCGAGGCTCTTATTTTAATATTTGATTAATACACGATATAAATTTCGGTGATGAATTCTAATTTCGACAAACTAATGGAGGCATACCTGAAAAAAGTTCGGCCGCCGGGAACCAATCCTTGCGAGATCATTCGCGACCTCATTCTCCGCTACGCCATAGTGTCCCGGAACCCACATCGGTTGTACCTCCTTTGTCCTAGCTAGTCCTTTAAGAGCGTCAGCGCACTCCTGAACCACTCTTGACTTAATTCTGGCCGGGCAGACTGCCCGGAGGACCACCTGGCTATCCGAGCAAATCTATACACATTTCTCAGGGCTCATCCTGTCTATTGGCGACGGACAGGATAGCGTACACCTCCGTTTTGAATGCCGTGGTATATGCGCCCATAGCATAACTCTCGCGCACCCCCAGGCTCTCGATGTATATTCCTGCTCTAGTGGATTGTTGATCCTCCAACCGCAATCCGTCGGTAAAACAGACCAGGCTTGCGGGCTGGAATGCAACCTCATTTTCCCTCCACTGATCCCTAATGGGGATTCTAAGTGTATATGACCTGGTCAATCTAATATTGTCCTCTGCATTCCATACCTTGATGGCAGAAATCTCAATTTACTTTTCCACCTCCTTGGCGACGTTTGCATGGCCTGTTACTGCTCCCTCTCCGCACCGGTTTCCAGAGTCTCGCATTCTAAAATGCGAAGCCATAGCCTCCTTTCTGATACAGATGGGAAGCGGTGGCAGCATTAGAAAGACCTCTAGCGCGCCTGAGGGTGTCATCGTCTGGAAGAAACATAAGTCTATGGACAAACGTGATGACGTCGGTTATCTGGGCAAATTTCCTTATAAATTATAATATAAGAATAATTATTAATATAAATATGGGCGAGTTTGAAAATGTATATATATATATATATATATATATATATATATATATATATATATATATATATATATATATATATATATATATATATTGTCACGGGGTGACTAATCTTGAAGGGATTATCTAGCTCGATAATAAACCGCAATAATAAATGCAGCAACAATAACTGCAGCCGCGTAATAAACTACAATTACCAATTGTAACGGTGGGAATATTCGCGTACGCTCCGGTAAAATAATACGCGAAGGCCGGACACGCGCAGAGAGCGCAGGGCTAGGAATAGCGGTGAGGTCGGAAACCGCGACAGAATGGGCAGTACGAGTGTCGCCGGGCAGAAGTAAGTACGTCGACCGTGAGGGAGCCGTGGTAGAATACGCCGAGTGAAAAGATCAGCTTAACGGAAGAAGCAGAGAGCAAGGCCAGTGCAGGGCACCTCCGGAGAGTTTGCCGTGTGAACGTCGCCGCCGAGGAAAGCCCCAGGTACGTGACAGTCGAATACTATTTAGCAGGCCCGTGGTAACAGGGGAAATGGCCGAGCGGAGGAATAGTGCATCGGGACGGTTGGAGTGATTGCACTCTCCGTTCCAGTCAAAAACGACCCTCCGGGAAGCCGGCCCCTGTATCCTGGCTAATGCTTGTTTGGGCCATACGAATTAGTGCGCAGCTAACTTAGCTCGATGTGGTGTTCGACGCATCCCGTAAGTTGCATGCCCGCCTGGGAACACCCGCTATTAACCACTATCCTGCTACCACCCTGCACCGCTTAAACGTCGTTGTCGCTTTACCGCCCCCGTATAATCCGCGAGTAGCATAATTTAAAGCCAAATAACCACCTCTGCCTCTGGCCGCCTATTATTGCTAGGCTTCTTGGTAACAGGACCCCGTTACCACCGTGTGTATATAATTAGACAATAGAATTTTATTTTAATTTACTCGGTATTTCATTTAGTCTCCCCAGAATATCCACCCAAATATAATTCAACTCCAGCTCTTTAATAAAGACCATAACCAGAAGTCCCGAGGGACTTTGTCTTGGCTTAGGAGGACCCTGTCTCCACTAGGAACTACCCTGTGCTAGTGTATCCGTTGACAGTGACTTGGGAGAAAGGGACATCCAGCAGGAGCGTGTTTACTCCTTGACAAACTCTATAAACACTGGCGTCCGAGCATGATCCCGTAGGAGAGCCGTGTCCCGGAAATCATCCCGAAATTCCCCAGGTTGGGGAAAACTAGTATTAAACCCGGCCACCCCAAGTGGCCGTCGCAATATATATATATATATATATATATATATATATATATATATATATATATATATATATATATATATATATATATATATATATATATATATATATATATATATATATGTATGTATGTATGTATAAAAATTGAAACTGGCCCCGAGTATGTGTCCTGGGGGCCTATACGCGCTCATTTTTAGAGATTTTAAAACTCAAAAGTAGCAATCTCCTTGTTAGTGAATTTTGTAAAGAAAATTCACTGAAAATTTAAATAGGTTGCAAAAAAAACAAGCAATTGTTAATCCACGGGAAACGTCTACGACTGTGTTAAATATGGAACGGTTTCACTAAGTTAGGGCAAGAACAAACCACCAGGCATGTTAATCAAATTGAATGAAGTCTAAAAAGTTTTCATATCTTCTTTATTAAATTATTTTTTATACAAAAACTTGCTAAAAAATTCAGCGAAATGACAACAATCTGATCAGATAACGGTAAAATGAAATGAAAGAGTAAAAAAAGTGAAGACAGTAACTAGGATTGGAACTCGTCTTATTATTGGACTCCACTGGACCACCGTCGACATGAGAGATATATGTACTAGCAGGTATGTATGCTAGAATGTTAATCTTTATTATTTATACCAAACAATTTTTATTCACAAGGGATTTTTGCTCATCTTTTAACAACATGAAGGAAAATAACGACTTAGACACGGATCTAGGAGCTTGCTAGTCATTTCGTGTCATATTTTTCACTCACATTAGTACGACTACCATAATCCTCAATTTTGACGTTTAAATTTTTTTTAATCAGAGCCTTACCTACACCTTTTTTCTCTTTCAACTTAGAGACCTGAATTTTGGTGCATAACATAATCTTTATGACAGAAAACAAACATATAAAAATTGAAACTGACCCTGGGTTTGGGTTCTAGGCGGCCTAATTCGGGCTCATTTGAGGAATTTTTTTTCAAAATTAAAAAGTCGGAATTTCCTCATTGCTGAATTTTTTTTAAAGAAAATTCACTAGAAATATGTTTTCTAATAAACGTAATTCGTTGCGTTCTTATGCTTTAATATTATTTTTTTTATGATTTTTACTGAATTTTCGTAGAAAAACTTCACTAATAGGGAGATCCCGACTTTCGAATTTTTAAAAATGTTTTGTAAATGAGCGCGAACTAGGACCCCTAGAACCCATATCCGGGGTCAGTTTTAATTTATATATATATATATATATATATATATATATATATATATATATATATATATATATATATATATATATATATATATATATATATATCTATATATACATATATATATATATATATATATATATATATATATATATATATATATATATATATATATATATATATATATATATATATATATATCACACCGATAACTCAAAAAATAATGGGCCGATTTTGATAAAATTTGGCACGTGCCTTCCTTTTGCAAAATGGCTTGGACAAGTTCGTTAGTCAGGAAAATCGGACGAGGTTTTCCGGGAAAATTTTGAGTTTTCATTCGAAAATTTTTTTAAAAAAATCTATGATAACTAAATTTGGTAGGTAGGTTTACGATATAAAAATTAAACTATACGCCAAAATTTAGATTTCTATGTTACAAGAAAAAAAGTTATAATAAAATACTTTGTGCCAGATCATTTCTATAAAAATTCACTACTATAACGCACTTGCTGCGTCCAGGCTTTTATTCGTTATAAAGCAGTCTATCGAAAATCGTCTAACAATACCAGATACAAAATGGGGTCCGTATCAAAATAGTGATAATGATACAAATAGTATTGACAATAAGAAAAATAATAATAACAGACTAAGAAAAATTCTGGACGCAGCAAGTGCGTTATGGTAGTGAATTTTCATAAAAATGTTTTTAATAACAAATATGTGTGTTTTTTTAAGAAAGCAGGCATCAAATTTGGTTACCAGTATAATCTATATATTAGAAACAATGTGCCATGTTTCATCAAAATAACTTTATTGTGTGAAAATGTACAAAATTTTCCAAAAGTAAACTTAAAGTGTTCCCGAAAAAACACGTTTCTTGGTCAACCTTATAGGTTAATAGCAAATTGAGCTGTTCAAATATGAAACATTTGATCAAAATTCGCTACCATAACGCACTTGCTGCGTCTAGAATTTTTTTGTTACAAACATGCATTATATCTCGATGGAAAATGCAAAAATGCAATAACATAAGGCGTGTTTGATTAAAAAAAAAGGAAATTTGTATGACCAATGACTTATGGGCCACCCTGTGATTGTAGAAATATTATTTTAAGATGTAGCTCAAGGCACCCTATAATTAATATATACAAATTTTTTTCATATCTCATATAATAACGGATATATTGAGCTTTATTGATTTTTTACGAAAATTCGATAAAAATTATATACCATTAAACGATAAACTCTATAGCTAAGGCTACTGCCAAGCATTAGAGAAAGGGTCTATTTGAAATTAATTTTCTGCAAATATTTTAGTAAAATGAAGGACAATGACGGTTGAAATTAAGACTTTAGGGTTTGTAAAACATTCTTCTTGAGACATTTTATTTCTATAGCCCGTATTAGATTCAAGTTATTTGCCTAAATGTTGCCAATTTTGACATTTTAAATCGCCACTTTGACGTTTTGAGGAAAACCCCAATTTATTTTTCTTGAAATGCCTATAACTTTTTTGTCTTTCGACTTACATAGTATATATTATATATATATATATATATATATATATATATATATATATATATATATATATATATATATATATATATATATATATATATATATATATATATATATATATATATATATATATATATATATATATATATATATATATATATATATATATATATATATATATATATATATATATATATATATATATATATATATATATATATATATATATTTTTTGAGTTATCGGTGTATATATATATATATATATATATATATATATATATATATATATATATATATATATATATATATATATATATATATATATAAATTGAAACTGACCCCGGATATGTTTTCTGGGGGGCCTAATTAGCGCTGATTTGAAAAAAAATTTTCAAAATTCAAAAGTCGGGATCTCCTCATTAGTGAATTTTTTTAAAGAAAATTCACTAAAAACCAGCTCTATATATATATATATATATATATATATATATATATATATATATATATATATATATATATATATATAATTACATAAACTTGAAAATAAAAAAAAATCTAGCGTTCTCTTCAATCGCGATATCCACTTTGCTGTCATAAGATCTTCATTGTGGTTTTACTAATTATGTTAAGTTTGTCAATTCATTGATCATTCAAGCTTTTTATCTAATAAAATATTTAACTTTGTGACCGGTACCTGTATAAACATTCTAACAAAACTTTTAAATTTTACACGATTAGTTTAAAAACGAAGTTGCAGAGCTGAATGTTTGGTGTAACTCAAAAAGTTACAAGGTATTTTCAATATTCATAAATGTGCAATTCTACACTGTATGTTCCAAATAAAACTACATTTTCTGTCTAGGCCATTACAAATAATGACCTTTAAATCAAGCTTAAGACTATGCCATTAGGTTTTGGCTAAAACCGATTAGTTACTAATACCTATACCCCATAAAAATGTCGATCATATCTATAATCTGTCGATGTATAAAACAAAATATTGATTTTTTTAAGTGATTGTAAAAACTTTGGATGACATTTGCAGCTTAACTTTGTAAGATAACCTCATATTTATAGATTAACATAATTATCATCCACGCGCTCGATAACTTTTGCGGTAATATCACAGGCTTGTGAAGAAGGATAATAAAATATGTCTGATAACACTAAATAAGGGAGTATTTGTCGGCACTAATTAAAGAGTTTAAAATATAACGTGACGAACTGCAGGAAACCCCAAGCCACGAGAGACTATTAAACCTTGAAAACTTTATGAAAAATAGAAGCCAATGTCCTCTCAGTGTGCAGATCTGGCGTGAGATAGTAAAAAAGAAAATAAATGACGCGTCATATTCATTAGAAGGGGATGATTACACATACACTCCTAGGTATCGTAATATTAATTCAGAGTGATATATTTTTTCGACTCCTACTAGACTAGCTTATAGGTGTCCCTTTGTTATATCAAGTAAAAAGTTCTGATACATTAATGGTAAATGGTTATATTTCTGAGAACTTTAATTTTATTTAAAACGCGTTAAAACTGATCAAATGTATAACTTCCCAACCCAGCCGTGGACTGTCACTGTGACATATACAATCATAAATGGAAAATTTATTTTGACATGATTTTGCCATTTTAAATTTACAAACTTCGACTCAAAATTTGTAATTTGTGATTTTCATAAATGAACAGATCTCGATTTTTAGCCAAATTAAACTAGTCGCCTTGGATCTGTTACTTTTTTGAGGTTTTTAATATATAGAATAGTTTTTTGGGCTAGCTGTACAGGCAGAAGTGGGTATAATATTTTAAAGATCTGCTAACATCAAAATGAGGACGTAACACTTATTTCATGCTGCTTTTTATCCTATATCTAGATTCTAAATACACATGATTTCTTAATGATCAGTCCTGGTGTCTCAGAGCCTTTCACAATTACTCACGTACCTCCAATTTTGATTTAGGACGAACATCATAGCCAATAAAAAGGCTTTCGATTGAATCGGATATGATTGGCCTCAGTTTAAACTGAGATATGCCTTATTATAATTTTTCGTTTTTATTTTTTGTGATGTTGCCTTTCTAGCGAATTCTCATTAAGAACTGGTAGACAGAATAGTTAACTGCCACGCGTATCTTGATTCATTCAACAATTATAAACCATACATCAACGGTAACCAGACAGAATATATGCCAGGCATAAAACATACTACCCGAACAGACGACGTGAAATTAAAGATTTGCCAAGTGATTGTTATTTAACTGGGGGATTCAATCAATTATTAAAATACACTATATTTGTAGCTATATGAATGACCGCAAATACAATTCTGGCGCAACATAGATATATTATGCTATCGCATAATACCTATGGTAGTAATGTAAACAAAATGAAGTCACGTCTCTAAAAAATGGTTCTAAAATAGTCTCTTTTATCTTTAAACCTAAACATCAGACGTCATATAAGACCGAAACAATCCTTGAATGTGTTTCAATGGTAATTCTACTAATTATGTAATTATTTGTTACGTATACGTTTCATATACTACAAAAGTATTTGCAAGCACGGCAGAGGAAACCTAATTTTCTAGCAGCCGCTTTCGCAATTGATGTGACATGTTGGCGCCAATTGAGATTTCGATCCACAGATATGTGAAAAGGACTTATTACTTTGAATAACTTGGTTGTTCATTGTGATGGGTCTAGGGCTGGTGTATCTCTTATGAGATAGAAAGCAAGACTGATATTTGGTGGGATTGAATTTTACAAGATTTCTACTTCCCCAGTCTCATATTTTTTGGAGATCCACAGAGACATAACACTCCATGAGTCTGCAATCCTCATCTAATTGGGCTAAGGAAACAGGCTCATAATATTGTATATTTCAGTGGAGGGTGCTGTCGTCCGCGTAACTGTGAACTGGGTTGGATGTGCTAGAGAGGAGATCATTGATGTGGAGATGAAACAAAGTAAGGGCTAAATCTGAACCTTGAGGAACTCCTGCATTAATTGGGTACCGTTTAGAGGAATGGCCATCCACGACAACAGAAATGCTCCGGTTGGAGCGGAAATTTGCTGTCCAGGTACAGAGTTTTGGTGGTAGGCCATGGGCCGGAAGTTTATTAAGCAGCGCTGCGTGTCAGACCTGGTCGAATGCTTTGAATATGTCTAGCGCGACAGTCTGGGATTCACCGTGTAGTTCCATAGACTTGTTCCAAGAATAGGTGACAAAGGAAAGGAGGTCGGCGGTTGATCTGCACTGACGGAATCTATACTGCCTGTCGTGGATTAGACTGTGTTTTCCAAGAAATTTTAGCAATTCGGTGTTTATATACTTTTCTATCACTTAAGAGACGACTGAAAGAAGAGAAATAGGCCTGTAGTTGCTAAAAAGCACTCTGGATCCTTTCTAGGGGACGGGTTGTAGTCGAGCAGTTTTCCAGTTACTAGGGAATATGCCTCTGTTGTAATATGTCTGAAACAGACGAGTCAGGACAGCAGCAAGCAGGAACAGCAGCAACAGGAGCAAGCACAGTAGCATTTAAGATTTTTCTGCAAAGCCTAAATAATACATGACTGTTGAGGTCTAAAACCAGCTTGCTCACGACGGAGGACTAAATACTTTTTCTTGTTGCGGCAATATTAACAAAGTGCCTTAATTGGGACAGCTGTGTATAGGCTAAATTTTATATGAGAGTTCATGAAGTCATTCCCAGGAGCTTTTCAACTGTAGGTAGGTCAAAATTGTATAAGTTTTAATTAGCATAAAATGAACCTAATATATACTGGCCCTCTGAAAAACAATACTTCAGTATGAATATGTCCAATTCAAAGAAATAGATACTCAAGTGTATTGTTTGACTCAAATGATTACTGTTATATGCAGATATTAATTGGATAATTTATCTTGATGATGACAATTACATATAAAAATATATCAAGATGTCAAATTGATAATGTCTATTCTGCATAAAGAGACGGCATAATATTTTTTAATATAATTTATACAATTTGTAAGTATGTTACATGTATGTACATTAGTATAACTCAACTTAATTTTTAACTACATATTTTTTGTATGCTAACGTCGGTCTATTTCCGCGACTACGGGCAATCATCGAAGCTAGGGAGCAATTTTACCTCAATATCCTGAAAATTTTTCGTAACCCCTGCCCTTCTGTAAGGGGAGTAGGGATCTTTAACGTAATCGACATCGCATGGACATCCGACCAACGGCCTTACGCCCCCTCTGAAATAGAATGCCACAACCTGGGTTGATGTTAATTTATTACAGTGTGTACTGAAAAGTGAAAGGGGAACCCTGGAAATCAAACACAGGAACCCTTCGATTCAGAGGTACACATTCTTACCCCTGAATCTCCGAGGATCCTAAATAACTAGTTTAAAATTTGATTATATATTTTATAAATAGATTAAAAGAACACGCATCTTAGTAAAAAAAAACAGTCATTAATATCGAACCATCACACACAATTCACAGCTTATCCCGCTCAGCCAGTATATTCGAATTTCACGTGCTTACAGATAAAATTTAGAGCCTCGGTGCTTTAGTGATAAGAACGTTTACCTCTGAACCGGAGGTTCCTGGGTTCGAACACAGGGTCCACCTTTCACTTTTTCTAGTACACACTGTAACATTAACATCGACCGAGGTTGTGGCATTGTATTTCAGCAATGTCTGCACGTTCCGCCCTTCAGAGGGGTCGTAAAGCCGTCGGTTCCGTGTCCATGCGTGCTTGAGGACGTTGAAGATCGCTACCCTCCTTACGGACAATTCATGCACAATCACATGTAAATTCTCGGTAATTCTTTATCCACAACGTATTAAATTTTGTTTTAGGCATTTTAATTGACAACACTTTTGTTCACTTTCAACACTTCCAAAAATATGTTGCGCACCGAATTTTTAGTGCTTTTGCCAAGATGAACTGAGTGGAACTAAATAATATTAACTAAACTGTCGATTATTCTGGCATTTGTAACTCAATCTTTATTATTTGTACCTCGAGTTATGGTAATTCCAACCATCTGGGTTTTTCCCAATTCAAGTTATATAATATATGGGCTACTTATCATCGTCTACGATTCTACGAATTTCATCGGTCGCCTCACCCAGTGTTAAGTTCTAGGAACTGCACTGTCCGTCTTTATATTTTCATGTCTAAGTAACTATAATAAACTAGACACTATAGCTTTATGTCCTTTTGTGTTTGACATATTTTGAAAATTTGTGAGAAAAAATGCACAACTTGCTGCTTGATTGACAAAAAGCATTTTGTACGAAAAAATGCAAAAAATGCAAGAAAATTCAAAAAAACCATTTACCAATGTTTATATAACTCGCGTTCGTGTTCCTTTAGCAAACATCTTGATTAGTTCGTTGACCAGGAAAATTTGACCAGGTCCCACATTTAAATAAATGGCAATGGAAGTCTTCGGTTTGTTTTATCAAAGAAAAAATTCCATTATATTTTTATTACTAAAACCAGTATTTTTGTTAATATTAACTCTATCGATTTGATTTGGTAACAGGTAGATTGCAGCCATGATTCCCGATAACAGTTCAGCAAACAGCACCAAATTTGAGATACCAGACAAAACCTCAGAAGTTAGAAGTAGAAGAAAGTTTCGTAAAGAGGCTCTAACATATTTTAGGGAATATTGTAGCAAAACTGGTATACATGGTGTTGACTATATAGTCGAAGAAAAACGGATCATCTGTGAAAGGTACGTTTGTTTCATTTATACATCAAATAGCTGATCAGAAGCTAGAGCATCGATATTTTGACAAATTATGAAAGAAAACCCCATAAAATTACGGGTATACCTACATGAATACAAAGGGATTCTTTTTTTTTCCTTAGGGCTCGTCCACGTCTTTGCCGCCCCGATATCACCGCAGCCTCTGGCTTATCGTACATGCCGTTTGTCTCTTCAGGGATTTTTGGTCATGTGTGCACTTTTCTTACCTTTCTTTAGGGTTGACTTTATTTACAATGTGTTGTCAAGCCTGTGTTTAGTTTTACGTAGAACGTACTCAGGTCTAAATTTCAGTGCGACTAGCTCAAAAATTCGACCTATTAATAAGAAGACCTTTATCAATATACGGTGACAGTTTTCTTTTATCTGACCAGGTTACAATTATTTTACACTTCAATTTAACTTTGGGGATTGATTTTAGTCTCGGGCATGATTAAAAAATACATCTTTGTTCCATTTGTCAATGAGCTCACGTTACACATTTTCAATTACCACTGTCTCTGTGGGGTATTCTATATTTAGTTATTTCTCAATCATAACTGATAAGTACAATGAATAACCCTGTTGTTAGCGGAACGATCGTCAGGTCTGGAAACTGTATTGTTTTTTTTTCTATTAACGTCGATCTATTTCCACTACTATGGCCAATTACCGACGCCAGGAAACAGTTTCACCTCACTATCCTGTAAATTTATGCCGAACCCCTGCCCTTCTGTAAGGAGGGTAGAAATCTTTAACGTGCCCAACATCACATGGGTACGGGACCGACGGCTTTACGCCCTCCCCCCCTCCGAAGGGGGGAACGTGCAGACATTAAACTTGCTCAAATACAATGCCACAACCTCGGTTGATGTTAATTGTACACTGTACTGGAAAGGTGAAAGAAGAACCCTGGGATCGAACCCGGTACCCTTCGGTTCAGAGGCACAGGTTCTTACCACTGAACCACTAAGGCTCTAACTGTATTGTGATGAATTAGTTTCTCCAAATTATACTTCTGAGTACTCATCATAGGTTCCAATCTTTAATAATTGAATTATAACTCGTGCTTTTTTTGCTTTTAGTGTTTATCTAAAATATTCGGCGTAACTAAAAACGGTATTCTTATTTTCTTTCTTGTGAAGTAAAAATCATGTCAGATATTTCTTTACCACCATCTTCTTGATGTCTAGAATGTCTAATTATTCTACAAATGAGATCAGTATTTATTTATTCTTTATCGTAATTGACGCGCTTTTATACTTATAGTATAATTTTTGTTAACAAAAAAGGTCGCTTATTATTATAGAATATGAACCAAAGAATGATTATGACGACGCATGCAAAGACAAATGATATGATTTTTTGGGGGTGAAAAACTTAATAGGAATGACAAAACTTGCCAGATAAGCAGCTGGAAGATTGGAACATGGAATGTTACAGGCTTAACAGGAAAAGAAGAGGAGCTTATAGACGAATTTGAAAAGGCAGAAATAGAAACTTTAGGAGTCACGGTGGCCGAAAAGAAAGGAAGATGGGGAAAAGATACTGGAAGTGGGCACCTACTTATTTATAGTAGAGTTGATGAAAGAAGCCGAGCCAAGGAAAGGGTTGTTTCTTTAATAAATAATAATAAAAAGAAGTTATCACCAAATGGACAGGTATCACAGAAATAATTTTAAAAATAGATATGCAGTTAAGATCAAATGTAGTGTAATAGTAGTACATGGCCCAAATCAAGAGAGAGAAGGTAGAGAAAAAAGAGGAATTCTGGGAAAAGTTAAATGAAACAATAGACAATGTTGATGGAAAAATGGTAAGAGTGGGTGATATGAATGGAAAAGTCAGTTAAAAGGCGAGGAAACAGGCGAAATCATAGGTACACAAGTAGAAATTAGTCGACTGATAGGCTTCTGCATGGAAAATGACTTTCTAGTGACAAATAGTTTATTTCAGCACAAAGAGATACATAAATATACGCGAGAAGTAAAAATTGGAGGACAAAAATCTCTTATAGACGATATGTTGATAAATATAGAATACAGAAAAAATGTAAAAGATGTAAGAGTCAGGAGGGGGCTGAAATAAATAGCGACCACTTTTTTCTCCTAGCAGAATAAAGATGAGAGTAAAGCCACACAAATACATCAGCAAGACAACTACGGAAAATCAACCATTTAAGATAAAAGAGAAGATAATAATGTATAAATTGAATGAAACCGTAACAGCACAATTGTACAAGAAAAAGAGAAAATAAAAATTTAGCCAAATAGAAAACGAAATGTTAGATATGACAATAGAAGAACAATGAAATGTGACCAAAAACATAATGCTTGATATGGCGAGACAAGTATGTGGCACTACAAAACTAGACCAGAGAACACAAAGAAATTGTTGTACAGAGAACATCAAAGTACAAGTCAAAATCAAGAAACAGAAATGGAAAGAATATTTGAAACAAATATCTGATGAAAGTTATCGATACAATACAAGAGCCAAAGAATAAAAGTCAGAGATATGTGGAAGAAGGATAAAACAAAAGCTTGGGAGAAATTTGGTGAAAAGACGGAGACCGACGGTGTAGCTAACAAGAGGTTGTTCTTTAAAGCAACGAAAACTCTCAAAAAAGGTAATAATAACCACAAAAGACAAGAAAGGAGCCATGCGACGACAAAACCAGACAATAACGGAATGCTGGAAGAATATTTTGAAGAGCTGCTAGATACACTAGAAAACAACCAAGCAGAAGCCGGAGAGAAGCAAAAACAAAACGTTGTTTCAAAGGATACGAACACGACAGAAGAAATAGAAATAGGAGAAGTAATAAGAGCAGTGAAGATGCTAAAACGAGGAAAATCTGCCGGATATGACGAGATAACAAAGATGATTAAAAACTTAGGAGAAAAAGGTTACAATGGCCAAAAACTCGTTTCAGCAAAATATAGAAGTACCAACAGATACCAAAGGGCTGGGGGATTGAGAGATTTGTGCTAGTGTATAAAAAAGGGAATCGGCGTGACTGTAATAGCTACAGAGGCATCACAATATTAACTGTAGTCCCCAAAGTCTACGAAAGGATTTTAGAAAATAAATTGAGAACTATATTAGGAACACAACTTGAGCAATCTCAAAGCGACTTCAAAAAAGGAAGAAGTGCCCAAGACCACATATTTACGGTTAAACAGCTTGCGGGAAAAGTCCCGAAACAAAATAGAGCTGCATATTTGGCTTTTGTAGATATTTATTAAGCATTCGACAGTATTCCAAGAAGCAGAGTCTAAAGTAGTATAAGAAATAGAAAAGTGAACAAAGAACTGATAGGTTACATAAAAGCCTTATACACGACAACAAGGAATACAGTCAGAACAGGAAATTTAGAATCAAAAGAATTCATAACAAAAGAAGGTCTAAGGCAGCCCCTTATTATTCATAATGATTATGGACATATTCATCAAGGAAGTAAGGTCAGAAACAAAACAATTGCAGATAAGATACCGAAACTTACAGGCAGTTGGTATTACAGAGTGCGCGTTTGCTGACGATCTAGTGATCAATGCGAAAAGTGAGAACGATCTGTAAAAAAATTTGGAGGCATGGAAGAAGGCTTTAGAGAAGAGGAATATGAAGATAAACACAGAAAAAAAACTAAGGTCATGGTGATCGGAAACGATGACAAGAACGTTAAGATACGATTCAAAGTAAAGAGCTACAAGAGGTTAAACCTTTCACGTACCCGGAAGTTCAGCTACAGGGAAATGGTAGACAAGATGTGGAAATTAACTAAAGAATAGAGTCAGCAGTAAGGCTATACCAAGCATTTAATCATTCATTTATAGGAAGAAGGGAAGTGTCGGTAAAAACGAAAATTAGTGTATAGAAATTAGTATTTTGGCCGGTGCTGACTTACGCAAGTGCCAGTTGGGTGCTGACTAAAGCCATGGAAAGCCGAGTACCAGCAGTGGAAATGAAGATCTTACGCAGGGTGAAGGGGATTACAAGATTGGACAGGATAAGAAACAACAGTGTAAGAGAAGAAATACAAGTGGAACCAGTGATAAAGACTATTAAGAGGCAACAGCTTAAGTGGTTCGAGCATCTTCTGAGAGTGGGCGATAAGAGACCAGTTAAGAAAGTGTGACAAACTCTAGTAGTGGCAAAGAATAAGACGGGAAGACCAAAGAAGACCTGGGACAACGTAATAGCAGAGACACAAAAGAAAATAGCTTAACATAGGAAGAAGCAAAGGCAAGGGCAAGACTTACACTCGGAGTAACTGTGAACTTGAATGTGTTACAGACGCCATTTTAAAAGAATGTGGATGTGAACATTTTTATATGCCACGTAAGTATGCTGTAGACAGATGCTAGAGTAACTCTTGTTTGGAGTTTCCACCTTCAGCCAATAAGAGAAGTTATGGTTCGGCAGTATGTTCAAGAACAATAACTTGCCAAAAACGTCATTCTAGTAGTTTTAAAACATTAATTTAGATAGTATTATTAACAATATTTAACCTAAATATAGTAACAACAGTAGAAACCAATGTCACGGTATTAAGGCCAGGTCGATGACAATGCAGTTCAATGTTGATCTTTTGATAAGTGTATTGCTATACATGCAAATTTCAAGAGCATCTTTATTTAGTTTCATTTATTAAAGTTTAGCGAATCATGCAGGGCTCCAATAGCAGTTGTATTTGTTTATATATATATATATATATATATATATATATATATATATATATATATATATATATATATATATATATATATATATATATATATATATATAAACGAGCAACACTCTTTTAGCCACGGTCACTCTAGATCAACAACTAGTTTCCCTTTTGTAAATTGTGTTAAATTACCTTTTGTATTTTATTACACTTAATAAAGTTTAAAATTATGTCCAACAATTATTTTTTAACATAAAATGCTACTTGCAACAAATATGTTATATTCAGTAGTAGTGAATTTCCTTGATCCATACATTTTTTAACTAGATCGTTAATTAAATATATGATTCATATCACACACACTTGTTCCATGCCAACTACCAGTGGATTGTCTGCCAACCCCAATTGAAATAGTTGCTTTTTGGTCGCACCCTGCCCTACGATGATTCTAGCACGTGTTATATAAAATACTCTGTTAGTTGAAACTATTTCTGAGATTGATTTAGAAGGCAAGGTGGGAAATATTTGCAGAAATGTACTTTTTACTAGTGCCTGTTGTTTGTTCCATGACTCTGACCGTTCCTGATATAGCGTTTGCAGTGGTTTATTCTAAAAATTACTTTTAGTTAACCGCTTTCAACTTAAACATTGTATGTGGACTGTTTTTGTAAACGCCGTTTGATCGATTTGTTTCTAGTGGTACCTCGTTTTGCTTTAAATTTTCCAAAACTACTTAGCCAACATTAACTGATAACAGACGCTGAATATAATATTATATATTTTCAAAGTTACTTAACAAACTTTAACCAAAACATATTCTGAATCTAAAATTATATAAATTACTGAAGTTGTCTTATTTTACAGGATTTTCTGGATAGTATGTTTTGCAGCAAGTGTGGCAGCATGTATTTATATGATTAGTGAGATATATTTTAAGTGGTTACAAAGTCCAGTTTTAGTGACTTTTGGTACTAGGAAGACGCCAATATATGACGTACCTTTTCCAGCTATAACAATCTGCCCAAAAATTAAAATTGACGTGTTGAATAAAAATTGTTTTAATACAAGCAATTTTATGTACAAGAAAAGACATAACATACCGATTACAAGCGACGAGTAAGTCTGCAATATTTATTCCAAACTTAAACATTTATTTTTAGGTGTTTGATAATGTAGCTATCCTTTTTTGTGATTTTTGTAAGGGAGGGTGCGGGGTATGACATTATTTCAAACTAAAAATAATTATTTAATATTATTTGATCAGTATTCCTACTCATATTTTAGAATGAAATACGCTGCCTATATGCATGTCATGTGCGATGAGGTAATCTCAGATGCAGATTGGAAAACCATTGATGTTGATGATTTTTATCGTTTTATGATTGAGGTAGGTTCATCATAAATATTTCCGTAAGCATAAGTATAGTGATAGTTATGAGTGTGCAGAAATATGCCTATGAGTATGAGTATAACTATGAGTATGAGTATAACTATGAGTAAGAGCATGAGTAACAGTTTAAGTATGAATATGAGTATTAATATGTGTTTTTATTTCTTTAACCTCGGCCTATTTCCGCGACTATTTTCAATAACCGACGCCAGGGAGCAGTTTCACCTCAATATCCTGGAAATTTTGCCGAACCCCCGCCTTTTTGTAAGGAAGGTAGGGATCTTTAAGGTGCCCAACATCGCATGGACACGGGACGGAAGGCTTTACGCCCCTCCGAAGGGCGGAACGTGCAGACATTCAACTTGCTCAAATAAAATGCCACAACATCGGTTGATGTTAATTGTACAGTATGTACTGAATAAGTGAAAGAAGTACCCTGGAATCGAACCCAGTACCCTTCGGTTCAGGGGCACACGTTCTTACCACTGAACCACCGAGGTTTAATTATGTAAGTATTAATATGAGCATGTGTATAAATACGAGTATGAGTTTGAATATCTGAGTATGAGGCGAGTATAAGTTTAACGTGGGTCTAATTTTAAAACCTCGTAGGTCACAAGAAATAAAAAAACTCTGGACGCAGCAAGTGCGTTATGGTAGTGAATTTTCATAAAATTGTTTTTATTGCAAATATGTGTGTTTTCTTTTTAAGAAAGCAGGCATCAATTTTGGTTACCAGTATAACCTATATAGTAAAAACAATATGCCATGATTCATAAAAATAACTTTATTGTGTGAAAATGTACACACATTTCCAAAAGTAAACTTAAAGTGTTCCCGGAAAAACTCATTTCTTGGTCAACCTTATAGGTTAATAGCAAATTGGGCTATTCAAATATGAAGCATTTGATCAAAATTCGCTACCATAACGCACTTGCTGCATTCAGAATTTATTTTCTTATAAACATGCATTATATGTCGATGGAACATGCAAAAATGCAATAACATAAAGCGCGTTTGATAAAAAAAAAAGAAAATTTGTATCACCAACGACTTATTGGCCCTCCTGTGATTGTAGAAATATTTTTAAGATGTAGCTCAAGACACCCTATAATTAATATATACATTTTCTTTCATATATTGTAGAATAACGGATATATTGAACTTTATTAATTTTTTACGAAAATTCGTCAAAAATTATATACCATTAAACGATAAACTCTATAGCTAAGACTACTGCCAAGCATCAGAGAAAGTGTCTATTTGAAATGGATTTTCTGGAAACATTTTAGCAAAATGAAGGACAATGACGGTTGAAACTAAGACTTCAGGGTTTGTAAAACATCCTTCTTGAGACATTTGATTTCCATAGCCCGTATTAGATTCAAGTTATTTGCCTAAATGTTGTCGATTTTGATGTTTTAAATCGCAACTTTGACGTTTTGAGGAAAACCCCAATTTATTTTTCTTTAAATGCCTATAACTTTTTTGTCTTTTGATCTACATAGCTAAATTTTGGTAGATAGCTTACTTATAAGGGTATAAACCCTCGTACCCAATTTGCCCTTACTTTGTTAATTCCGGAGATATAAATTTTTTTAGAAAGAAAACACAACATTTTCCGGGAAAACCTGGGCAAATTTTCCTGGGTAACAAACTTATTCAAGCCATTTGCAAAATGAATTTATTCACCAAATTTAATCAAAATCGGCCCATTATTTTTTGAGTTATCGGTGTGATACATATATATATATATATATATATATATATATATATATATATATATATATATATATATATATATATATATATATATATATAACATATAAAAATTGAAACTGACCCCGGATATGTGTTCTCGGGGGCCTAATTAGAGCTCATTTGAAGAAATTTTTTCAAAATTCAAAAGACGGGATCTCCTTATTAGTGATTTTTTTTAAGAAAATGCACTAAAATGGATATTGGTTTATTCTGATCCAATTTAATAATATCTACAATGTTACAAAACTTCGCAACTCTCGCACAAGAATGTAGCTCCATCTGCTATGATTTCTTAAACCTCGTATGTATTCTGCGTATGTGGTGAATATTATAACCTTGTAAGTCATTAGTTTTAAATGACGGATGACGGTTTATCTTGTCATTCTCCAAAGCTATTGCTATTAAGGTAAGAAATGGTAGTTGATAGCTACGACTTTTTAAAACTAGACAAGAATTGTAAGAACATAGAAACTACCAGCGAGGATTCTTTCCGCATTTTAGTGTTATCTTTTTTTATTTTGTAGCATAACTATGTCTTCAAGAACGGCGAAAATACTTGAAAGGTACAAAAAAGCGATCTTGCCCCAACAATTAGAAGTTATGGGCAGTGAAAAAACACATTTTGGAGATTTCCTCAAAACGCCAAATTCGCAATTTGAAACGTCAAAATTGGCAATGTTTAGGCCAAGAACGTGAAAGAAATACGGATTTTGTAAAGAAAATATTGCAAGAAGAGTGTTCTGCGAACCTTTAAGTTCAGATTCAACCGTCATTGTCCTTCATTTTACTAAAATGTTTACAGAAAATTCATTTCAAATAGACCCTGTGTCTGATGCTTTGGCTGTCGGTTTAGTTAAGTTGATGCTTTCAATGTAGGTTTAGTGAAGTGTATGGTTTAGCGGTCTATAATTTATTGATTGTTGTTGCCCTTACTTGGTGAAACTTGTTCATACTTCATACAGACTTGGTGACTACTTCTCTGGCTTCACTGTTGGTTTTCGTTGGTGAAGGACGTAGCCAGCGCGTAAGCTAACTGGAGCAAGGGCCCTTACGAATTCTGGATGTTCTTCAAAGTTTCTGTGACTATAGTTTTGCTGCTTGACAGCATTCTCAGACCGATTAAAATTGAATTAGTACAAAATCATGACAACTACAAATAAAAATCTGTTGCTATGTTATGATATGATGTTTTGATCAAAAAATTTATCAAATTTGAAATAAAAATGAAACACAGATCACAGATGAGGCTTTCAAAATGTCTATGTGATGTATGTCAATATTTAACATAAAAATATAACTAGCCTATAATAAATTTTTTGATCAAAACATCATATCATAACATAGCAACATATCTTTATTTGTAGTTGTCATGATTTCGTACTAATTCAATTTTAATCTGTCTGAGAATGCTGTCAAGTAGTGAAACTATAGTCACAGAAACGTTGAAAAACATCCTAGAACATCCAGAATTCGTAAGGGCCACTTGCTCCAGTTATCTTACGCGCTGGCTACGTCCTTCACCACACAAACCAACAGTGAAGCCAGAGAAGTAGTCTCCAAGTCTGTATGAAGGTCTATAATTTATAGCTAATTTTCGTAGAACAAATTCGTTAATGCATTTTTGCATTTTTTATCGAAATATGATGCAGGTTTGTAAGAAAAAAATTTGGACGCAGTAAGTGCGTTTTGGTAGCGAATTTTCTATAAATCCTTTAAATTTCAATAACAGTAAGTTTTGTTGGTTAGGAAACCAACATTTAACTTTATTTTCGGAATTTTTTTGTATATTTTCAAACAATAAGTAATCTTGATAAAATATTGTACATTGTTTCTATTAGATAGGCTGTACCGGTAATCAGATTGATGCCAGCTCGCATTTGCTATTAAAAACATTTTTATGAAAATTCACTACCATAACGCACTTGCTGCGTCCAGACTTTTTTCTTTCATAGTCAAGTAAGATATTATTTGCTGTTATATTTTTAGTGTGAATCAAAACGAACTGCGAAAAATTTTTTCCAGGATAGATATTTAAAATATGATGAAAACAAATTCATTTTGAACGTTCTTAATAACATTCTTTGTTATTTGGAGCTGTCGTGACAACATACTACCTGGTTCCGCACCAAGATGGCGACCCTGTCCTACATCTCACCCTGTTCTAGGTGGCTGGCTACCATAGCCGCATTACTTTATAAGTGTGTTCTCGTCACTAATTAGTATACCGTACTGATGAGCTCTAATTAGAGCGAGACTGGTCTGCAGTTCTAATTATGGTGAGAATGCATCTAGCCTTACTGTTCAGTAATTTGTCGAAATTCATGTTGTATTATCACTTTTATCATGTTTCTAAGTCCGACGGGTTGTTTTTGTACACTCTCCCTTTCAAATATCCCGACAACAAGAAATCTAGGGGTGTTAAATCGGCTGAGCGAGCTGGTCATTCTGTTGCTCCTTTTTTACCTATCAATCCATGTTGGAAAACCACTTTTAGGTATTCTCGTCCCTAAACAGTTATGTTGCAGCCAAACAGTTCTTTAAGGAGTATCTTGGAATCACCGTGATCTGGATATAGGGTAGCTAAAGCAGGAACTATTTTAAACTGTAAAAACCCAAATACCGCTCTCCGTTTAACGTTTCCTTCAGAGACAACTAACATATTATCGTTATATTAACGACACAGGCCGAATAGCTCAGTTCGCGAGGTGAGTGACCTCTAGAATCAGACTAGGAGGTCGCAGGTTTGAGTCCCGTATTCAGCCAGTCGGTCTTTTTTACTCGAAGGCCAGCTTCCGGTGAATTATGGGTGGTATCCTTTGTCTGTTAATGTATCTAAGCTCCCCCCGCACAAGTCTAAGGCTTCTGGGTGCGGAGTTTGCCTACTGTGGTGTTATTATTATTATTATTATTAATATTATTTGTTGTTTTTTTTTTAGTGTGAACCAAAACGAACTATCAAAATTGTCTTCCAGAATAGATTTTTCAAATATGATTTTAATGATCTATTCAAGAGATCTTTTACAGAAGAAGGATTGTGTTACAGTTTTAATCGTCTAAGAATCGATCAAATATATACGGAAATGGTGTAAGTGTATATTTAATTCATTTATTTGTCTATTCATCTATAGTGTTCCATACTGGATCGGAATGTATTGCTATCTCCGTTATTGTTAGAGATAGGGGAACGGTTAAATTAGCAATGTTTTGTAGGATTGCATGTCGTTCCAAATATGACTCGTATTTTGCCCTGCCTGTTTTCGTTTTCGAGTTATTTTGAAAAAAACAAAATTTGACGATTTCTTTTTTCTTCAATATCTAAGTAGGCGTTGATCTGACATGTCTAAGACTTGCACGGACACTTTTTACAGAGTAATTTTTTTGTGCTACTCTCATCTTTGGATTGTCATTTGTTTTTGAGTTACAGGTATAAACGTTTGTTTTTACTATGGCAGCCATATTGGATTTTTTGCTCCTGTGATAGCCTGTCAAAAGAGCTTTCCAATGATGTACAACATGCTTGAGAAATCTTATAATTGCACTGAAAATTTTGAGAAAAACCGCTTTGAGGATAGTAGGCTATGAAATCCAATGCCAGAAAACAAATGACAAAAAAAAGTGTTTAAAAAGCAGTAGTCCATAGAGTTTAACAATAAACTTCTACTTTTAACATAATTTTCCGTAATGATTCACGATAAAAAAAATAGAAACTTTGAGCACACCAATGAATCGGCCCATTGTTACAAATGATATTTTACATTACAACATTATCCTAAAAAATTGTTATAATTTAGTTGAATAGGTAAACCTAGTAATAACTTAATTTACTAACAGAACTCAATAAAAAGCTGATTAATGATTTACGAAAACGCCTTTGAAAATTGTTGCATTTGTAAACATAAGTCAACTGAAAAACTACAGAAGAAAGGTTGCTATGGATATAACACTATCGCGACAATTAAGAATACTGTCATTCTTAATTATCTGAACAGTTTAAGGTGTATTTAACACGTTGCTCAAAACTTTGTACTAAATAGTTTGTTTCCTCTTTATTTTAAATATAATTCAACAATATGTTCAGTAATGAAGGATATTTTGACATGTTGGAATATTATATTCGTTCTAACCGAAATACTGAGGCAGCTGCAAATTTATACCAAAACAACTACTCAGAAAGACGACCACCAAATACCAAAATATTTCGCAGGATATTGACCAATCTATTGAACGACGGTAGCTTCCACGCAAAAAAACTACCAATGCCTAGAAATGAAGAAAGAAATAATGCCGTGTTACAGGTTTCAAACGAAAACCCTGCGCAATCTCTTAGGTTTTATGGTCAACAAACTGACGTCCCAAAAAGTACGGTACTATTAAAACAAAGTCATTACCATCCATACAAACCTACAATCGTACAAGGCTTAAATGTTGACGATTACCCTAAGCGATTTCAATTCTGCAGATGGTATCAATGACAATGTCAGTAAGATAAAAATTTTCATTTGAAAATAATATGGACTGAAGAATCCAGATTTACAAATTGTGGTGTGTATAATCGCCATAATAGGCATTATTGGGCAAATGAAAATCCCCATTTAAAGTAAGAAGATTGCAAGACAGATTTGGCATTAATGTTTAGTGCGACGTATTAGGTAAAAAAAATTAACTTTTTTTTTTAATTTCAGGTAACTTCATTGTTGGTCCGTTCTTTTCTGAAATAATTTACCTGGGGAAAGGTATCTTAATCTATTGAGAAATGATATCTTACCGACAACTAGAATAGTTCATGATAATTTAGAGGAGATTTGGTACCAACAAGACGGTTGTCCAGCTCGCAATGCTAGGATCGTCAAAGAATTTTTGTACCAACATTTTAATAATCGTGTAATTTGTAACAATGGGCCGATTCATTGATATTTTTATTTCTGGGGTACTCTGAAGAATGATGTGTATAAATTCGATCCACCACAAAATATCAATGAATTACGAAACAGAATCACGGAAGCTATAAATCATATTAACCAAAACACCCTCACCAGAGTTTTCAGGCATGTTACAAAAAGGTGTATAAAGTGCATTGAACAAAACGGTGGCCATATTGAACAATTTTTTATTCAGTGTATTTTTAAGTTTCTATTTTATTATTTGTTGAGTTCCATTTCTAATTGTGTTGTCTTGTGGAGTTTAAGTTTCTATTTGTTATTGCCGGGTTTCGTTATTAAACTGTTTCACATAATATTACCTAGCATTATTTCCTAATTAAGTATTGTAAATTAAATCACAATATTTTTTTATCGTGAATCATTACGGAAAATTATGTTAATAGTAGAAGTCTATTGTTAGAGTCCATGGCCTACTGCTTCTGAACACTTTTTTTGTGATTTGTTTTCTGATATTGGATTTCATAGTCTACTATTCTCAAAACAGTTTTTCTCAAAATGGTCAGTGCAATTACAAGATTTCTCAGACATATTGTACATCATTGGAAAGCTCTTTACACAGGCTATTACATGAGCAAAAAATCAAATATGGCTGCCATAATAAAAACAAACGTTGATACCTGTAGCTCAAAAACAAATGACAATCCAAAGTTGAGAATAGCACAAAAAGATTACTCTGTAAAAAGTGTCTTGATAATGTGCAAGTTTTAGACATGTCAGATCAACGCCTACTTAGATATTCAAGAAAATCGACAAATTTTGTTTTTTTCAAAATAACTCGAAAACAAAAAGAGGCAGGGCAAAATACGAGTCATATGTGGAACGAGCATGCAATTCAACAAAACATTGCTAATTTAACCGTCTCCCTATCTCTAATAATAACGGAGATAGCAATACATTCCCATCCAGTTTGGGACACCCTGTAGATAATAATCATACAAATTACATGGCAGATAGGTTAGCGCTTATATTATTTTTAAAGTATGATCTAAAAATGGCGCACGGAAATGCTAACTTATTTACACATACAGTATACAATGAATGAAGATTGTAACCTGTGATGAGCACTGATAAGTGCAATTTGGAGAACCCTGGCTGTTAGAAATCGAAGAAGTAGTGATGATAGCATAATCTTGGCTTTAACTAAAGCCAATCCCCAGATGTTAAAGGGCTGTTACATTGGATTTAAGTAGAGAAAAAATCAAAAGTTGCCCTGCGTCATAAAAAAAAGCCTCTCAAGCCAAAGTTTCCGCACTAGTTGAGAGAAGGTGATGAGCTGAAACGATTAGATTCTTGCCTTTGAACCCAAGGTAACTTTCTGAATGATAGAAAATTGTTAAGTAAAATTTTATTTACGGACGAGGCAACATTCACTACCAATGGAATAGTATCTGCCCAAAATTCCAGATATTGGTCTGCTGAAAACCCTCACTGGGTTATCAGTTGTAAAGCCCAGTATTCACAAGAAGTTAATACGTTGTGTGGAATCTTAAGGGATAGAATATGGTCCTTTTTTTGACAACACACTTTTTTTGATATCTCTAAAGCATCGCGAAATATAAAGAACCGGCCATATTCCTGAAATCATAGTAGGCTGGGCTGACATCTGAAATTTAAAGTGGGTAGGCTATTTAAACACCCTAATGACGTTTTACATCTGTACAAAAAATAAAATCGCTTTGTCTAAAAAAAAACAGCCGTGTCTTTATCTTAAGTGTGTCACACTGTATATATATATATATATATATATATATATATATATATATATATATATATATATATATATATACATATATATATATATATATATATATATATATATATATATATATATATATATATATATATATGACGGATATTCTTTTTTTTTGAGCTGTTTACACTTTTTTTAAATCTATTTACTAGGGATTATAAACGGGGACACTTGGACCAAGGGGTCTGTCATGGCCACTTCAAGACACACAAGACGAACCACGGATTCACAGGTATAATCACAGTGGGGTAGACAGAAGGAGTTAAATTTAATATTTTAAAGTTATATACACATATACATTACACATTATTATTTCTTATTTCTAATACGAGGCAGACAATTTTATATTTTTATTCTAATTTCTTTTATCAGGTCTATTAACAATTTGTATATGTTAAAGTTTATTCCCTGTAGTAAATTCATTAAATTGAATGGTAGTTGCACTATTTTCATTTTATAGATATGACTTACATAGGCATCTATCTTTGCAAGATTCAAGGGGCATTGCAGCAACATATGTTCTGAATCGCCCAGTTCACCACACTCACACAAAGGACTCGTTCTTAGGTTGATTTTATTTAGATAGGCTGGAACAAGCAAATGGTCAAATCTGAGTCTACAGATAATGCGGATCCATTCTTTTTTTAAATCGGTGTTGTAGAACCATGGCGTTCTCTGTAAGTCTGGATGAAGCTGTTTGTAGAATTTACCAACTCGGTCAGCTTTATAATGTTTCTGCCACTTTTCAAAGTACATTTTCCTCGCGTAGATGTCAATATCGGTTGACGGACATAAATAAGGTTCTTCTTCCCCGTATTCGATAGCAAATTTTGCCAATCTGTCCACACATTCATTATCTTTAAGTTTATAGGTAAAAGTTATATAAAGCACCCTGTATTTTACAGTGCCACACATACAGAAGATGAGGTAGATTTCAATCAATCAACATGGACCCCAGAATTTGGATATGAGGATGATGCTGGGATACATACCTATCCCAGAAGAGCCCTTTTAGCCAATATTAAAAACAGTCTAACGATTTACTTGTTTGAGGATAAAAGAAACAGAGATTTCATATGCGATCCAGTCATGCAAGGCTACACGGTAAGTTCACACTATTTTGCACAACCTGTATTTATTAAATCTTTAAAATATAATATTTCAGGTGACTTTACATATACCATGTAGACCAGCAAGTACAAGAGAAGAATTTTTCTTCGTACCTTTTAATACGGCCGCTCTAGCACCCATCACAGCAAAAATTACATTGACTTCTGAAAAAGTAAAAGCTTATGTACCTAAAAAGAGAGATTGCTATTTTCCTTCAGAGAGACGACTAAAATACTTTCAAGAATATACATTAATGAACTGCCAATTTGAATGTTTGGCAGACTATCTGTATCAACAATGCGGTTGCGTGCGGTTTTATATGCCAAGTAAGAAACTTGTTTTACTCTCTATCATTGTGTGTGTATGTTTTTGTTTCTGTAAACGTCCGCCTATTTCCGCGACTATGGCCAATCACCGACGCCAGAGATCAGTTTCACTTCAATATCCTGGAAATTTGGCCGAACCCCTGCCTTTCTGTAAGGGGGGGTGGGGATCTTTAACGTGTACAGCATCGTATGTACACGGGACCGACGGGTTTGCGCCCCCTCCGAAAGGCGGAACCTTCAGATATTCAACTTGCTCAAATACAATGCCGAGCATGCACAATAAACCAAAGGCTGCAGTGCTATAGGGGCGGAGAGGCCGCCGACGAGCCCTCAGGGAGAAAAAATACAATGCCACAACCCCGGTTGATGTTAATGTTACAATATGTACTGAAAAAGTGAAAGGAGAACCATGGGATCGAGATTAGTGCAAGGTGGGTCCCCAACATCTTTCAACGCAAGCGTTGTGTTGAATATGCCCGATCCTTTTTGGACCGCTATGGAGAAAACTCTGCGGACGTGTTGAAGACAATTGTTACACTCCTGCATAGATTACGACAACATGTTAGGGAGAAAAGACGTGGGAAACAGACCAGAGGCGTGCGTTTGCTCCATGAAAATGCACACGTGCACGCTGCTGGAATTGCAATTCGTGACTGCGGTTTCGAACAAATTGATCACGCTCCGTATAATCTAGATATGGCCCCCAATGACTACTCGCTATTTGTAAATTTGAAGAAGGGCCTTCGCGGGCGTCACTGCAGTGACAACGAAAGGGTGAAAGGGACAGTTTGGGCACATTTTGAGGACAAACCGAAAGAATATTTTGTAGGGCTATTGAATCCAGGCTTCAGGGGCCACTGCAAAATTCAGGAGATCGTGAAGGAGCTCATGCTTGAAATGAGGCCAGACTTCGCGAGCTCGAGAATCTGCAGGGAAGACAACTTTATAGTGGAAATCCTAGAACAAGCAGCATGGCGGGGGGAGACGCCGGGCACACTACGGGACGCGCTCGTCTGGTTCACGGACGGATCCGGCGGGGAGCGTGGGACGAGGGCAGGTGTTTATTCGGAGGGACCAAGGGTAAGTCATAGTATTTCCCTCGAAGTCCATGCAACGGTCTTTCAGGCCAAAATCTACGCCATTCTGCACTGTGTGCGAGAGAACAAGAGGAGGGGTTACACTAACAAGCGGATCATCATAGCCACAGACAGCCAGGCAGCCCTTAAGGCCCTAAATGGCCCACAGGTAAATTCCTGGCTGGTGAGTGAGTGCCGAGACGAGAGGAGCCACCTGGCTGTGCAGAATGAGGTTACCCTCATCTGGGTGCCGGGTCACTCGGGGGTCAAAGGCAATGAAGAAGCTGACAGTCTCGCGAAGAGAGGGTCAGCAGAACCATTTATTGGACCATAACCGGCTCTGGGCGTGACAAAGTGCACTGGCAGGGGAGCCATTCAGTCCTGGGTCAGCAACCAAGACAAGGTGTACTGGGCAGGCGGTCAAGGGCTCAGACATGGCAAGTCAATAATTGACGAACCTAGTTCAAAGAGAGCTGTGGAGCTGCTAAATCTTAGCAGAGGACAGCTTAGAAACATAACAGGTCTCTTGAAGGGGGGACCTCTCATGCAGACTCTGCGGCGAGGGGGAGAAATCAGACCAGCACATCTTGTGCAAGTGTAAAGCTCTGGACTGCAAAATACAACTGATCTACGGTCAGTCTAGACCGGAGACAGAGCATTATAAAACTTCACCCTACCAATCGCTGTGCAGACCAGTTCAAGGCACAGTGATTTTGCAGTGGGTGGAGTAAAAAAGACTAAGGGCATGCACAATAAACCAAAGGTAAGGGTTATCTAATTGTTGCTGAAACGATGTAACAAGTGCACTGATGTTGGGGGGGGGGGCTATATAGAAAAATAAAATATAATTGTGAGTCTACGCCGTTTCTTTCATACTTAGGCCGGGAAATTTTGGCGCTTGCCTCGTGTATACTTAATTCAGTTCATAATGTAACTGGTGATAGCTGGTTCTTCACAGAGTGAAGTAGAAAAGTTGCTAAGGTTCTTAGTTGTATATTTTAAAGCTACGAGAAATTTGAAATAATATTCGTCATGTAAATAAAGAAAATATCAAGTTAATAAAAAATCTCAGGCAGTCGCTTCAGCTTGATGCTATATATATATATATATATATATATATATATATATATATATATATATATATATATATATATATATATATATATATATATATATATATATATATATATATATCGTTAAAAATATGTACAAAAATGTTTTGATGAATAGAGTAGGTCCGGTTCTACGTGGTCCATTGTTCGAACTGTTATCTTGAAAACCAGCGCAGTATAACAAAGGCAGGTATGCAGTTTTAATTACAGGGATTTAAGACTCAACAGCGGGCTCTGTTTGTATACCTTCCTAGAGGACACTGTTCGCAACTGCTTTGCAATTAACATATAAATAGTAGTTCTAGGCTTTATTCACTTAGTTTACTCATCCCCTTGATGACGCTAACTTTGTTAGCGAAACGATCGTCGGATCAAAAAAAATAATGTATTGTAATGAATTGGGTTCTCAAAATTGTACTTACAAGAAAGTACCTACAACTATCGTTCATAAATATAAATAAATATGCATTTGTGTTTTAAAATAACTCAAGATTTCTATTTTACCCTATATTTGTCAAAACAAAAAAAAATACCAGCACATATGTCTATTTTAAATGTTGCTAGAAATTGTAAGAAAATAATAGTTTATTTTAAATTCTAGGAAATAAAACTACGCCCGTTTGTGGTCCTGCAAATTCTGGTTGTACAAATGACGTTGACAGTGAGTATACTTTATAAAACTAACAAGAAATTTCATGAGACCTAAATGGGGATTCGGTGCTTCTGACTACCTACTCTTACTTAATTATCATGGCCAAAGCAATGATTTTTCTCTATTTTAGTAAATTTTCGTAGAAAAACCGATAACTCAAAAAATAATGGGCCGATTTGGTCAAATTTAGCACCTGCCTTCCTTTCGTAGGTGGTTTGGATAGGTTCGTTAGTCAGGAAAATCGAACCAGGTTTTCCGGAAAGATTTTGAGTTTTATTTCGTAAAAAAATGCATCTCAAAAAACAAAAGAGCAAGATTTCTATGTTACAAGAAAAAAAGATTTTTATAATATTTGGGATCAGGTCATTTCTATGAAAATTCACTACCATAACGCACTTGCTGCGTACAGACTTGTTTTAATTATTTTTCGTTGAGGTGTATTGGAGTTGTTTGCAATTTTGCTTAAAGTTAGAGTACAAGAATTTGCGTCATTATCTTATGTGATTCAAATTACTGAATACCGTTTTACGTAGATATAGGTTCAAATATAGTAATAAATGAAAATTGTATTTTTTTTTCATCTTTCTAAATCTGTGTTATATTGTTCTTATCGCTTTTGAATAATTGTTTCACCATTGACCATATCCATCCACTTTCAGAGTTTTTTAATTTTGTGTATTTTATTTCCTAACAAATTTTATATTTATCTTCTTATTTATTTTATATTATTTCTGTTATTATTATAATTAGTTAATTTATTTTTTAAGATACCAGAGTTTTCCAAGGTGCTGAATGTGGATCAGACCATTTTCTTGTCGTGCTTTAAACCAAAACTGGGATTAAGGTGGATAAAGTGTGGGAACAAAAAAACAACAAATGAGAACAAAAGCTGAGGCACTTTTTTTACTTTAACATAGGTCTATTTCCGCGACTATCGCCAATAGCCGACGCCAGGGAGCAGTTTCACCTCACTATCCTCGAAATTTTGCCGAACCCCTGCCTTTCTGTAAGAAAGGTTTTTTTTTAATTTCAACAACACATCACGAGGGCTTACAGCCTAAATACTATCGTACCGTGGGTGTTGACAAGGGGGAAAGAGGCAGCTTGTTAATTCTGGACTTGAAGGTTTGGAGGTTCGGAGGAGAAGGAAAAACATGTGCCGGCAAGGAATTCCAAAACTTGGAAGTCCTCGGGACAAAAGAGCGGGCATAACAAGATGTTCTATGTCTGGTGACCTGGACAGTAAAAGGCTGCATTCGCTCTGTTCCCCGGGTGGATCTGTTGGGGCAGCAGGTGGGGGAACTATGGAGGAAAGCTCCTCTGAGCAGTGCCTGTGCAGATATCTATAAAAGAGAGAGAGAGAGGTCACCAACGGCACGTCAGTGGGCAAGGGATGGCAGCCTTTGGGTGAGGGTAGGGTCACCGATGAGACGTATAGCTCTCTTTTGAATGGAGTGCAGGATAGCGAGTGTAAAAGCGGCAGCGGCACCCCAGATGTGGGAGCAGTATTCGAGGTTTAGCCTTATTTGTGAAGTATATAAGGTATAGAGGTTAGCTGGTGAAAAGTATTTGCGAGCCCGGAAGAGGAAACCTAATTTCTAAGCAGCCGCTTCTGCAATTGATGTGACATGTTGGTGCCAATTAAGATTTCGATTCAGAGAAATGCCAACAAGAGAAAAGGACTCATTACTTTGAATAACTTGGTTGTTCATTGTGATGGGTCTAGTGCTGGTGTATCTCTTGTGAGAAAGAAAGCAAGACTTAGTTTTGGTGGGGTTGAATTGTACAAGATTTCTACTTCCCCAGTCTAATATTTTTTGGAGATCCACGGAGACAGAACCCTCCATGAGTCTGCGATCCTCATCTAATTGGGCTAAAGGTACAGGCTTAGAATATTGTATATTTGAATGGAGGGTGCTGTCGTCCGCGTAGCTGTGAACTGGGTTGGATGTGCTTGAGAGGAGGTCATTGATGTGGAGAAGAAACAAAGTAGGGGCTAAAGCTGAACCTTGAGGAACTCCTGCATTAATTGGATACAGTTTAGAGGAATGGCCATTCACAACAACAGATATGCTCCTGTTGGAGAGGAAATTTGCTGTCCACATACAGAGTTTTGGTGGTAGGCCATAGGCCGGAAGTTTATTAAGCAGCGCTGCGTGCCAGACCTGGTCGAATGCTTTGGATATGTCTAGAGCAACAATCTGGGATTCACCATGTTGTTCCATAGACTTGTTCCAAGAATGGGTGACAAAGGAAAGGAGGTCGGCAGTCGATCTGCGCTGACGGAATCCATACTGCCTGCCGTGGATTAGACTGTGTTTTTCAAGAAATTTTAGTAATTCGGTGTTTATATACTTTTCCATCACTTTAGAGACGACTGAAAGGAGAGAAATGGGCCTGTAGTTGCTGGGAAGCGCTTTGGATCCTTTCTTGGGGATGGGTTGTACTCGAGCAGTTTTCCAGTTACTAGGGAATATGCCTTTATTATAAGATATCTGAAACAGACGAGTCAGGACAGGAGCAAGCTCTGGTGCGCATTTTTTGAGAACAATTGCTGGGATCTCGTCAAGGCCAGAGGCTTTCCTGGTATTAAGAGAAGAGAGCATCTTTCGTACCTTTTTAGTTTTGAAAATGATATCCGTCATTTTATGCGCGACATTGGGGACTGTTGGTGGTTGAACATTTCAGGTGGGTTGAGAGTAGAATTGCCGGCGAACAACGAAGCAAAAAGTTCAGCCTTGCCCAGGGCGGTAGAAACAATTTCATCCCCTGAGACAAGAGGTGGGAACGTGCTTTTGCAGAAATTATTTCCAATAGATTTAGCAAGAGTCCAGAAGGGTTTGCCTCCGTTGGAGCTTAAGAGGACTTTGTTTTTGATGTGGTTATTAAACGAGTTTTTTGCCTCAGAAAGAATGCGGACATAGCGGTTTCTTGCGTCGTTAAATGCTTGACGATTTTCTTGACTGGGATTGTGTAGAAGCGTTTTGTGAGCTTTGACCTTTTCAAGTCTGGCCTTGACACAGGATTTAGTATGGATCTTTTATGTGCCCAGCATCGCATAGGCAAAGGACCGGCGGCTTTACGCTCTCTTCGAAAGACAGTACGTGCAGACATTCAACTTGATCAAATACAAATAATTTTACAGTATGTACTGAAAAAGTGAAAGGAGAACCCTGGGATCGAAGCCAGTAGCTTTCGGTTCAGAGGCACACGCTCTTACACCTGAACCACTGTGGCTCTCTTTCGGGGTACTCTTAACGCGTGATAAAAGTTAATTGTATGCCTAGCTATTTAAAAAAGAATGACAGAGTTGTACGTATTTTGGAACTAATTTTTATCAGATTGCAATGTGGAAATGACATGAACAACCTCTGATAATTGAGTGCACGGACGAAATGTGATGAAGCAATAATTTGATGTTTTAAGAGGGACGTAAAAAAATAAAGAAAGCCGTCGACGACACAAAGAAAGCATATGAAAAACACAGTCTAATCCACGACAGGCAGTATGGATTCTGTCAGCGCAGATCTCCTCCTTTCCTTTGCCACCCATTCTTGGAACAAGTCTATGTAACTACACGGTGAATCCCAGATTGTGGCTCTACACATATCCAAAGCATTCGAGCAGATCTGGCACGCAGCGCTGCTTAATAAACTTCCGGCCTATGTCCTACCACCAAAACGCTGTACCTGGACAGCAAATTTCCTCTCCAACCGGAGCATTGCAGTTGTCGTGGATGGTCATTCCTCTAAACTGTATCCAATTAATGCAGGAGTTCCTCAAGGTTCAGCTTTAGCCCCTACTTTGTTTTTTCTTCACATCAATGACCTCCTCTCTAGCACATCCTTCCCAGTTCACAGTTATGCGGACGACAGCACCCTCCACTCAAATATACAATATTCTAAGCCTGACTCTTTAGCCCAATTAGATGAGGATCGCAGACTGATGGAGGGTTCTGTCTCTGTGGATCACCAAAAAATATTAGACTGGGAAAGTAAAAATCTTGTAAAATTCAACTCCACCAAATCTGTCTTGCTTTCTATCTCGTAAGAGATACACCAGCCCTTGACCCATCACAATGAACAACCAGTTATTCAAAGTAATGAGTCCTTTTCACTTGTTGGCATTTTTGTGGTACGAAATCACAATTGGCACCAACATGTCACATCAATTGCAGAAGCGGCTGCTAAGGAATTAGGTTTCCTCTTCCGGGCTCGCAAATACTTTTCACCAGCTAATCTCTATACCTTATATACTTCACAAATAAGGCCAAACCTCGAATACTGCTCCCAGCACTGGGGTGCCGCTGCCGCTTCTACACTCACTATCCTGGCTCCATTCAGAAGAGAGCTATGCGTCTCATCGGTGACCCTACCTTCACCCAAAGGCTGCCATGCCTTGCCCATTCACGTGCCGTTGGTGACCCCTCTCTTTTTATAGATATCTGCACGGGCACTGCTCAGAAGAGCTTTCTTCAATAGATCCTCCACCTGCTGCCCCCAACAGATCTAACAGGGAAACAGAGCGAATGCACCTTTATACTGTCCAGATCACCAGACATAGACATCTTGTTATGCTCGCTCTTTTGTCCCGAGGACTTCCAAGTTATGGAATTCCAAGCCGGCACATGTTTTTCCTTCTACTCCGAACCTCCAAACCTTCAAGTCCAGAATTAACAAGTTGCCTCTTTCTTCCTTATCGACACCCACGGTACGATAGTATTTAAGCTGTAAGCCCTCGTGGTGTGTTGTTGAAATATAAAAAAATATATTATAGAAGAATTGGAAATACCAAAGATGTGACAGAGAATGAAAAGGGTCTGGTTGGGTCAGGTACAGAAAATGAAGAAGTAAGAGCAAACAAACAGTTGGTAAGATTAAGCTATAAGTGAAAGTAAAATCGGTTGAGAATATGCAGAATAATTTTGAAGGAAAGAAGTTGTTGTTTTGGTACTGAATAAAAAGACAAGACAAACCGGAAAAAATATGATTGGGGTGAAAATATAATAGGATAAGGTGTGAATGGGGAAGGTGTGGAAGAATGCTGAAAAAAGATTTTCAAAAACCATGTAGAACAATTAATAATTATTAGATTCCTCTGCCATTTGCAAGTTCGACAGGATGTGACACTATGAATGTGCATGAGGTTGAAATAGCGATCAAGAAGTTAAAGAACGGAAAGGTATTGATAAAACACATGAAGAAATGATAAAGTATGGAGTGTGTCTATACAGTGCATTTGAAAAGTAACGCATAAATTCATTCTCTCTGAAATTGAGAGTTTTTTGTTTTAAATAAAGACGCTTTTTGACATACGACCCATATTTCTGACGTCATCGTTATTTGAGATATGATGTCACCGACATTTTTTTTAAATGGCAACCCCCAATTTCGACCATGATTACATTAGCCTGAGTATGAAGGTTAGACAAAAAAGTGAAGAAAAACGAGTTTAAATTATAAAATACCAAATTTAATGATAATAATTATGTAAAAAGTCAACTAAATAAATGTTCGAATTGGACGCCGTTGACTGTAACCAAGACGATAAATAAATTATTTTGGAACATTGTCAATAACCTCAGGAGGTAAACGAAGTATCTCTTGACGAATTCTTGCGCTTTCAATCTTCTAAATTCTCCGGTCTATTAACGTATACCTTGCTTCTCCACAAGAAGTAATCTAGGGGTGTGAAATCTGGCGATCTAGCTGGGCACTCAATCGCCCCCCTTCTCCCGATCCGGCGATTCGGGCACACCACATCTAAATAAGCACGGACTGGTGTTTCATAATGGAGAAGTGCACCACCGTGTTGAAAGAAAATGTCATTTCTCGTAAAACCACGCTCCTCTATATCTAGATATAAGGTCATAGTGAAGAAAATCCAAATAGTTTGCACCAGTAAAGTTCACGTCAAAGAAATAGGGACTATGCCGCACCACACGTTAACTTTCTGAGGGCGTTGAATGTGATACTTCATCATCCATCGGGGGTTCTCGATAACTCAATAACGACAGTTTTGCCTGTTTACATGGCCGTTCAAAACAAACGTAGCCTCGTCAGAAAAAAGTAGTTTTGTCACGAAATTATTATCATTGGTACATAATTCTTGCATTTGCTCGCAGAATTGATTTCGCCGGTCAAAGTCGTCTTCAGATAGCACATGGACAAGGCATACCATACACGGACGATAGTATGCCTTTTTCATCGTTTTGTGAACTGTGGACGCTGTTATATTTAAATCAGGAGCCAATTGGTTATGTTTTGAGTGATGATTTTCCTGTATTTTCAACAAAACATTAAGTTGATCTTCTTCTGATTTTGAAGGTCGGCCAGATTTAGGAAGATCACGAACATGCCCAAAGTTACTGTATTTAGACTCAACATTGCTTACCATGCTTTGGCTAATGGATGCCGATCAGGATGAGTTTCATTGAACAATTCAATTACTTCTTTTTGGCTGAGCATCCTGTCTCCAAATCCGATCATGCAAAGAATTTGAATTCGTTCTCGTTAAGTTAAGTTAACCATTCTTTTATAAAACGACAATAGTCACTACTCAATAAACACTTCAAACACGCTGCTTTTGCCAAACAAAAGATAAGAAGTAAAAAGGTAACTTAAAAAACCGAAAAAACTATTTACCGAAGTACGATTTCAAGTTTTTATCTGACAGCAATAAAAAACATTCCTGGTTTCCTAGACTACTATCAGGTAGCAATAATTTTTGACTATGTGTACGTAGAATGACACGCTCTTTCAAATGGCGTGGCGAAATTGGGGGTTGCCATTTCAAAAAATTTGTCGGTGAAGTCACATCTCGAACAACGATGATGTCACAAATATAGGTCCTATGTCAAAAAGTGTCTTTGTTTAAAACAACGTGTCAGTGGATTTTTTCACAAAAAAAAACATCAATGTCAGAAATAATGAATTTATTAGTTACTTTGCGAAAGCACTGTATAAGCTGTTTAAAGTATGAAAAGTAAGTTAGCTATTAATAGAGTAGAAGAACGCTATCGCGGTGACCGTAAGACCAAGGAAGAGAGAGTGAGTGCAAAACCACTGAGCGCTAGGTTTGTTAAATGTTGTGTGTAAGCTATTTGAAGAGTATTGATAGAACGAGTGATATATTTAGGATTTCAGTGTGAGTTACTGTTCGCGAATCTTATCTTATTCCTCCATGTGATGACGCTAACTTTGTAAGCGAAACGATCCTCGGGTCTTAAAAATGTGTTATGATATTTTGGGTTCTCCAAAGTCTACTTACTAATATTGCCATTATAGTCCAGTCAAAACAATGTTTAACCTCCTGAAAAATCCGAAAGTTTTGAAACTTCGCATACTTATTTAGAGGTACGTAAGAATGAATATACCGAAAGTCATCATGAATATGAAGCGAGCTCTAGCGGCAATTAGCGAAAACAGGGCCTTTTTTTTGGTTTTTCGTTAATATCTCGAGAATCGTTGGTCGAGGGCAAATATTGCATATATACGTAATTAAGTATTATCAATTTTGCTGCAAAAATGGTTATATACATTTTTCTCGTATTCCTAATGGTTCCCGAGTTATAGGCGCTAAAAAGAGCGTGTTGTAAAAAACCACGTTAGGGCGGTACAATATGGCATTTCTAATAATATGTGACAATAATAAGTTACTAAATTAAATATAGTAATCACAATTCCTACTAAACCGGCGCGGAGCGGCGGAGTGGCAGTTAGTTCCAGTCAGGTTTCCCTGCTATCCGCGTCGGTGCATGAGTCTGATGTGAGGTCATTCGTTTCTTTATTACATTTTCGTGCGTTCTTACCATTTTCGTTCGGTCAGTGCCTTAGTAGTTTTTCGCATAGTAGACGTATGTTGTGTTTACATAATAGACATATGAAATGGAAGAGAACTGTTTGTTGTGCGACAAAGTTCTTGGTTAACCTTCTGGTGTAACGAAAGTTGGTTTGAAGGGAATCAGATCGTTACTGCTCGCTAGTGAGCAAAGGAAAGATGATTTGGGTTCTAAGCTTCGTGGTATTGAGACAATTAGATTACACACTGAGTACAGTACACACGGGATGAGTCTACTAAGGGTTTCCTAAAACAGCAGTCTGCTGCAGACCCTTCTTCGTCAACACAAGATTACACACTGAGTACAGTACACACGGGATGAGTCTATTAAGGGTTTCCTAAAACAGCAGTCTGCTGCAGACCCTTCTTCGTCAACACAAGATAGCTCTTTGCCCCAAACAAGGTCGTCTTTGAAAACATTATTTGAATTCAAAACAAAATGTTTCTTCTGTGGAGATGTTATTGATGAAGAGTATTTTTAAAAACAAATAATGAAACCTATAAAAGCCCGCAGAGATGCATTCCTATTGTTGAAGTAAGGAAATAATTACCTTACTTCAACAATAGGAATGCATCTCTGCGGGCTTTTTGAATTCTGCAGCCAGCAGAAATGATAAAAAGGCAGAAGAAGTTAGGCTGCGTCTGTCTGGCATTAGCGATCTTGTCGCTGCTGATGGAGTGTACCACCTGGATTGCTACCAACAATTTGTGTCCCACAAGCCTCCAGAAGAGGGTAGAAAACGTGGACGCCCCGGGGTAGATTACATTATAAAGGCTATGGAAGAGATTTACTCCCTCATTGAGAATAGTGAGGAATACCAACTTTCCTTTGAACAATTACGTTCTGCAGTATATGGGGATGTTCCTTCAAATGATACAATTAAAAGCAAACTCATAGACAAATATGGAGAGAGAATTATAATTGCTGTAGGAGTTGGATGGAGGGATGCAACCATCTGTTTCAATGATGTTGGATTCAAAATTTTGAACTCATGGTATGATGACAGAAAAGCTGATGAAAGTAATGAGCGACTAAGAATCGTACAAGCAGCAGCAAAAATAATAAGGCAGGATGTTCAGAAAAATGTGTATGATACAAGCGCCTACCCTCGGGGCAACAACTTTTTAAAAGAAACAGCTTCTTGTGTACCCCCACCTCTACAAGTTTTTCTGGAGACATTGATAATGAAAAAAGCAGATAATGCAAATAAAATAAAAGAAAATGCATTTATATTGCTCACAGTATTATCTCTGCGATACGTCCAACCTCTTTAATATCAGATATAATGAACAATGTTGCTTTGTTTGTGTACAGAAGATTTGCAAGCAAGAAGTTGGTAAACCTTTTATCAAGTTTAGGGTTCAGTGCTTCATATCACAGCGCACAGCAGCTGGAAATGTCAGCAATTCATCACATTCAACCTGACAATGATACTCCTTTTCAACAATTTGTGTTTGACAACGCGGACTTTAATGTTAGAACACTGGACGGTCTCAACACATTCCATTCTATGGGTGGCATCAAATGTGTGCCTTCTGGAAGCACAACTGGAAGCGAACATGAAAAACCAATACCGATGCTTATCAAGGTAGCACCTGCTATGACAGTAGGGAAACTTTGAGTGATTCCTTTACAAACTTACCAAAAATCACAAGGTGGATTTAGTAATGTGATTGTGGAGGATCTGGAAGATATAGTCAAGAAAACTGATCAGCTAACTCCATACGATACTCTTTGGTTGGCAGCAAAATGGCTCAATATTAACCTTCATCTCATGCATACTTACCTATTGTTTCAGGCAGCAAGTGTAGAAGCTGGTCAAGATAATCAAATTGCAGCGCCTTCTACCAAGAAGCGACTCAGAGCTGACTGATTTTTCTGTACAAAATTTTCCTGTGAATAACTTCAGCATTTTTTTTTGTTCATATATTTTATTGTTTAATATACCTACATCATGTGCCTCATCAATATACGTCATTAGTAACATATATCACGTGCTTTTTATACAAGGTTGTGAAGTTTATCTCCTCAAGTATCCTTAGTATACAAAAATGTAGGTAAACCATTGTCAAATATTATTAGAAATGCCATATTGTACCGACCTAGGATGGTTTTTTACAACACGCTCTCTTTTAGCGTCTATAACTCGGGAGTAATTGGGAATACCAGAAAAATGTATATAATCATTTTTGTAGAAAATTTGATAATTCTTAATTATGTATATATGCAATTTTTGCCTCCGACTAACGGTTCTCGAGATAGTAACGAAAAACCAAAGAAAGTTCCCTATTTTCGCTAATTGCCGCTAAAGCTCGCCTCATATTCATGAGGACTTTCGGTATATTAATTCTTAGGTACCTCTAAATAAGTGTGCGAAGTTTCAAAACTTTCGGAATTTTCAGGAGGTTGGGTCATTTTTTGAAGTTTTCTGACTGGAGTATTAGGGAAAGAGTTTGTAAGTGAAAGTTATAAGAAGCTGAAAACCAAGAGTATCCCTTATCAATAATATTTAATAAACTGGAAAGCAATCACATTTAACTCTAATATGTCGTGAACCATACACAAAGTAGCTACCGAATATTCAATCGAAGTTCAATTAAATGAAAATGTTTTCAGTACACACAAAACTCAGCTCACTAAAGCGAAAACTGAATGAAGAAAAGCATGGAGAAACACAAGAGGCCTACGATGACTGTGACTGTCTACGAATGTGCAATGATGTAACCTACACCACAAATGCTGCCCCTCTTAAGGTGGACCATAGAAAAATTGTGACATGGTTAAGAAATCAAAATATAATCGATGACGAGACGAGTGAAAATCCTAAGTAAGTAAATTCATTTGATCTCTCATACCTGTTATAACACAGTAACAGCTTTCGAGTTCACCAAGCGCCAACAGTTAAATAGTTATGTCAACGTAAAGTCCCATAAAGTTCCGCTGAGTTACTGATGAAACTAAACTGTTGCCGATTTGTCGAAGCGGAATGAGAGGCAAACATTACATAATATTGCTTGAAGTCAACAGTGCGTTCATCAGTCTACAATCGCTGAAATGAATCGATCAACTCAGCAGATGAGCGCTTAAACTTAGTTGTTGGCGCCTGGTAAATGCAGCCAATGATGGCTTCTAATAATGTTAATAATAGATGATAAATTTGTTGCAGCTTGACCAAATTTATTTCGCCAATTTAAAGCTGTTTTAATTTAAATATTGCTTGATAAAAACTTTTCTCCAATAGAAAGTTACTATATGACAAATATTCTTACGTTATATTTTTTATTAATTTTAGCATATTCTCCACAGTTATAGTTCTGTATTTGCAAAGCTATGATCTGGAGACGACAGAACGAAATGAGCTGTATGGGCCATCTGATTTCCTTTCTAATTTTGGGGGCTTGTTAGGGTTATTTACAGGCTTCTCCATGCTTTCCTGTGTTGAAATTATTTATTTCTTAACCTTGCGAATAATAGCAAACTTGAAGATCTTTGGAAGATGGACTGGTGCCGCAGAATAGATAAAATGTATAAACAATATATATATATATATATATATATATATATATATATATATATATATATATATATATATAAGTATTTTGTTACAAAATTTCCAATAATTACTAACTGTATTTATAAATTCAATAAATATCCCAAAAAGTAAAAGGGCAGCTATTATAGTGTTTCCTTTCAAGCAATATGCACCGCCTAAAATGAATGAAACATGGTTCCATAGTTATTCAACCATATTTATAGGCAAATGTATAAGAGAAGTTTGCTCGGAGACAAAAGGTATAAAAATGTTTGCTTCCGAGGTAAAAGTGTTACTATACGCTGATGATGAGTTATATCTTAGTGAATCTGAAGGAGAAATGCAGCGGGTGTAAGAGAGTAAGAGATATTGATGGCAGTGACAACGAAAATAAATCTACGTGTGATATCAGAAAATAGTAAAGTTATGGTGTTTGATAAAGAGGGTCTCACACAGCACACGGACGTCCATTAGATATCCATGTAGATATATATATATATATATATATATATATATATATATATATATATATATATATATATATATATATATATATATATATATATATATATATATATATATAGATTTATTCACATAAATAGACAGTTACAATGATTATACAAAATACCAACAGAGGGAGAATAAATCCAAACTATCCCACAAAAGTCAAAGACTTGTGCGTGGGTCTGGAATATAAATGTTGTACTTAACAATCCTCAATCCAGCGCAACATCGCTATCTTAAGAAGGCAGACAGCGCATGGCTACAAGGAAGATTACAATACATATTTCATTTACACTATACAAACAATACACACAAAACTAAAATAATCCTAACTATTGCAACAAATAAGCCAATCAAAATGATCACAATTTAAGATCCAAGACAAGACAAATAAAATACAGTACAAAATTAGAAACAATCACACTCACACATACTTGCTCACTCACTCACTCACTCGCTCACTCACTCAATGACTTACTTGCTCATTCCTCACTCACTTTCTTACATAACACATGTTCATATGACACAGCTTCAACAAAACAGACATTACCCGTGAATTATCCTACGAGCATTCAGTCTTGGCCAGTCGAGTATCCAAGCCTTCAGCAATACCTTAAACAATCGCATGTCACATACAGATTGTACATTCGGTGGCAAAAGGTTGCGTAGTCTTGATCCCATTTGAACATGACATCGCCGGGTCTGAGATTTATTAAACCTCGGGATCATGCTGGCACTCCCAATCGATCTAGTCTGATAGCCATGGGATGCTTCAGTGAGTCTTCCTCTATTCTTTTGTTGCCAGATACCCACAAACCCAAGGTAAATCTGTGAGAGATCCGGGACACGCATTTTCGCATAAAGGTCATCACTTGGGTAAGTATAACATCTGTTCCCAATTATTTTTAAGATCCACTTCTGAGCGACTTCCAGTCTTTTTATATAACATCTTGCAGCTCCTCCCCAGATGATATTAACGTACTGCAGATGTGTCTCAACCAGAGATTTGTATATGATCTTTAGATGCTTTTGGTCAAACATATCTCGGTACATTTTAAACCTGCTGCTCAAAAATCGTATTTTGCACACCTGATTGTTTATGTGCTCATCCCATCTCAGATCACAGTCCACTGTCACCCCCAGGTAATTCACCGTCCTCACGACATCTATCCGCACGGTTCCATGACCTCCATCTTTAATCTTTAAAGCTGCGTATAACGGCAAGCCGCTGTCGTAGCTACAACAAAAAGGCAGACATTTAGTCTTGTTGAAGTTATTTGTGAGCATTCTGTATATATATATATATATATATATATATATATATATATATATATATATATATATATATATATATATATATATATATATATATATATATATATATATATATATATATATATATATATATATATATATATATATATATATATATATATATATATATATATATATATATATATATATATATATATATATATATCGGATGTTGTGTGTATATACATGTGGTCACAAAATGGATGTCACTTTTACATGAAATAGCGATTCGATGCTTACCCTCCACCCCTCTCTTTCTGACCCCATCCCCTAAATAAAACACTAATATAAGCAAAGAAATATTTATTGTGTTCTAAAATCATTTCAGTAACTTCATTTTCTTGATTTATGGTCTGGCTCAGGTCTGCATCTTGCTGTAAAGAAAAAAACGCTGCTAATCAAATTCATAAGACAATCTAATAAATAATATGAACGAACATATATATATATATATATATATATATATATATATATATATATATATATATATATATATATATATATATATATATAACTTAAGTTCCGTTTTTATGCTAACTACGGTGTTTATTTAAACTCGAAAATCACTAAAATACTTCAAGTAACCACTGAGTATTGTTAGAAGGCAGTATAGATAACAGAAAGACTATTAAAAACTCAGTTTATAAGACAATTCGAGAGACACCTAAAGTCAACGTGTTTACGCCACAGGCGTCAGTGCCAAACTCCTAGAGGTAGAAAGCGTTCTGCTGCTCCTGACCCCCGCACGAAATTTTCAGTCATGAGCGTTAGTGGCTATGTGCGAGCTCGTTCTCGCCTTCATTCTTCGAATGGGATAAAACGAGACCTCCAATCGCTGGCGAACTCACCGACGTCTTCTATGCACACCTACACAATAATGGACTCGTCCGTTCATTTTTAACCGATTTTATAGATTTCATCATAATTACGTCAGCTTTTAACTAGAATTTCAGGACAATGGAGATGTTTATTTTCCCCAAGAAAATGCAACGTTTTTCAATATTTAGATGTCGACGTATATTATAGACAGTTCAGTACGCTTCTTACGATACAGATTTTTTTAGCGAATTTTCATCAAGATTATTTTGAAACCAAAACATGAAATATTTACTATATATAGGCTTTCTGGTATTATTTATAATGCTTGGGGGTTTCCTAAGTGTTTTTAAACCAGTAATGATTCCACGTGAAAACTGAATCGTTACAAGGTGCAGAGTTTTGGTGGTAGGCCATAGGCCGGAAGTTTATTAAGCAGCGATGCGTGCCAAACCTGGTCGAATGCTTTGGATATGTCTAGAGTGACAATCTGGGATTCACCGTGTAGTTCCATAGAGACGACTGAAAAGAGAGAAATAGGCCTGTAGTGGCCAGGCTGCGCTTTGGATCCTTTCTTCGGGACAGGTTGTACTCCAGCAGTTTTCCATTTATTAGGGAATATGACTCTATTGTAAGATGTCTGAAACAGACGAGTCAGGAGAGGAGCATGTTCTGGTGTGAATTTTTTTTAACAACTGCTAGGATCTCGTCAAGGCGAGAGGCCTTTCTGGTATTAAGAGAAGAGAGCATCTTTCGTACCTTCTTAGTTTTGAAAATGATATCCGTCATTTTATACGCAACATTGGGGACTGTTGGTAGTTGAACAATTGTAGGTGGGTTGAGAGTATAATTGCCGGCGTACAACGAGGCACAAAGTTTAGCCTTGCCCAGGGCGGTAGAAACATTTTAATCCCCCGAAACAAGAGGTGGGAACGTGCTCTTGGAAAAATTATTCCCAATAGATTTAACAAGAGTCCAGAAGGGTTTGCTGCCGTTGGAGCTTGAGAGCACTCTGTTTTTGATGTGGTTATTAAACGAGGATTTTTTTTGCCTCAGAAAGAATGCGGACATAGTGGTTTCTTGGGTCATTAAGAGCGTGATGGTTTTCTTGACCAGGATTGTGTAGAAGCGTTTCGTGAGCTTTCACCTTTTCAAATCTGGCCTTGTCACAGGATTCAGAGAAGCAGGGCTTTTGAGTAGCTGAAGAGGTTTTCTGTATACGTGGAATAAATAATTTCATGCTAGCTTGGATGATTTCGGTGACGTTTTGTGAGGTATTAGATGGGTCAGGATAAGAGAAGCAGGCAGACGCCCATGGGAATGAGGAAAAGCAATCCCGCATTTCGTCTCAGTTCGCGGAATTGTAGTGCCAAACGATACGTGGGTGTGATGACTGTGTGACCTCGGGTTGCATTACGCAGGAAGCAGTAACCATGTCGTGGTCTGAGCGACCAAGGGGGGCGATGACTGATGTCTTATAGCATTCAGGTTTTGTGGCAAGAAGGAGATGCAAGGGATTTGAGCTGCGTGTTGAGATGCGAGGAAAGTAAGTAGGTTTCTGAACCATATTCGCTAAAGAATTGCTGACTGCGAAGGCCTCCGCTGCTCTCCCTTGTATATCGGGTTTTGAAGATCCTAGCCACTCCCTATTATGGTCATTGAATTCACCAAGAATAGTGGCCTCGGAGTAAGGATATTCAGGAATCAGATGGTCGCTTTTTTCAGAAAGGTAGTCGAAGAGCTGAACAAAATTGTTGTCAGAAGGTGACCGGTAAATGCAACGGATGAATTTAGTTGGAGCCCTGAGAGAAAGTTTCATTCAAAGTATGTTTTTTCTTCCAAGTTCTAAATTGGGGAGTCTGGTGCAGGGTAGATTACTACGGACGTATGCGCACACACCTCCATGCAATCTAAAGGAAGTTAGTAGCTCATACCCCGGGAAATAAAGGTAATTAGTGGCTGTTTTGAAACTGATTTAGGTTTCGGTGAGGAAGAGGAGTTGGGGCCTATTAGGCTGTAGGAAATGGTGAACGGAGTTCAGGTTATTTTATCTCCGGAATCTTTTGTACAAGGAGGAGCAATCATCTTTTTTTTATAAGGGACACTGACTCATACACCAGAATCTCAAACGTCCGTCCCCTTGATGTAAGGGGTGGTATCTCTTCGGGCGTGAAAAAAAACCTTTACTATCACGTAAACGTACACTTATCTGCGCCCCTTCATTTAAATACATTCTTTATAATTGGTCTAGTATGTAAGTTGGACGTTTTCCCTTCCTGTTTAGGTTAATTAGATAAAATTAGTTGGCATCGTCCTATAAAAATTCCAATATTGTTGCATATAAGTAAAAAATAATTCGTTATCTGCATAGGATAATGAATTTTTTTCTGATATTCTCAAAAGTGGGTGGAGGATGATTGATGTTTGGGTTTGGTATAGTAAAATGATATGGTTACACCTTATTATTTGTTATATTATTCAGATAATAAATCAACAGAGTGATATTCTCTAAGGGGTAGGTGTGAAACCATGTCATCCTACAAGAAAACAAGTGTAAGCAAGCCATTATAAACTCTCATTATATCGCATCTGCGTGTCAAATACAACTTATGCATAAATTTTATTAAACTCTTCATTCATTCAAACACGGTCGATGTGTTAAATGTGTAAAAACTTGAAAAGTTTGTAGTCAAGTAAGTAGAAATGATTTTTGTGTTCATATTAACTATGATATAAATTCATTCAGTTGGTATATTGAAGTCCATTGGAAGGGTAAGAATTTTTTTAAGCAAATGAATATAATTTCAGACAAATATTGCAGTAAACACCGTATAGAGCATAGAATTCTTAAATGAGCTTTTTAGTGAATTTTCTTAAAAAAAAATTCACTAATGAGGATATCCCGACTTTTGAATTTTGAAAAAATTTCTTCAAATGAGCGCTAATTAGGCCCCCCAGAACACATATCCGGGGTCGGTTTAAATTTTTATATGTTATATATATATATATATATATATATATATATATATATATATATATATATATATATATATATATATATATATATATATATATATATATATATATATATATATATATATATATATATATATATCACACCGATAACTCAAAAAGTAATGGGCCGATTTTGATTAAATTTGGTGAATAAATTCCTTGTGCAAATGGCTTGGATAAGTTCGTTATCCAGGAAAATCGGTCCAGGTTTTCCCGGAAAATTTTGTGTTTTCTTTCGAAAAAAAATTATATCTCCGGAATTAACAAAGTAAGGGCAACCAAATTTGGTACGCTGGTTTATATTCTTATAAGTAAGCTACCTACCAAAATTTAGCTATGTAAGTCAAAAGACAAAAAAGTTACAGGCATTCAAAGAAAAATAAATTTTGATTTTCCTCAAAACGTCAAAATTGCGATTTTAAACGTCAAAATTGGTGAGTACATTCCTTTCGCAAGTCGCTTGGATAATTTTGTTAGCCAAGAAAATCCGCCGAGGTTTTCCCGGAAAAATTTGTGTTTTCTTTCGCAAAATATTTATATCTCCAAAATTAACAAAGTAAGGGCAACCAAATTTGGTAGGCTGGTTTATATCGTTATAGGTGTGCCACCTACCAAAATTTAGCTCTGTAGGTCAAAAGGCAAAAAAGTTATGGGCATTTAAAGAAAAATAAATTGGGGGTTTCCTCAAAACGTCAAAGTGACAATTGAAAACGTCAAAATTCGCAACATTTAGGCAAATAACTTGAATCTAATACGGGCTATGGAAAGAAAATGTCTCAAGAAGAATGTTTTACATACACCGAACTCTTAGTTTCAACCGTCATTGTCCTTCATTTTACTAAAATATTTCCAGAAAATTCATTTCTAATAGACCCTTTCTCTGATGCTTGGCAGTAGCCTTAGCTATAGAGTTTATTGTTAAATGGTATATAATTTTTGTCGAATTTTCGTAAAAAATCAATAAAGCTCAATATATTCGTTATTATACAAGATATGAAAAAATATTGTATACATTAATTATACGGTGTTTTGAGCTACATCTTAAAAAAATATTGCGACAATCACAGGGTGGCCCATAAGTCGTTGGTGATACAAATAATTTTTTTTTGTCGAAAACACCTTATTTTTTTGCATTTTCCATCGAAATATAATGCATATTAGTGAATTTTCTTAAAAAAATTCACTAATGAAGAGATCCCGACTTTTGAATTTTGAAAAAATTTCTTCAAATGATCGCTAGTTAGGCCCCCTAGAATACATATCCGGGGTCAGTTAAAAATTTTATATGTTTATATATATATATATATATATATATATATATATATATATATATATATATATATATATATATATATATATATATATATATATATATATATATATATATATATATATATATATATATATATATATATATATATATATATATATATATATGTGTGTATCACACCGATAACTCAAAAAATAATGGGCCGATTTTGATTAAATTTGGTGAATACCTTCCTTTTGCAAATGGCTTTGATAAGTTCGTTAGTCAGGAAAATCGGCCCAGGTTTTCCCGGAAAATTTTGAGTTTTCTTCCAAAAAAAAATTATATCTCAGGAATTAACCAAGTAAGGGCAATTTGGTAGGCTGATTTATGTTGTTATAAATGACTCACTTACCAAAAATTAGCTCTGTAGGTCAAAAGACAAAAAAGTTATGGGCATTTAAAGAAATATAAATTGGGGTTTTCCTCAAAACGTCAAACTGACAATTTAAAACGTCAAAATTCGCAACATTTAACCAAAGATATTGAATCTAATACGGGCTATGGAAAGAAAATGTCTCAAGAAGAATGTTTTATAAACCCTGCAGTCTTAGATTCAACCGTCATTGTCCTTAATTTTACTAAAATATTTCCAGAAAATTCATTTCAAATAGACCCTTTCTCTGATGCTTGGCAGTAGCCTTAGCTATAGAGTTAATCGTTTAATGGTATATAATTTTTGTCGAATTTTCATAAAAAATCAATAAAGCTCAATATATCCATTATTATACAAGATATGAAAAAATATTGTATACATTAATTATAGGGTGTCTTGAGCTACATATTAAAAAATTATTTATACAATCACAGGGTGGCCTATAAGTCGTTGCTGATACAAATATTATTATTTTTACTCGAAAACGCCTTATGTTTTTGCATTTTCCATCGAAATATAATGCATGTTTGTAAGTTAAGAAATTCTGGACGCAGCAAGTGCGTTATGGTAGCGAATTTTGATTGAATGCCTCATATTTGAAAAGCTCAATTTGCTATTAACCTATAAGGTTGACCAAGAAACGGATTTTTTTGGTTACACTTTAAGTTTACTTTCGGAAATTTTTGTACCATTTCAAACAATAAAGTTATTTTGATGAAACATGGCACATTGTTTTTACTATATATTTTGTACTGGTAATCAAATTTGATGCCTGCTTTCTGGAAAAAAAGCACATATTTGCTATTAAAAACATTTTAATGAAAATTCACTACCATAACGCACTTGCTGCGTCCCGAAGTTTTTGTAAGTTAAGAAATTCTGGAGGCAGCAAGTGCGTTGTGGTTGCGAATTTTGATTAAATGCTTCATATTTGAAAAGCTCAATTTGCTATTAACCTATAAGATTGACCAAGAAACGGATTTTTTCAGTAACACTTTTGGTTTACTTTTGGAAATTTCTGTACGTTTTCAAACAATCAAGTTATTTTGATGAAACATGGCACATTGTTTTTACTATATATGTTATACTGGTAATCAAATTTGATGCCTGCTTTTTCTATATAGGTTATACTGGTAACAAAAATTGATGTCTGCTTTCTTAAAAAGAAAACACACATATTTGCAATAAAAACATTTTTATGAAAATTCACTACCATAACGCACTTGCTGCGTCCCGAGATTTTATTTAACATTTTAATGAAGATGTTTTGTGGACTGATTTTCTCGAAAGCGTAGCGACTAGACTGAATATTTTAGAGAATGTTCACTAAAAAAAAAATTTGCTTATAGAGAGGCAAAAATTCAAATGAGCACGATATAGAATTTTTGAAACCAAAATTAGATTGTCAGTTTCAAACTTTTAAATATTCATAGAGTGTAAGAAAGCCATTTAACCCAAAATTTTCTCTCAAACTGGCAGTCAGAAATATACAAAACTTGGGATATACCTATTTTTGGACACGGAGATTCCACATTTGGTATGTACAATGTTGCCAGATTTGTCGTTAAAGTTAATCTTTGCCTGTTACATTTAATAGATTTTGTTTATCACGCAAAATACTTCGGTTTTCTGCCCTCCTCTGACCTACATTGGCACCCAACATTTTTTCAATAAATGCTTAATTTTTTTTTCAATTTGGGGATCTAAATTTTGGGATATAGTATAATACGTTTTATAATAGTGATCTGCGTACCAAATGCGGCTGCCATAGCTTAGTTATTTTTAAAACAACAAACATTCTCCGAAAGAAAAGCCAAAATTTGCCCGGAAAAGCTGGTCAAATTTTCCGTTTGCAAATACATCAAAATCAGCCCACAATTATTTCGCGTTATCGGCGGTATGATAGTAGATTGGAGTAATCCTGGCTAGGGAGGGATGTGATTAAGCGACCATCGATGGATTGGATTGGGTTATGTTAGGTTAAATTGTGGGCCATAACGGTCCCTCTACCTCGACCTTGAGGTATATTGTAGCTTGTCTATTTCACCCAACAAATCCAGCCTCCTAAAGAGGTGGGCGAGATTGGACCCAGATCTTGTGGTTAAAGATGCGTCTTGCCAAAGAGAAGATGTCTTTTTCTGTCCACATCCGGACAGGAACATAGCACGTGCTCTGCTGTTTCGTCACTCTCTATACACAGTTGGGACTCGGTGTCTTGGGACCAATTCAGTGAATCTGGTGACGCAAGCGGCAGTGTGCTGTATACAGGCAGACCAGATTTTTCAGTTAGTTGTTGTCTGTTTAGCTCTAGAAGTTTTTTTAGCCCTTGGCTATAGAAGGCCATTTATGAAGGCCTTAGAGTGTGCTAATCCTGGCAGATTTTGCCATTGCTGGATTGTCCTTCTATCTGTCCAGGTCTTTATGGTGTCTTTTGCTGTGCATGATGTTATCCCCAGCACAGGTTCTGGTCCGATAGTGTCCTCCTGGGCACCACCCCTGGCAAGCGCGTAGGTCGCTACATTTTTATCAAGGTCCGTGTGACCCGGAATCCAGACCAGCGAAACCTCATTGCAGCTGCCTAGTTCGTTGAGGGCAGATTTACAGCTCCATACCGTTTTTGAATTGCAACAGTAGGAACCAAGTGCCTTTATTGCAGCTGGGCTATCTCAATATATCTTTATCGATTTGTGTGTGCACTGGTTTTCTATACTTTCCCTTGCACACATTTCGATGGCATACACTTCTGTCTGGTGTATGGTTGCATACTTTACGAGGCTTGATGATATTCTCGCATCGGTGTTGCTCCCATATGCGCCAGCTTCTGCCCCCGATCGGTTTTGGAGCCGTCAGTGTACCAGCAGAGATATGTCCTCAATAGGGTCGTTTGGTTTCGTTCCCAGTCCTCTCTTTGCGGAAGGACGGTCTTGAAGAACTGATCTCTACTCACCTTTGTAGGCATCAGGTCTGAGACCATTTCCAGAACCTCGTGACTCTCAACGTCTTTGAGGAGTCCGATCCTTCCCAAACTGATTGCCTTCGGCATGCTGTCAGCCGTTTGTTTTAATCTGTACGTTGTCCACCTAGCCTGTCTCTACAGCCAAATGTGAACAGGTGGAATATTAAGGAGGACTTCCAGAGCAGCTGCTGGAGCGGTGCTTATCGCGCCCGTTATCATCAGACAAGCTTGTCTCCGTAGCTGATAGTAGACTGGAGTAATGCTGGCTAGCGAGGGATGTCATTCAGAGACCATCGAGAGATAAGTCAAGGGAGTGGTTGTTTGCTCCCTAGTTCCATTTTTCCGCACTGTATGTGTGTATGCGAAAGCTGCACTGACTTATATTTTAGTTAAAGTAAATACCATGGAATATAGTTACCATTGGACTCAAGTGATACAGTTTTCAAAAATTTCACCATTGTTAAGCAAGATACATTTTTCAGATAAACGATGCCACTCCAAGTATGACTTGCTGTTGCTTTACTATTTTTGGCTGGTAGAGATTCGTAGATAAGTTTATAATAATACACGTTAAAACTTTTGTGTGTGTGTGTGTGCGGTCATGTCTTGGCTGCGGCTACTCTGGCCATCCGCTCATTTTCTAATATTTTTTTTTTTTTTTTTTAATCTCCATCTATGTTCAAATGATGATTCATTAGTTAGTTCCTCAGATCACTACACTTACATAATGGTTTCTAATTTATAAGTAAACATAATACCTTATTCATTTAATATAAACATATATACACACATAATTTTTTTTTTTTTTTTTTTTCCTTTTTATGATTATTACCATTATTATTATTTTAATTTATTGGGAAGGTACGGGGACACATATCTTCATGTCTTGGGGCCTATCAAGACAACTTGACTACACACAAGAGGGCCACTAACGGAATGGTATTATACACATGGAAAGACAGTAGGTAATTCCTAATTCTAATATAGCAATAAATTACAACCTATAAAATAGTTTAAATTACTTAAATAACTAAAGGGCAATACCAATGATAGATATTGTTTACATATATACACATATATTTGTCAACATTCGCATTATAATCTAATGTTCAGAGATTTAACATGGTCCACAATTGCTTGGTATATCTTATGGTTTTGGGATTGTAATAGTTGTGGTAAATTAAAGGGAAGAGTTATATTCAATCTACAAATTTTTTCTGTAAAAAGAGCAACCTTTTCTTTTTGCAGTTCGCAATTTAGAAGTATATGTTGGCTGTCGCCCAACTCGCCACAATCACACAAAGGACTGCTGCGGAGATTCAGCCGGAAAAGATGCTCCGGTACCAAGGAGTGGTTAAATCGCAATCTACAAATTAGCTTAACAAAAGTTTTATCTACTGTTAGCTTCGTAAACCAAGGTTTAACAGGGATATTAGGTTGTATTGTCTTATAGAAGATTCCCTTAGGATCACTTTTATATTGTGCTAACCATTTGTGTTTGTAGGATCTATTTATAAACGGATATAAATCCTCATAGGGATATTTATAATCTAGCACTTCACCATGTACCAGAGCATCCTTCGCCAACTCGTCCACCCGCTCATTTCCCACTATTCCACAGTGGGCTTTTATCCAAGCAACTGTTACTGTTTTACCCTGATTACAAAGTTCTTTTAAAATTTCTAAAAGTTTAACAAAAAGGTGATTTGTTTTTGTTTTGTGGTTAAAGTTGGCAATCTTGGCAACTGTACTTCTACTATCCGAGAGTATAACGAATTTATTATGGTTAATGTTTTTAATTAGATCTAATGCTTCACATATTGCAATTATTTCAGCTGACGCAATACTAAAATATGGCTTTAATTTGCCTTTTACTGCAACATCGATTTGTGGGTCAAAAATTGCCATTGCTGTATTGTGTTCTGATTTGGAACCGTCTGTATACAACTGGTAGGCATTTGGAAAATGGTCTTTCATGTCACATTCAAATATACTGTTTCTAATTTTAAGGGGAAAATTAGAATAGTCTGGAAGATATCTTGTATTTATTTTTTCTTGATCTAAGTTTATTTGGTATATCGGGTTGATGTAATTCATTTGAATTTCGTCCCTTATGGGTATAACCTGTTCTGTATAACATTCCACTGACAGACGACTTTTTTTATTGACCCAATAAGGGCTTGTTAAATCACATATCAATAGTATATGTATTTTGGAAAGAAGCAAACTATTTTTGGACTGTAGTTTTAATAGAAATCGAGATGTTAAAATTTTTCGTCTAATTTCAATGGGAACTTCGACGCATTCACATAAAAGATTTGATATCGGAGTGCTTTTCAGTGCACCTGTACATAAACGTAGGCACCTGTTTTGCAGGACACTTAATCTGTTCAGGTGAGTTTTAGCAGCATGATCATAAAAAGTACACCCATAATCCATTGTAGATCTTATAAACGATTTATAAATCATAAGTGATATATGCGTATCGGCTCCCCACGAAACATGTGTTGTTGCTCTTAAGATGTTTATACCCTTTTCACATCTACTAATTATTTTATTGATATGGTCTCTCCACAACAGTTTTCTGTCCAACTTGATACCCAGGAAGGTCACTGTAGATTCGATATTGTATTGGACCTCGTTCAATATTACTGGTGACTTTGGGCTTTGGTGCTTCCTATTAAAGACACATATATGGCTTTTTGAAGTTGAAATATTTAACCCAACTGCAGTCAAATATCGATTGACATTTGCTAAAGATTTTTCTAGCGATTTTAATCCCTGTTCTTCTTTGCAATTGTCGACATATAAACATAAGTCATCAGCGAATTGTAATATCCTTGTTTGCAGATCTATTGTTTTGTGAAGATCGTGGGTGTATATGAGATACAGAATTGGGCTTAATATACTACCTTGTGGCAACCCCCTACTTGTAGTTCGTGGCCCCTTAAGTTCATTATTGACACTAAGATATATCTCCCTGTCTTCATACAATGATACGATTTTGGCCGCTATTGACTTGGGAACCCCTATATCGCACAATTTTGCGTACAGAATATCCAAAATAACATTATCGTATGCACTCTCGATGTCAAGAAAGGCAGCGACTACCATATTTCCATTAGTAAAGGACAGTTCAATATCAGTGACCAAATGAGCGATGCTCTCTGTTGTTGAGTAACCCTTTCTGAACCCAAACTGTGTTTCTGACAAAATTTGATTGCTTTCCAGCCATTTTTCCAAGCGAAATTTAATCATACGTTCAAATGTTTTTAGAACGCATGATGCTAATGAAATTCCTCTATATGAGTTTACGCTGTCTGGTGGTTTTCCATTTTTGAGGAAATTAAGTACTAAATATGTTTTCCATGATCGTGGTATATAATTACTAGTATATATATAGTTGAAGATTTCTAGCAACTTATCTTTAGCACTTTGTGAAAGATTAGCTAACATAGCATAATGTACATTATCAAGCCCTGGTGCAGAGTTATTACTGCTTTTCAGACTATAATTGAGTTCCCCAATACTAAAGGCCTTGCTCAGAGGGTGCGGTACATTAGAAATAAAACTATTTTTGTTCGTGTGGTTTAAGACAAATGGTGGTGCTAGCTTGTCTAACATTTCTTCTGCCCATTCCGGATCATTGGGAAGCGCACGACAAACTGGTACACTGTTAATTTTCTTTATTTGGGTCCAGATGTCCGATATTTTTGTACTTCTGTTCAATTTTTCACAAAACTCTCTCCAACTTCTTCTTTTACTAACTAAGACTATTCGTTTTACAACTGCAGAACGTTTTTTAAATTCTATGAAATTTTGCGCTGAAGGGTTTCGTTTATATCTTTGAAATGCTTCTTTCTTTTCTTGAATAGCTAACTTACATTCTTGATTCCACCATAATTTCCTGAATTTATTTACTTTCACTCTTGCCTTCTCTGGTATCGACTCATAACTCGCCAACAATATATTATTTAAAAATTTCTCATAATCAAAATTTTGCTGATTATTTAGACAGTAATCGTCAACCAGAGAAGTAAAGAGTTGCCAATTTGCCTCATTTAATTTCCACCTAATTCTACTATCTACATACGTTTCATTATTACCGTCTGTTGGGTCATTTAAACATGTAAAGGTTATAGCATAGTGATCTGATCCGAGAGCATCATCATGGGTTTGCCATGTAAAAGGTGAAGCTAAATCTGCTGTGCAGATTGTCAGATCAACCGCTGAACCATTGATGGAGCCTGGTTTGCGAATCAAAGTTTCGCATCCCGTATTAAGTATAACTAAACGGCATTCTTCTAAAGCAAGTAACAAATTTTGACCTGCAGTATCGTTCCATCCACAACCCCAGGCCATAGAGTGACTGTTATAGTCGCCGCCAATAACAAACGGTCTTTTAAGATTGCTAAAAAATTGTACCCAGGCAATAATCGATACTCTTGTGGATGGTTTAACATAAATAGAATAAAGATATATACATTTTTGTCTGTTTATAATAACCTTGACACCCACACACATCACGTCAGTCGGCTGATGGTCGACTGGTATTTCTGAGAAAAGTATATTATGTTTTAATATTATTGCAACACCACCACGGCCATCATTCCTGTCGCCGCGGATCGTATTATAACCATTTACTGTAAAATTATAAGTGGATCTTAACCATGTTTCACTTATTAATGCTATATTTATCTTATGATCAAATATAAATTTTTCAAATTCCCCTTTATTTGAATAAATTGATCTAGCATTCCACTGCATCACATTAAACTCGAATTTTGTTGTTTAAGAATTAACGATACTTTGTCTTTTAATTCGTCCCCCGTAATTTTTACTGCCCCACTTATTAGGTTTTTAATTAATTCTAATAAAGAATTGCAAATTTTTTCTGTATGATTACCTTCCCGGAAATTGTAATGATATAGGGGAGGGTATGGATTTACTACAGGACGCGATAAGATGTTTGGAGTTGATAAAATTTGATTATGAGCTAACAATGTTGGATTATCTCCAACTACAGTGTTATCAGGTCGTTTCCGTTTAGTAGTGCTGACAGTTATGTAACTACTGTTTCTAGAACTGCTCTGGTTATACCTTGGTTCACTATTTTGATTATTTTTTGTTGCATTGGCGTAGCTATTTTGAAATTTGTTTGCAGCGTCTTTGTATGAAATATTTTCTGTGCCCATAATAATTTTAATATTTTTTTGTTTATTAAATTCTGGACATTGTTTTCTGTCTGTCGCCTCATGATCACCACCACAAGAAATACACCGAGGTGGTTCCTGCGATATGCATTCCAAGACCGGATGATCGCCCCCGCATTTTTTGCATCGATCTCTTCCTTTACATTGAGCTCTTATATGACCGTACTTAAAGCATTTATTACATTGAATTACCCTTTGTATGTAAGGCTCAACTTCAAAACGCAGCTTTTCAATAAAAACGTGCGATGGTAAATATTTAGTTTTAAATGATACTAATATAGTAGATGTAGGTACATATTCTGGAATTCCATCTTTTATTATCTTACGGTTCATACGGCGAACGTTTAGTATGGGTATGGAATTTATAGTTTGTATAAGAGATTCTAATTCTTTTTCAGTTATATCTAAGTCTATCCCTCGTATTATTCCTTGTCTCCTCACGAGAAATTGAGGAATATATACTTCATAATTTTTGTTAGCTAATAATTCCGATAAAATTAATTTATTTGCGCTTTTAACTGTGCGTAATTCAATTTTTAACCTATTTACGCCTACGCTAGTTATATAGCTAATCGAGTCACCTAAGTCCTGCACGCAACTTTTGATCATCCTAGCTACACCAATTCTATTCATTCTTCCAATATTACCTGTTTTACTTTGTATATATATTATATACGGGCCAGTATCTCTGTCAGAATAAAGATATTTCGTTTTGTTTATTTCTCGGTTCTCGATTGTTTTTCCTGTATGTGATTTATCAATCGTCTGTTCAAGAGATAACGACCCGTATACATTTTCACCTGCGTTAAAATGTTTTTGATTATTATTTGTTTGTAAATTTAAATTAGAATTATTAGTTTTATTACTTACCAATTCTTCCTTGCTCGTCATTTGTAAGGTGTTTGTAACTGTATTTTTTAAGATTGAGGCTGAACTTTCGCCTATATTAAGATTTGTGTTTACCTGCTGTGTATTTTTTTGTTTTTCCGTTACCTCTTCGTTATCCAACTCCATGATCCAGTCAAGGGTGCCTCCCTTGTCCGGCGGGACTCTTTTATATTCTTTATTCATATTTTTTTCACTTATTATTAAGCTTATTCACTCACTAAGAACAGGAATATCACTCGCTATGACCGTTCACCTCGAAAGCCTGCGCGCGAGTGTGATTTCTTCTCTGGATTCTGACGTTAAAACTTTTAGGACAGGTGATTTGAAAAGTAGTTCCAGAAATATGCAGACCCGCTAGCAGACAAAATTTTGTGTAGATGAGTGGCACTCAATATGAAGGCTGAAACTCGCGCGTATTTCGTAGTCTCATGTTATAACTGTTTCTTTCCAGTAAACATAAATATTACATTTTGCAACCATAATACACGGTTTTTTTTTTTCAGAAAAAAAATTCAATGAACGACTATGCAGACGATAAAAGCGATGAACCGTATAAGCCTAAGAAAAAGTACCCAGGATGCCGAAAAAACTTTAAGGACTACTTACAGGACTATCTTACCGTTACTGGAATCCATGGGTTCTATTATATGGGCGAACAAGGAAGATCTGTTATCGAAAAGTAAGAAATTACTTATCAGGAACAGTTTAGTTTCTCCCGATGACATATTTCAATATTTTTTTACTTTACCTTGTATTTTATATATTTCCACCTTTTAGTGAATTTTTATTTAAACAAAATTACTATTAAAGAGGTATCGATGGTGAGACTTTGCAAAAATTTTTAAATGAACGCGAAAATCGGCCCCTAGAATCCATATCCGGGGTCAGTTTCAATTTTATATGTTTATATATATATATATATATATATATATATATATATATATATATATATATATATATATATATATATATATATATATATATATATATATATATATATATATATATATATATATAGTATTAAGTTTTTCGTGACGGTATTATCAAAAAATTGTGGGAAAGCCGTCAGTTGCAAAATAAAACTTTTTATTATAGGCCGAGCTTTCGGAAAAATTTATTCCTTTCTCAAGGCTACAATATGGAAAGAAAAAAAGTTTACAATTTACATGGGAAAAATATAAAAGTTTAAAATACTTACATATAACGTGAGTTCTACTAAACTAATTATTAAATGACAAACATAAAAAAACCTTTTTATAAAATTGACTAAAGTCGAAAAGTGCCAAACTGACATATAAAGCTAACTATTATCTAATTGAATTTGTTTTTTGTTTTTGTCTAGGAAATATAAATAGGGGTAGTGATTTCTAAAATTATTATCTTTCTTTAAGTTTATTAAATTGTCGTTAAAAGTAATTTCAAATTCTTCTAAACACATTCTTTTATTACTTATTTATATATATATATATATATATATATATATATATATATATATATATATATATATATATATATATAATTATGTGTCCAACCGTTAACTCAAAAAGTAATTAACCGTTTTTGATGAAACTAGGAAAGTGCTGCTCTTTTATTTATAGCTTGGATTAGTTTGTTAGCCAGGAAAATCAGCCATGGTTTTTCGAGAAAATTTTGAGTTTTCTTTAGAAACATTTTTTGTCTCCAAGAATTACAAAGCTATTTTGATAAAATTTAGTGGACATGTTGCCTTGGGAAAGGCCTAACTATATACCAAAATTGAGCTTTCTAGGTTTACACAAAATTGAGCTATTCAAATTTGAAGCATTCATTTTTAATATCATATAGTTTTTATTAACAATGACAAAAAATGGTTTATGTATGAGATCTAGTATGTCTCAGTCGTTGTTACCCTGGCAACGGAACGTTTCATATCATTACGCAGGTCAGTTACACGCTGTAATTTTATTAGTTGACGTGCATTATTAGATCGTTTATCTGTTTTCAATTTAATTTTACATATTATTTTTGTTGTTTGGGAATTTTAATACACAAGTGAAAATTATTCTTGACGACTTCATTAGTGTTAGTGGGTTGACTAAACGGTGTTTTTGATGTTTTGTCAACAGCTAATAAGGATCGAAGTTTTACAAAAAGGGCTGATATGCAACAGGTTAGTTATTTTCTTTCTCTGGTGCTTTGGCGGTAGTTTTAGTTAAGTTTATGGTTTAACGGTCTATAATTTTTAGCTAATTTTCGTAGAAAAAATTCGTCAATGAGGAGACCGCGACTTTAGAATGTTAAAAAGATTTCTTCAAATGAGCGCAAACTAGGCGTCCTACAACAATCCATGTCCGGGTTTACATTCAGTTTTTATCTGTTTACATATATACAAAGTGACGCATTTCTCGGTAAAGCTCAATATAATTATTATTATACAAGAGACGAGAAAAAATTGTATAAGTTAATTATAGGATGTCTCGAGTTGCATCTAATAAAATTATTTTGACAATCACACAGTGGCCCATAAGTCGTTGGTGATCCCTAAACTTTCGCAATATGTTTGTAAGAAAAAAAATCGCCTGCAGATGCGTTTTGGTATCAAATTTTCATTAAATGCTTCAAATTTCAATAACCCAATTTGCTATTAACCTAAGGTTTGTTGGCTAGGAAACCAACATTTTAAGTTTTTTTTCGGAAAATTTTTGTACATTTTCAACCAATAAGTTATTTTAATAAAATATGGCACATTGTTTCTACTATATAGGTTATACCGGTAACCAAATTGATGATTGCTTGCATTGAAGAGACATATTTGCTATTAAAAACATTTTAATAAAAATTCACTTCCTGGGTTCAGACCTTTTTTTATTTCTCTTTTGTATTTTAGGCTATATTGGTTAATCCTTTTCTGCATATCATTATATTTTTGCATTGGGCTGATAATTGAAACCTGGATAAAATGGGACACCTCACCAGTACTGGTAAGTTTTGCAAGAAGTCCAACTCCAGTTTGGCAAGTTCCATTTCCTGCAGTAACAGTATGTTCTGAGACGAAGGCAAGGCAAAGGACATTCAACTTTACAGATAATTATCATAAATGGATAAATAGCAACACAACCGAAGAAGAGTAAGTTTTTTAATGTTCTGAATTTTACGGTAAAGTCAAAATTGAACACACAAACATTTAAAAATAAAAATGTCTCAAGTGCAGCTTTCTTTACAACAAAAATTGCTTTATAAAAAACTAATATCTAATTTAAAATCTAGTTTGATTGACTGTTTTCATGAAGAAACAAAATCTTTTGGTACCGTAGGAGTGATTTTTTTTATAAATACCGGTGTCCAGTTTCATATATATATATATATATATATATATATATATATATATATATATATATATATATATATATATATATATATATATTTCGAGGTTGAATTATAAGGGCTAAACTTTAGGACAAACTGTATTACATATCCCTACGCGCTTCCAATTCTAGCGAGGTCTCTTTAGGGATACTACCTGGGATACAAAAATGGTTGTGTCAGGAATGGGCTTTCTGGTAGCTAGCGTGCTGAGCTACATATCTGTACCCTAGAGCCATACTGTTGTGTCCTAATATTGTTAATCCTCACCCTCTATCTCCCCGAGTCCACCCTGTCCATGCTTATTCAGAAAACCTCCCCTGATACCCCCCCCCTCCCCCCACAGCAACTAGAGGCGCAGAGACGACATTGGTACACCTGTAACCGTTGGCAATAACAGACACCGAAGGCGCAAGTACAACCAGCAGTGGGACAGGTGTCATCAAGCGTCAGCAGCGACGAGAGAGCTCCAGACTCAACCACTTCCATCTCATCCAGCTGCCAGTAAGGTCATCCCGACCGGCTGACCGTGAGCGGTAGTCAAGACACATCATAATACCTGATTATGCTGTGGTCACATCACAGATAACTCCGTACTCGTTCCAGCGGTCAGGGAGCATCACATGGAGATCGCCTGGCCCGCGGCACGGATTCAAGAACCACGGTTGTCTCCATAGACACGTGGGCAGGTTCGTGAGCCTCGTAGAAGAGTCAGTCTTTCGACGAGCGACGTACCCGTGCCCATTTAACCACGGCATCAACACACCGCAAGTCTTCACGGTCGTCACCTGGACACGTGAAACACCTTGGCCCTTTTGGACGAAGCCCCAGGTACCAGCGGCAGCCTCAGATTGTTAGGTTGTAACGATTGCCTTTTTTATTTACCATCGTTACTACGTTGAAGACCCGAAGAGAACCCCCAAGGAGTCTAATTAATGGCAGCTAACTTTGTTTCTAAAAAGCAATTCATGTTTTAGTTTTAAAATTATTCATTGAAAAGTCGCTAACAACTTTTATATCGTAACATCCGTACTGCGTCCCTTTAATATACGTTAAAATTAAAATATCAGAGACGGAGTATTTTTATTAAGGAAAAATATGTTATAATTCCAAAAGTTTCCCGGTAAATAAAACAAGCCGACCTCATGATGATGTAATCCAAAAGTCGGTTGAGAAACAAGAAAACGTTGGACCGCGTCCATTGTCGTATTAAGGGGAGTTCAGAGGACGGCGAACCCAGCTCGAGGTCGCGGAGCCTTCATTCAAAAAGTAGATCTTTCGCTCTATCTCCTTCCAACATTGAAGCTAGAAATAGGTCACAGGCGACCGCTAAGAAAACGCTCCAAACCAGCAAGCGAGGCCGGTTCAATACCTGCATACGGAGAGACGCTCTTGGGCAATCGTACAGTTAACACCGCGGAAAGTGCCAAGGCGCTTTATAAACCAAAAAGGGGTCTAATATCTTATCTTTTACCGTTAATATCGCTTAATATAGTTATCAGTGGGTGCTATAAGTGTTCTGATCTCGATTTTTGTAGAAATTAATAATCCGTTTTGAAGAAAATGCGATTTAAACAGTGAAACTTTGTTGTTTTTGGTACAGTGAGATTTCTAATGCTATCTCAAGTGCATATCTAAAGTTTTTCGATCTCTATAGCCAATTAGCTTTCACCGTTAGTAAATTCCACATACCTTCCGATGCATTTTTGGCCGTAAAATTCACACTTCAATTTCCTGCCGATTATGTCATTTCAACAGCTGTAGACTCAAACTACGCATTTACCCATTCCGTTTTGCAATGCCATAGTGCATAAGAGTTTGTCTGGTTGACACGTAAGAAAAGCTTCTTCGCCACGTCTTGACTTTTCTCTGGGAGAAATTAAGAGCCTGTGTTGGGCCCTGATAGTTGACATCCTCCTGTGTGACATCTGTAAGCAAGCAACAGGTGAACTGGAAGATACCTTTGAATACTCCACTGGAAACATAAGAACTTTTAAAGCCGGTCTAAAAAAATATTTAAGTGAGCGATCATTTTATGCGGTCGATGAGTTTGTTTCGTGCTCTGTGAGGCAGATGATTTAACTGGAAAATTTTTGTTTGATGTTTTTGTACTTGATTGTTTTGTTGCTTAATATTGTTCATGTGTATTTTTATTATATTGCGGTCTATATAAGTGTATACAGATGTTTTTATCTCATTGTTTCAAGCGTGGTGTTTTTCACGTTGTGCACTTTTATCTTTGTTTTTTTTTTTTTGTAACTAAACAACATAATTGTTTTTATACTGTACTGTATTATATATTTGTGCTCTTGTTATATTGTTTATATCTATTGTGACGAGCTTATCCATGTATTATGGCAAGAAGGCGAAAATAAATTATCTATCTATCTATCTATCTACTATATAATTTTTTACAATAAACAATAATAATAATGTCTTATATTTTTTTAGATATAAACATCTTTCCGACATGGCACTTGTTTGTGAAGATCACTTATTTAATGAAGGTGCGAATACCACAAATCAAGAAACAATAGATTTTTTTACGAGAGTAAGTATATTTTTTATAAAATAATATATCCATTACTTCATAATTACGCCTCTTTGGTCTTGTCTCACCCATACACAATATATCAACTTTTCGTGCATTCGTCTCTTGTAAAATCTTATTTTCATTATACTTTGCACCTTTTACGTTACCGGTCGCAATTTACCAAGTCCTTGTACGATCGCCATCATGTAATCATCGCGCATTTACATCGTTTACAGTTCTGTTCGACGCCACCCTGTGAAGCAAGTGCTTCTGGCGCCCTACTTTGATCACTCATAACAGTTGCACTCTGACCTCTTCAGTATAACTTGATACTTGATAAACACATCAAGCTTAATTTTTGCAGGTTGTCACCATGATGTGTACTGTCTTTTAACTTATACATTATAAATAAAAAGTCTGGACGCAGCATGTGCGCTTTGGAAGTGAATTTTCATTAAAATGTTTTTTATTGGGAAATATTTCTCTTTAATGCAAGCAGACATCAGTTTGGTTAACGGTATAACCTATATACTAGAAACAATGTACCATATTTTATCAAAATTACTTATTGTTTGAAAAGGTACAAAAATTATCCGAATATAAACTAAAGACGTTTCCGAGAAATCTGGTTTCGTAGTCAACGAACCTTAAGTTAATAGCAAATAAATTTATTAAAGTTTGGAGTATTTAATAAGTACATTTGGAAAACCCAAATCACCACAACACATATTTCAAAGACCTTACCATCGTTTCTCTGACCGTCAGCGTCATCCGAGGATGAAAAATTCTCCGACGAAACGATCGTAAGGTCTTTGAAATGTGTGTTGTGATGATTTGGGTTATCCAAGTGTACTTATCAGTGCTGATCACAGGTTTCAGTTTTCGCATAGTGGAGTATTTAATAAAAATTCGTAACCAAAACGCAGTTGCTGCGTCTAGACACCCCCAATTCACCCATTTTTAGTGAATTTTCGTAGAAAAAATTCACTAATGGGGAGATCCCGACTTTTGAATTTTGAAAAAATTTTTGCAAATGAGCGCGAACTAGGACCCCTAGAACCCATATCCGGGGTCCGTTTCAATTTTTATATGATATATATATATATATATATATATATATATATATATATATATATATATATATATATATATATATATATATATATATATATATATATATATATATATATATATATATATATATATATATATATGTATCACACCGATAACTCAAAAAATAATGGGCCGATTTTGATAAAATTTGGCATGTACCTTTCTTTTGTAAATGGCTTGGATAAGTTCGTTAGTCAGGAAAATCGGACGAGGTTTTCCGGGAAAATTTTGAGTTTTCATTCGAAAAAAATTCTTATCTCAAAAAGTAATAAGCCGATTTTAATAAAATTTGGCATGTACCTTCCTTTTGTAAATGGCTTTGACAAGTTTGTTAGTCAGGAAAATCGGACGAGGTTTTCCGGGAAAATGTTGAGTTTTCATTCGAAAAAAATTTTTATCTCAAAGAATAATTGGCCGATTTTGATAAAATTTGGCATGTACCTTATTTTTGTAAATGGCTTTGATAAGTTCGTTAATCAGAAAAATCGGACGAGGTTTTCTGAAAAAATTTTAAGTTTTCATTTGAAAAAAAATTTTATCTTAAAAAATAAAAAATCTATGATAACCAAATTTGATAGGTAGGTTTACCATATAAAAAGTAAACTATACACCAAAATTTAAATTTCTATGTTACAAGAAAAAAAAGTTATAATAAAATATTTTGTGCCAGATCATTTCTATGAAAATTCACTACCATAACGCACTTGCTGCGTCCCGAGATTTTTTTAGTTTATATCTACTTAAAATTTTTGTTAAATAACCATGTTAATAAAAGAAAACCATCTACAACATTCGGTTGTTCCATGTTGGGGCACCGCTGCAATACGGCTGTTTCTTGTAAATATTAAAGAATCTTCCGAGGTCAATATCTTACCAACCATGGGCGACAGAGAAAAAATTTTTATAAAAAATCGGCATGTTTTGAGGTCCCCTACACGCACACATTCTGTGTCCATTGCGTTGTGAATCTCCCTGTGTATATATATATATATATATATATATATATATATATATATATATATATATATATATATATATATATATATATATATATATATATATAAATTGGAATTGACCCTGGATAGGGGTTCTAAGTGGCCTAGTTCGCGCTCATTTGAAGTCGGGATCCCATTGGTGTAATAGTGAAAGATTACAGATTTTTTCACAAGAGAACTGAGCCGCGACCAACAGAGTGACTGTGACGTCTTACTAGATAATGAAATCACAACAGTAAGTAGCAATGTTTTTAACTTTTCTGACGCGAACAGGTGCACTTCCGGTGACTCTATTCTAAATTGTGACGTTAGGCAGATAGACTTGCTGCATATAAACATTCAGTGTTTGACAAATAAAATTAATATTTTAGAACTGTTTCTTGAAAGAAGGAAATCGCGATTTATTTGTATCTGTGAACATTGGTTAACACAATCAAATTGTAATGCTGTTGCTCTTGATGGTTATGTCAAAGTCGATGCATTTGTACGAACGATCCACCGACACGGTAGGTCAATTATTTACGCCACTGAAGCATCTGCACAGAAATGTAAACCATTGGCTTATTTAAATAGACTTTCAGTTGAGCTTGATTTTGAATGTGCTGCTATACTATATGATAAACAGACATGTATTGTTAATATTTATAGGTCGCCTGCAGGCAATTTGGGGTATTTTGCGACCTATTGTGTAAACTCCTTAAAATTGTTATTCAGAGATACAAATTTGTTTATGTAACAGGTGACTTCAACATAAATAAGGATGGATCGCTTGATTATAAAATAATAGACGATCTATTTCATTCTTACAATTTAACTTCTCTTGTCAATACTCCGACAAGGGTCTTTAGATCGGGTGACATCTTGAGTAGTAGTAGCATTGATTATGTATTAACAAATATTGAGGGTGTTGTTGTAGACAATTTCGATCCAGGAATCTCGGACCATTACGCTCAGGCAGTTACGTTTCCCGTAGCGAACGGAATTGGCCACTCTTCCATAGAGGCTAAAAGAGAAATTGTCTTTCGACCTCTAAATGAAATAACAATTAACGAATTTAAAACTCGTTTTGCGAGCACATACGATTTCAATTTGAGTGAAATTGAGTATGTAGACATGGCATTTAAAAAATTTTTTGACACTTTTGTCTGGTGCTTTGAGGTAGCTTGTCCGAAAACTAAAAAAGTTGTAAATTCCGGTTTTAACGTAAAATATCGAATCAAGTTTTCACCAAATCTGCAACAAAAACTTAATGACCTGAAGCTTTTAAATTCAATGCGTAAACAATCCGGAGAGAGGGAGATTAACGCTATGTATAAAGTAATGAAAGCGGAGGTAAATAGCCTAATTAAACAGGAAAAACAAAACTACACAGCATCTTATATTTGTAACGCCCCAAATAAAACTAAAGCACTATGGCAGCTTGTTAATCTTAAGAAAAACAAACCAAGTGAGGAGCACTGCATTTCGAATTTACTATACGAAAACAAAAATATAACTAGTAGGGTAGAAATTGCTGAGGTGCTTGCCGGATATTTTTCAGGTGTTGCTGAGAGGAAGCTCATGTTGCATTTCGGGGGTCAGATGTCTGATAGCTGCACAGCCGAACAATATAAACCCAAAACACTTTTTATAACACCTTTAACTGAATGTGAAGTTATTGAGATTATCAACGAACTTCCTAATAAAAAATCAAGCGGCTTTGATGATGTTCCAATAAAAATTATTAAGCAATGTGCTGCTGAGCTTGCCGCGCCACTTACAAAGATTATAAATTCCTGTATATGTCTGGGAAAATTCCCTGACATATTGAAACTGGCTGTGGTTGTTGCTGTGTTGATGGCGGGAGACAGTACCAATTTGGAGAACTATCGTCCCATCTCTATATTAAGCATTTTTTCAAAGATCATAGAAAGGGCAGTACATAGAAGGATGGTCAAGTTTTTAAACGCTAATAATATTATATCACCATCACAGCACGGAATTAGAACTGATCATTCTACAGAAACTGCCCTTATCGAATACATTCAATATGTAAATGAAAGAATGGACCTCAACTACATTGTGGTAACCTTATTTTTTGACCTGTCTCGTGCCTTTGACACAGTAAATCCTTTTTTTGTTAAGGAGAAGATGTGGGCGTTGGGGATAAGAGGCACTTGCAACGACCTTCTACTTTCGTATCTCACCAACAGACAGTTGCTCGTAAAAGCGAATAATATTAATTCCCAAAGATATGGGGTAAGTATGGGCACACCCCAGGTAAGTGTCATTGGCCCACTTTTGTTTACACTCTATGTAAACGATTTGCCGCAATTTATACAAGACGCAAAAGTCTTCATGTACGCCGATGACACTTCTATTGTTGTCTACGGCGAGACGGTGGAGGAAACTGAATTAAAATTAAAATCAGTGGTACGATCTTTTGATGAGTGGTGTTATAAAAATCGACTCATTTTAAACTATGACAAGACTTTTTCTCTTGAAATGCATAACTGCCACCGAAGAGAGAGGATGTGCGGCAGCACTATTTTGGTGAATGGAAATGCTGTGCAATTTAAAAAGGTGGCAAAATTTTTGGGTGTTAGAATTGACAGCAGCCTGTTATATATAGACCAGATTGATCACGTGTGCAAGAAATTAAATTCCGCGTTTTATGCAATTTTGATGCTTAAAGATTCCTTAAGTTCGGAACATCTGCTGAAAGTCTATTACGCGGCTGTCTATTCACATCTGAGTTACGGTATCATTATCTGGGGCCAATCTTCGGACTGCCATAGAATATTTGTGCTACAGAAACGAATACTAAGATTAATATACAATCTACCTTATGGGCACCCTTGTCGTGACATTCTCAAGAAAAATAACATTATGACGTTAACATCAGTTTATTTGTTCCATCTGTTAACTTACATTCATAAAAACAAGAGAAAATTTGTTATCAACTCGGATTTTCATAATCACAACACTCGTGAAAAAAATACTTTTCACCTGAATAAATGTCACCATTCTTTTTTTAAGAAGTCGCCATGTTATGCGGGTTGCTTTTTGTATAACCAGCTGCCTTGTTCTCTGAAGGACACAAATTGTACAAAAAAATTTAGAAAGCAACTGAAGGTTGCTTTAATTACTCATAGTTTTTATAGTTTGAGTGAATTTTGTGAAGCTGTACTGTGAACGTATCTTTTTTGTTGTGATGTGAAGCTCGTTAGATTTTAGATTTTTGGGCACGTACCCTTGTGATAAGTTGTGATACGTTCTTTATCTTTTTTATCTTGTAAGTTTTTGACTTGTCCGATTTACAATAATTGTAACTAAAGGACCAAATAAATATTATTATTATTATTATTATTACTGAATTTTGTTAAGAAAATGCACTAAAACTAATATATACAAAAATAATGTCACCCTGTCATCCCCAACATAAAGCAATTCTTTAAACTAAGACAAAATATCCATGCTTATTACCATACTTTTCATTGCTGATAAAATGTTTTTGTTTAGGTAGCCCCTCAGTTTAGTGAAATGTTTTGGGTTTGCAAATGGACGAATCTAGAAGAAAAATGCGAAAAGGTTTTTGTACCTATACTAACAGAAGAAGGTCTATGCTTTACTTTTAACATGCTTGGAAAAAGTGAGCTCCTCTCAAACCAAGTGTAAGATATTTTTTGTAACCTTATTAGTGTTATATTTTTTGTTGTTGTTAAATAAAACCTTTTAACTACAATATTTGCCATGACAGCAAAATGCTTGAAATTCGTGTCAATGGAACTTTAATTAAGTTATGCAATGTTGGACACAACTAGCACTGCCTGATCAGTTTGTGATTCAGTTCGCATCCCATCCAACATGTAGTAAAAATTATCAAGAACTTCCTCTCTAATAACTATAGTATATGGTTGTAGAAAAAGGCTAACAATGTTTAAATCATAATTAATCATTTGATAAAAGATGACATTAACACTTCTAAAAATAGCAACTACAGGCCTATTTCTCTCCTTTCAGTCATCTCTAAAGTGATGGAAAAGTATATAAACACCGAATTACTAAAATTTCTAAAACACAGTCTAATCAACGACAGGCAGTATGGATTCTGTCAGCGCAGATAAACTGCCGACCTCTTTTCCTTTGTCACCCATTCTTGGAACAAGTCTATGGAACTACACGGTGAACCCCAGATTGTCGCTCTAGACATTTCCAAAGCATTCGACCAGGTCTGGCACGCAGCGCTGCACAATAAACTTCCGGCCTATGGCCTACCACCAAAACTCTGTATCTGGATAGCAAATTTCCTCTTCAATCGGAGCATTTCTGTTGTCGTGGATGGCGATTCCTATAAGCTGTATCCAATTAATGCAGGAGTCCCTCAAGGTTCAGCTTTAGCCTCTACTTTGTTTCTCCTCCACATCAATCACCTCCTCTCTAGCACATTCAACCCAATTTACAGTTATGCGGATGACAACACCCTCCACTCAAATATACAATATTCTAAGCCTGTCTCTTTAGCCCAATTAGATTGGGATCGCAGACTCATGGAGTGTTCTATCTCTGTGGATCTACAAAAAATATTGGACTGGGGAAGTAGAAATCTTGTACAATTCAACTCCATCAAATCTCAGTCTTGCCTTCTATCTCATAAGAGATACACCCGCCCTAGACCCATCACAATGAACAACCAAGTTAATTAAAGTAATGAGTCCTTTTCACTTGTTGGCATTTCTGTGCACCAACATGTCACATCAATTGCAGAAGCGGCTGCTAAGAAATTAGGTTTTCTCTTCCGGGCTCGCAAATACTTTTCACCAGCTAATCTCTATACCTTATATACCTCACAAATAAGACCAAACCTCGAATACTGCTTTCACATGTGGGGTGCCGCTGCCGCTTCCTCATTCGCTATCCTTGAATCCATTTAGAAGAGATCTATACGTCTCATCGGTGACCCTACCCTCACCCAAAGGCTGCCAGTCTTTGTTCACCGACGTGTCGTTGGTGACCTCTCTCTCTTTTACAGATATCTGCATGGGCACTGCTCGAAGGAGCTTTCTTCCATAGTTCCTCTACCTGCTGCCCCCAACAGATCTACCAGGGGAACTGAGCGAATGCACCCTTTTACTGTCCAAGTCACCAAACATAGAACATCTTGTTATGCTCGCTCTTTTGGCCCGAGTACTTCCAAGTTGTGGAATTCCTTGCCGGCACATGTTTTTCCTTCTCCTCCGAACCTCCAAACCTTCAAATCCAGAATTAACAAGTTGCCTCTTGCCTCCTTGTCGACATCCACGGTACGATAGTATTTAGGCTGTGAGCCCTCGTGTTGTGTTGTTGAAATAAAAAAATGTAGATATTTGAAATCAGGAAAAATAACAAAATAATTGGTTAACAAATCCATTCAAGCGATTAGCGGAGGAGAGATTATAAATACAGATATAATTTTATCCTTCAACTGTATAAATACAGATGTAGAAAACGTTTTTTAACAATCTTTTAGATTTCTTCACGGTGATTACATGCAGTCAACTAGAAGTTCTGAAGGATGGACTTTGGAAAGAGGATATCCAAGAGATGCAGAAAAAGACACATTTCCAAGAAGGGCATTATCCGCAGGTGCACAGTCTGGTTTATACCTATTGTTGCGTGCGTATGAACAGGACCTCGATTATATTTGTCGTGGACCTGTCACGGGTTTTAAGGTAATTTATAAAGTATTATGTTTACATAAGCCACTTTTATAATAATAAATAGTGCTGCAAACTGAATCATAACCAAAACAATTCTAAGCGTTCCTTTGTCGGGTGCTAACTGGATACCAAATTTGAAGATGATATCTCAATTCATTCTAAAATTATTGCACCTATTAACAGACAAAAGTACATACCGACAGGCCGACAGACTGACCGACCGACAGACCACCCGACAGACAAAAAAAATTCGGTGCAGTTTTCTATATGATTTGAGACTTTTTACGCCATTTCAGCCAAAAAAAAAAATTCGAATTTAATTCAACAATATTCCACCCTTACACATTCACCTCCTAACTTAATCTCAACACAGAACACCAGATGTTTGGCGAAATTAAAAGTTTTCTAATAAATAAACCCTAAAACGTTATATTTTCCCCCTCAGGGGTCGTCCGCGTCTTTGCCGACCTGATAGCACGGCAGCCTTTGGCCTATTGTGCATGCCTTTTGTCTTTTCTACTCCAACCATTCCAAAATCACTGTGCCTTAAACTATTCTGCACAGCATTTGGTAGGGTGAAGTCTTATGCTGCTCTATCTCCGGTCTAGGATGACCTTAGATCAGTTGTGTTTTGCGGCCCCTCGCCACAGAGTCTGCATGCCAGGTCCCCCTCGAACTGCCCCATTTTATGCATATGTCCCGTCATGAGTCCTGTTATGTTTCTGAGCTGACCTCTGATAAGATTTAGCAGCTCCACATCTCTCTTTAACCTGGGTTCATCAATTACTGACTTCCCATGTCTGAGCCCTGGACAGTCTGCCCAGTACACCTTGTGTTCGTTTCTAACCCAGGACATAATGGCTCCCCTGGCAGTGCTCTTTGTCACGCCCAGAACCTGTTTTGGTCCCATAAATGATTCTGCTGACCCTCTCTTCGCGAGACTGTCAGCTTCTTCATTGCCTTTGAGCCCCGAGTGACCCGGCACCCAGATAATGGTGACCTCATTCTGCCCAACCAGGTCGCTGGTCTTGTCTCAGCATTCACTTACCAGCCTGGAATTAACCGTGGGCTACTTATGAGTATCCGCTTGTTGGTGTAGCCTCTCCTCTTGTTCTCCCGCGCACAGTGCAGGGTGGCATACATTTCGGCCTAAAAGACCGTTGCGTGGGGTCCGAGGGAAATACTATAACTTACCTCAGGCCTTCCGAATAAACACCTGTCCCCGTCCTACGCTCCCCGCAGGATCCGTCCTTGAACCAACCAAGCGCGTCCCGTGGTTAGCCCGGCGTCTCCTCCCTTCATGACTCGCGTTCGGGGATTTCCACTGTATAATTGTTTCCCTACAGATTCGCGGGCTCGCGAAGTCTGACCTCATTTCAAGCATAGGCTCCTTCATGATCTTCTGAATTTTGCAGTGGCCTCTGCAACCTGGGTTTATCTTCAGTCTACCATTGCAGGCTAGCCTGTATAGTCCTAGCCTGGCCCTTCCCCACCCCCACCCCCACCCCCAACGTTATATTCTTGAGTTTTAGCAAAAAAATATCAATTTTCACCAAATCACCCCCAATTCATCCCCTACCTCCTAAAGCGATTTTACCCAAAAACAACCTGAACCGTTTGTTTGTCGAGTGCTAACTGTATACCAAATTTGTAGACGATATCTCAATTCATTTTAAGGTTATCGTGGCTACAAACTGACAGACATACAGACCGTCAGACCGACAGACAAACAAATTTTGTTCCCGTATCATGTTTTTTATATGTTTTGATACTTTTTACGACGTTTAAGCGAAAAAAAAATTCGAAATTTTTGTCGCCGATGCGATACTTCCATATGTTATCATGATGCAGAAGTAAAATAGGCGTCTTTATTTAATAAGTCACAGTAAATTAAATAGACCCAAAGGTAGAAATCCACATAAATAAGTAGTATAAGTGCATCATACAAAATATGTTAAACAATATGTAAAAAGTGTAACTGTCTACATCAATGAGTGGTTTAGCTGATTGCGACTCTCACAGTCAATACTGGTGTCGACAGCAGGTTGTACAAATTTATAAGGACATTATATACAAGGGATAGGCACTAACATTTCAAGTGGATATAAAGCAATCACAACCAATAAACGAATGCCTGGAAATCGCCAACGCATCTGAAAGTCAACGTGCTGCAAAACCCTTCTTACGTACTTATTTTTAAGGTATGTTGGAGCGGAACTAACAATGATACCATAAATGAATGTACAAAATATAACTGTCTACGATCGACCATTTTGGATATACGACCATATTTATGCAAGAATTTTGCACCTTTTGCATAGTCTACTGATCCCCAAGACTCAAGAAATTGCTATATACAAAGTCACAAAATGCGACGACGCCAGAGACTTATTCCAGATACTTTTCATATAATAGCTTAATCAATGACAATTATAATACAGCGTTTTCAACGAAATGTAAGATTTTTTAAAATAAAATTCAGGTGATTTCTAAATTTTAAGTCTATATTTACGTCAAGGGTCTTTGTGGTTTTCATAACATATATTTTCACGTCATAAAGCATCAAATCAAGGCCATAACTAGGTCTTCCAATCACAGATACACGAAAGTAAATCACCAACGACTTACTGGCATTTAATTTAGGAGTGTACTGACATGAAAGCAAACTTTTTGCTGCATCAATGTCGTATTCACCGGGTTTGAAATTAAAAGATCACTGTTTGTCATCATTACATCATAGAATGGAGCAGAGTTTAAAGGCACACAAGACGTCAGCTGTCTACACAATAAACAGAAGAGGACCGAGTATCAATCCTTGAGGCACACAGAAAGAAACATGCTGAGCCAATGACATAACATTGTCAACAATAACTCTGACACCTAGCACTCAGGTAGGACCTTATCGAGCGTAAATATGACATTGAAAACTCGTAATAACTAAGCTTAAAGCACGTAATGTCATGATTGGTAGTGCCAAAGGCCTTGGAGTAATATAATAAACTAAAGGCAGCCATCTCGTTTTTATCAATATGTCTCACCGCGTCATCCAGTACATAATATCTAATTGACTATCCCTTTACATAGTTAAGTTACTGCGTACTTTTGTTAAGTGTGAACTATAAGTATTTGATACCGATTATTTTCATCTCACAATCAAAATATAAAAGATCTTTTTTGTAGGCTATAATAACACTATTTTTGTAATACTGTCACACCTTATACAATATTAAATTTACTTGTAGATCGTGCTGCATCATCCTGCTGAAGTACCACGTGTGGGAATGCAATATTTTAGAGCTCCTTTGAACCAAGAAATTGTTGTTGCTATTAAACCTGATATGATGACCACATCAGAAGGGCTTCGTACATATGATCCACATAGAAGACAATGTTTCTTTCCAACGGAAAGGCATTTGGCCTTCTTTCAGAACTATACACAACAGAACTGCGAAATTGAATGTCTTGCCAATCATACGTTGTCAAAATGTGGATGCGTTGCTTTTCACATGCCACGTAAGTTAAAATTTTAACAGAAGAGATTTTTGTTTTGGCTGTAGGCTTTATTAGATACAGACGTGAAGACTATTTCTCCGGCTTCATTTGTCAATATTCACCACATCTGTATCCCATAAAGAGCAACAACAATTAGTGAATTGTAGGCTTTATTTTTATATATACTATAGTATATATATATATATATATATATATATATATATATATATATATATATATATATATATATATATATATATATATATATATATATAGTCGATTTTGTTTTGAACAAAGACACCTTCTGACATACGACCCATATTTGTGACGTCATCATTATTCAAGATATAACGTCACCGAATTTTTTTTTAAATAGCAATCCCTAATTTCGACCACGTTATTTGAAAGAGCGTATCATTCTACGTACACATCGTCAAAAGTATGGTTGCCTGATAGTAGCCTAGGAGACCAGGAATGTTTTTTTTATTGCTGTCAGATAAAAACTTGAAATCGTACTTCGGTAAATAGTTTTTTCGGTTTTTTTAGTTATGTATTTAGTTCTTATCTTTTATTTGGCAAAAGCAGTGTGTTTAAAGTGTTTATTGAGTACTGGCTTTTGTCATTTTATAAAATAATGGTTAAATTAACTGAACGAGGACGAATTGAAATTCTTTGCGGGATCGGATTTGGAGACAGGATGCGCACCCAAAAAGAAGTAGTTGAATTGTTCAACGAAACTCATCCTGATCGGCATCCCATTAGTCAAAGCATGGTAAGTAATATTGAGTCTAAATACCTTAACTTTAGGCATGTCTGAGATCTTCCTAAGTCTGGTCGACCTTCAAAATCAGAAGAAGATCAACTTAATCTTTTGTTGGCAATACAGTAAAATCATCATTCAACACTTAACCAAGTGGCTTCTGATTTTAATATGGCAGCGTCCACAGTTCGCAAAATTATGAAAAAGCAAACTATCATCCTTATAAGCTATGCCTTGTTCATGAGCTATTTGAAGACGACTTTGATCAGCGAAATAAATTCTGCGAGCAAATGCAAGAACTATGCACTAATGATCATAATTTCGTAATAAACTCTTTTTTTCTGACGAGGCTACGTTTGTTTTGAACAGCTATATCAACAGGCCAAACTGCCGTTATTGGGCTACCAAGAATCCCCGATGGATGATGGAGTATCACACTCAACGTCCTCAGAATGTTATCGTGTGATGAGGCATAGTCGACGGAAAAATTCTGGGTCCCTATTTCTTTGACGTGAACCTTGGTGCAAAATATTTGGATTTTCTTCGCGACGACCTTATCCCTGAACTAATAACTTTATATCCAGATATAGAGAAACGTAATCTTCCGAGAAATGACATTTCCTTTCAACCTGATGGTGAACCTTCCCATTATACAACACCTGTCCGTGCTTATTTAGATGTGGTGTTCCCGAATCCCTGGATAGGGAGACGGGGGGGTGGCGATTAAGTGGCCAGCTAGATCGTCTGATTTGACAACCCTAGACTACTTCTTGTGGGGATACTTTAAAAGGTATACGTTCATAGACCGGCGAATTTATAAGATTTAAAAGCAAGAATTCGTCAAGAGATCGATCGTATGCCTCCTGAGGTTATTGACGATGTTTAAAAAGAATGTATTAATCGTCTTGGCTACTGTCAGGCAGTCAACGGTGTACAATTTGAACATTAGTTTAGTTGATTTTTTACATAATTATTATCATTAAATTTAGTATTTTGTAATTTAAAATCGTTTTTCTTCATTTTTTTTTTGTCTGACCTACTTATTCACGCTAATGTAATTTTTCAATACTGCGTTTGAATTATTATTGTTTATTTTTAATGTACATAGATATTTGTCATTTTTCTAAATAGGACATTCAAGTGTTTCGTTGTTAGTAACTTTGCCTTAGAATTGTGGACATGCAGAAAAACATTAACGTGTCGCTAGTGGTAGCGAAGTCGAAGGTAGCTCCTCTTAAAATAATAGCCTTACCTCATTTGGAGCTTTGCGCTGCTGTATTGTTGTCAGATCTTGTAGACTTTGTAACTCGTTCTCTTCCACAGCATATTAGGTTATCTGGATTTTTTGCCTGGTCAGACTCCAAAGTAGCACTTTCGTGCATAAGATCTCCGGCACATAAATGGAATACCTTTCTTAGTAGTCGTGTTAGCCATATACAGGAAAGGGTGTCTCCAATTCGATGGAAATATGTCCCTTCAGGCAAAAATCCTGCAGACTGCGCAAGTCGAGGCTTAAAATCCCAAAGCAAATTGTACAACAGCGTATGGTGGAACAGACCTTCTTTTCTAACGGAGGATTCGAATTGTTGACCTTAAGAGTCTTCTGAGGTTTGTAGCATCGAGATAAATGAAAAAGCTAAAAGCACCGTTTTGGTTTCGTTATTAGCTAAGAAATCAGAAAGTATTCTGTCTAGATTTTCATCCTTAAATAAGATTCTCATAATAGTTGCTTATTCTCTGAGATTTATTTTTAATTCTCGTCATTCTGAGAATAATATGGTTGGTAATTTTAGTGAAGAGGAGCTTCACGATTATCTTCTTGTTTTAGTTAAACAGGTACAATGTGAAATGTTTTCTGATCTAATTTCCGAAATTCTAAAGGATATGTGTAAATCCAATATATTTCGGAAGTTAAACTTTTTCGTAGATGAAAGAGATTTTCTTAGGGTTGGCGGTCGATTGACAAATTCGCAATTGTCTTAGCACAGAAAACATCCTTTGTTGGTTCTTTAAAAACATCGTTTGACTAATCTCATTATCGAAGATACTCACATGAAGCACCTCCATCCTGGTTTGCAGCATTTGCATTTCTTGATCTCGCAGAACTTTTGGATTTTGTCTGCAAAAAAGAGTTATTCGTTGTTGTTTGTCAAATTGTTTTCGTTGTTTTCGGGTTAATCCTAAACCTATCATTCCTTATACGGGAAATTTGCCTGTTGGTCGCGTTAGTTAATTAGAGCCCTTTCAAGCGGTTGTCATTGACTATGCCGGACCATTTCTTGTTACCCTTGGTAAGTCCAGAGGTATAAAATCCCGGAAGGCATATGTTTGCGTTTTTGCGTGTTTTTGCACAAAAGCAATCCATTTGGAGTTGGTTTCAGATTTGAGCGCGGATGCTTTTCTTGCTTCATTTAGGCGATTTATCGCTCGGATAGGTCGCTGCATTAGCTCACATTCGGACCGCAGAACTTGTTTTGTCGGAGCACATCGAGAAATCATTGATCTCATGAAAGATGTTGTAGAATCTGAAAAAATCGAGTGGCATTTTGGTCCTCCCTCGGGTCCTAATTTTAATGGTTTAGCCGAGGCCGGTGTTAAAAGCTTCAAAGCTCATTTAGTTAGAGTCATTGGTCAGCAAATTTTGACGTTTGAAGAATTTTATACGGTCCTCATTCAGATCGAAGCAGTACTTAATTGGAGGCCACTTCATCGTCTTAGTACGGATCCAAATGACCTTAGTGTGTTATCGCCAGGCCATTTTTTTACATTGGAACCACTAACATCACTGCCCTCAAGGGATTTTTCCAAGTTGAAGCTTTTGCACAATGATTTTTGGTCTCGTTGGCATCATGACTGCTTGAATACATTGCAGCAACGAAATAAATGGACAAACTAAAACCAATCGTTAAAGGTACGAGACATGGTTATTATGAAAAAACTAGCTACCCACACCGTTGGCATGGCTATTAGCTCGTGTAACAGCAATTCATCCGAGCTCGGATGGAATCTGTGGAGTTGCAACGGTTAAGACTGCAACGGGTGTCCTTCAGAGACATGCATCCAAGTTATGTTTGCTTCCAAATCAATATTAGTATTGTTGTAAGATTTACATATTACTTTCTAAATAGTTTTATTTATTATTTTGGGTAGTTAGAGCTAAAATTGTTATTTTACGGTCGGCGGTATGTTCAATACTGCGTTTGAATTATTATTGTTTATTTTTAATGTACATATATATTTGGCATTTTTCTAAATAGGACATACAAGTGTTTTGTTATTGGTAACTTTGCCTTAATATATTGTCTACTCTTGAAACTCTGCGATATATTCCGTAAAAGGCGCATGACAGGGAAGCGATAAGAAGAGTCAAGATGGAGAATTGAACCAGGCGGGTTATAGCTGAGGTTCGCAGTAATTTTAATTAAAATCGTATACAGTCCAATCAAAGTTCGCACTTATTTTACGTGCGTCGTGATTCATTGTCGAAATTTGGGAGTGCCATTTAAAAAAATTGTCGATGGCGTCATATCTCGAACAAGACAAATATGGGTCCTATGTCAAAAAGTGTCTTTGTTTATAACAAAATCGACGTGTCAGAGGATTTTTTCGAAAAACTCTCAATTTCAGAAATAATGAATTTATTCATTACTTTTCGAAAGCACTATATAGGGGTGTTCCAGAAAATAAGTGATATTGTTAATGGAAATGTTTGTAGTCCAAAAATAAGATAAATAATTGCTGTTAATGCAGTTTTATTCACACTGTGTTTCTACGGTACGAGCTATTAGAAGCGTCTTGATTTTTCAATTCATGCATGTTTTTTTTAAGAAAAACAGTATACAGTGAGTTCAAAAAGGTTGAACAAAAAATATTTAGTTTCAGATTTTTTTTCAGAAAACGCTCGGACCGTCGATTTTTATTTGTAAATTGACATTTCTTAAACTAATTTTAATACATTCGTTTTTTTTAATGGCAACCTCCAATTTTAATTTTATTTTCGGATTCTAAGAAAATTTTAGCTAACGAACTTATCCAAGCCACTTGCAAAAGGAAGGTATCTACCAAATTATTTATTATTATTTTTTGAGTTATCGGTGTGACACATGATGTGATATACACGAGGGAAATCTTCAAAAATTATTTTTTTATGTATATTCACCGATATTTTCGTCAATTGTGGACCAACTTTGAAAACCTTTTTAGTGCATTTTCGTAGAAAAAAATCACTAATGGGGAGATCCCGACTTTTGAATTTGGAAAAAATTTTTGTAAGTGAGGACGACCTAAAAGACCCCTAGAACCTATATTCTAGGTCAGTTTTCTAATCAAACTTGGCAGGTGCCTTCCTTTTGTAAGTGGCTTGGATAAGTTCGTTATCCAGAAAAATCTGAGTAGGTTTTCCGGGAAAATTTTTAGTTTCCTTTATGCAAAATTTTTATCTCAAAAAATAAAAAAGCTATGATAACCAAATTTGGTAGGTAGATTTACAATATAGGAAGCACGCTATGCACCAAAATCTATCTAAAATTTCTTGGTACAAGATAAAGAAGTTATACAAAATATTTGGTGCCAGATCATTTCTATGAAAATTCACTACTATAACGCACTTGCTCCATTTCGACTTTTTTCGTTTGAGAGGGTATACTCCTGAGGTGGTCCCGTTTTCACCAAGTCAGGATCTGATGATGAGATCTCAGGGAAATCCTCAAAAAAAAATTTTTATGTATATTCACCAACATTTTCGTCTATTGTGGACCAATTTAAAAAAATCTTTTTTCATTTGAAAAATAAACAAACTTTAAAAAACAATTAAATCGACTTCAAAATAGCCACTAAAAAGAGAAAAATAACAGGATTGCAGGTTTTATTGAAAAGACAAAAATAAATTTAAATGAAATATTATTATATGCGCTACCTATTTATCTGTTTGAAATGGGTACCAAGCCCGAAACACAATAATACCTAGCAATTTAAACAGCTTAATTAATAGCGGATTATAATTCTAATGAAATACCTAAATATGCTGTTAATGTACCAACCCACGCTCACACATTCCGTGGCGCGCTCGGAGAAACTTGCAATGTGGCGGGAGTGGACCTAGCTTATCCACTTACAACCTAATTGGCTTGGTACTGACTTTAAACATATAAGTAGATAGCGCATATAATAATAGTTCATTTAATTATTTTTTCTTTTGAATTAAACCAGTAATCCAGTTATTTTGCACTTTTTAGTGCCTATTTTGAAGACGGTTTAATTTTTTTAAGTTTGTTTATATATAGCACCTTTTAGTGAATTTTTATTTAAAAAAAATACACTAATAGAGACGTATCGATGGTGAGACTCTGCAAAAATTTTTGCAAATGAGCGCGAACTTGGACCCCTAGAACCCATATCCGGGGTCAGTTTCAATTTTTATATGTTTATATATATATATATATATATATATATATATATATATATATATATATATATATATATATATATATATATATATATATATATATATATATATATATATATATATATATATATATGTATGTATGTATCCGTCTGGTAACTCAAAAAATAATTAACCGATTTCGATGAAACTTGGCAAGTGGCTTTCTTTTATTAATGGCTTGGATGAGTTCGTTAGCCAGAAAAATCAAACGGGGTTTTCCGGGAAAATTTTGAGTTTCCTTTCGAAAAAAAATTTTTTCTCCGAAAGTAACAAAGCTGTTTTAATGAAATTTACTATATATGTAGCCTTGGGAGAGACATTACTACGTACTGAAATTCAACTTTCTAAGTTTATAAAAAATTGAGTTATTCAAATTTCAAATTTTCTTTCGAGCATTTTTTTTCTCCGAAAATTACAAAGTTATTTTAATGAAATTTGGTATATATGTTGCGTTAGGAGAGACCTTACTACACACCAAAACTAAACTCTCTAAGTTTATAGAAAATTGAGTTATTCAAATTTGAAGCATTTAATATTTAACATGAAGTTTTTACCACAGAAAACGTAGAAACAACGAGACGATTTTCACGTCTCTAGTATCAGGATCACATGACAGGATAGGCAGTGGCAGTGTTTAAAACTAATGTACATGCTAGTTTGTTATTCTGCAGATGATGTTTGCAATTTGTTTTCCATATATGGTGAATGTAGCAGAATAGTTGAGACAACAGTTCGAACATTTAACAACAGATTCCTTTATTTGGCTCCAATGAATAGAACAAAATTCAGCAGAATTAAAAGTTAGTCGTCAAGTCATGGAATAATACTGACACGACGCGTTGTTAAACGTTTCAAAATTGAAGACAATGAAATGAATGAAATTATATATATGTCAGTTAGATACTGTCATTTAGTTCCTGTTTAAAATTTAAAAATGTTGTATTTAATAAGGAATGGTTAGAACAGATTTTTATCCGAAGATAATATTGATATGGTTGGAAGCTGTTATGAATGTAGGCAATGATTGAAACATTAGATAGGAGAAGAAGGTAATTAAATTTTCGTACGTCAAAATCTGAAGTTAATAACTTTTGGAAAGCATACGTCAAACACATTTGGGCCAAAACGATTTAAATTATGTCAAATAATATATGTACAAGTCTCTGACTTCTTTATATGGACATGATGTATTATTATATACCAATAAAGCATTAATTAATTAATAGTTCTTGCATATTTTGAAGCATGTCTACAAAGTTCGTTAAGAAGTAGGTCTCAAGATTTGGGTTTATCTATCTGGGCAATACACAGAATATTGAGAAAACACAATATGCATAATTAGTGAATTTTTATTTTAAAAAAATTCACTATTAAAGAGGTATCGATGGTGAGACTTTGGAAAAATTCTTTCAAATGAGTGCGAACTAGAACCCCTAGAACCCATATCCGGGGTCAGTTTCAATTTTTATATGTATATATATATATATATATATATATATATATATATATATATATATATATATATATATATATGTATGTATGTATTTGTCTGATAACTCAAAAAATAATTAACCGATTTTGATGAAACTTGGCAAGTGCCTTTCTTTTATAAATGGCTTGGATGAGTTTTGAGTTTTCTTTCGAAAAAAAATTTTTCGCCGAAAGTAACAAAGCTGTTTTAATGAAATTTACTATACATGTTGCCTCAGGAGAGATATTACTACGTACCAAAATTGAACTTTCTAAGTTTAGAGAAAATTGAGTTATTAAAATTTTAAATTTTCTTTCGAAAAAAAATTTTTTTCTCCGAAAATTACAAAGTTATTTTAATGAAATGTTGTGGATATCTTGCCTTAGAAAAGACCTTACTAAGCATTAAAATTAAACTCTCTAAGTTTATAGAAAATTGAGTTATTTAAATTTGAAGCATTTAATAAAAATTCACTACCATAACGCACTTGCTGCGTCCCGAGTTATATATATATATATATATATATATATATATATATATATATATATATATATATATATATACCATCCTTTACTATTTTGAGTGATTCCAAATTTTTAACTTGCCATAATTGTTTCAGATGAAGAATGGACCGAGATTTGTGGATCTGGAAGTCTTGTTTGTATGTTCAACGCTAAAAGTATGATCACATTACCAGTTTAATGTTCTGTTACTAATTTGGGTAAAACCTTTAGGTGAGCTTCGAGCCAGGGAGGTCCAATCAGGAATAAAACATTTCGGTAAAAGCAAAAAGGATGACGATGTTAACCAGGATTGTGATTGTTTGCCTGCTTGCACTTCTTTAACTTACAATGCGGAAACTTCACAAGCAGAGTTTAATTGGCAAAAATGGTTTCAGGCTCGTAAGCTGAATTTTAGTGAAACGCCTGGGTAGGTTTACTATAATAAAATATACATATAAAGATTATTGTCCTATATAGAGGCTGATTATAACAAAAATGTACTAGAATCAGCAGCAATGATTCTTAAGGTAAAAACATGCTGGAGCTGTTTATCTCACCTAGCGCATGCCGTCCATCTTGCTGTAATGTATTTTACGTAAACACTTTAAAGACTTCATCTGTCATTTTTATTCAATTTTTAGTTAATTTTCTTTAAAATAATTCACTAATGAGGAGATCCCGACTTTTGAATTTTGAAAAATTTTCTTCAAATGAGCGCTAATTAGGCCCCCTAGAACACATATCCGGGGTCAGTTTCAATTTTTATATGTTATATATATATATATATATATATATATATATATATATATATATATATATATATATATATATTTATATATTGTTCCCTCAGTGCTCGTCCGCGGCCTTGCCTCCCCGATAGCACCGCAACCCTTGGGTAATTGTGCATACCCTTAGTCTTACTCCACCCATTCCAAGATCACTGTGCCTTGAACTAGTCTGCTCAGCGATTGGTTGGGTGAAGTTTTATATTGCTCTGTCTCCGGTCTAGAGTGACCGTAGATCAGTTGTCTTTTCCGGTCCAGAGCTATACACTCACACAAGATGTGCTGGGCTGATTCCTCCCCCTCGCCGCAGAGTCTGCATGCGAGGTCCCCTTCGAACCGCCCCATTTTATGCAGGTGTTTCTTGACGGCCATGTGTCCCGCCAAGAGACCTGTTGTGTTTCTGAGCTGTCCTCTGCTAAGGTTTAGCAGCTCCACAGCTCTCTTTGAACTGGGTCCGTCAATTATTGACTTCCCATGTCTGAGCCCTGGACAGTCCGCCCAGTACACCTTGTGTTGGTTTCTGACCCAGGACTTAATGGCTCCCCTGGCAGTGCTTTTTGACACGCCCAGAGCCGGTTCTGGTCCCATAAATGGTTCTGCTGACCCTCTCTTCGCGAGACTGTCAGCTTCTTCATTGCCTTTAACCCCCGAGTGACCCGGCACCCAGATGAGGGTCACCTCATTCTGCCCAGCCAGGTCGCTCGTCTCGTCTCGGCACTCACTCACCAGCCAGGAATTTACCCGTGGGCTACTTAGTGCCTTAAGGGCTGCCTGGCTGTCTGTGGCTATGAGGATCCGCTTGTTGGTGTAGCCCCTCCTCTTGTTCTCCCGCACACAGTGCAGGATGGCGTACATCTCGGCCTGAAACACCGTTGCATGGGCTCCGAGGGAAATACTATGACTTACCCTCGGTCCTTCCGAGTAAACACGAGCGCGTCCCGTGGCATGCCCGGCGTCTCCTCGCGCCATGCCTCGCGATCAGGGATTTCCACTGTAAAGTTGTTTTCCCTGCACATTCGCGGGCTCGCGAAGTCTGACCTCATTTCAAGCATGGGCTCCTTCACGATCTCCTGAATTTTGCAGTGGCCCCTGAAGCCTGGGTTGATCTTCAGTCTACCATTGCAGGCTAGTCTGTATAGTCCTAGCCTGGCCTCTCCCATAATAACTAAGTGTAGGAGGGGTAGATCCAGCAACACCTCCATGGCGGCTGTTGGGTTTGAAGACATGGCCCCTGTGATGCCTAGGCAAGCCATCCTTTGGATCTTGCCTAGTTTTTGTTTGGCACTGGATTGTGTCACCTTAGGCCACCAGACCAGTGCCGCATATGTTAACGATGGTCTGACCACCCTTGTGTACAGCCAGTGGGCCATACTAGGTCTTAGTGTCCACGTTTTTCCATATAGCCGCCTAGTGACGGCTAAGGTCATGACTGCCTTACGCAGTATTTTTCCAATGTGACCATTCCAGGTTAGCTTAGAGTCCAATACGAACCCAAGATCAGTTTCAATTTTTATATGTTTATATATATATATATATATATATATATATATATATATATATATATATATATATATATATATATATATATATATATCTTTTGGAATGTTCCACTACACTGTAATCACTTTTAAATATACACTTTATTTGTTTGCTGTACTTTTGTGATTTTTTATTAGTTTACGTGAACTACAGAACCGGGGCGGTTCGAAACTGCAGTTCACGTAAATCAATAAAAAATCACAAAAAGTACAGCAAACAAATAAAGTATATATATATATATATATATATATATATATATATATATATATATATATATATATATATATATATATATATATATATACACCGATAACTCAAAAACTAATGAGCCGATTTTCATTAAATTGGGCGAATGCCTTCCTTTTGCAAGTGGCTTAGAAAATTTCGTTAGGCAGGAAAATCGACCGAGGTTTGCGCGTAATTTTTTTTGTTTCCTTTCGAAAAAAAATTATATCTCCATAATTAACAAAGTAAGGACAATCAAGCTTGTTACCCGGGTTTACATCATTATAGGTAAGTTACTTACCAAAATTTAGCTCTGTAGGTTGAAACACAAGAAAGTTGTAGGCATTTAAAGAAAAATAAATTTGGGTTTTCCTCAAAATGTTAAAGTCGCGATTTAAAACGTCAAAATTGGTAATATTTAGGCAAAGAACCTGAAGTTAATATGAGCTATGGAAAGAAAATCTCTCAAGAAGAATGTTTTACAAAGCCTGAAGTCTTAGTTTCAATCGTCATTGTCCTTCATTTTACTAAAATATTTCCAGAAAATTTATTTCAAATAGATCTCTGATGCTTTGGCATTAGTCTTGGCTATAGAGTTCATCGTTTAATGGTATATAATTTTTATCGAATTTTCGTAAAAAATCAATAAAGCTCAATATATCCGTTATTATACAAGATACGAAACAAACTTGTATACATTAATTATAGAGTGTCGTGAGCTACATCTTAAAAAAATATTTATACAATTACAGGTGGCCCATAAGTCGTTGGTGATTCAAATTTTCTTTTTTTTTTAATCGAACACGCCTTATGTTATTGCATTTTTGCATTTTCCATCAAAATATAATACATGTTTTTAAGAAAAGAAATGCCTCATATTTGAATAGCTGAATTTGCTATAACCCATAAGGTCGACCAAGAAACCATTTTTTTTGGGGACACCTTAAGTTTACTTTCGGAAATTTTTGTACATTGGAAAACAACAAAGTTATTTTGATGAACACGATTTGTTCAAGATCATTCGGTCGTCTTTACATAACTGACATTTCAACAACCTGACTCCACAAAAATAAGTCCAGTGGCGACAGATTTGGAGAACGAGCTCGCCATTCGATTGCCCCTCTGCGTCCGATCCAGCGGTCAGGAAATATTTGGTTCAAATAATCACGGACATTACTCGTAAAGTGTGGCGGAACTCCATCTTGTTGGAACCAAATATTATCGCTTGGATGATTAGGTCTCATTTGATTTGGGAAGAGTGCTCTACGTGATGGAACAATTTGGTTTCTCAATAAATACAAGTAGCCATCACTATTTAAATTTCCACTAATTAAAAAAGGTCTAATTAATATCTTTTCGACCAAACCAGCCCACACATTCACTTTTTGAGGATACTGCGTATGGACTTCCTCGATCCAATGAGGGTTCGCTGTTGACCAGAAACGACAATTGTGCCTGTTAACCGTACCATTCAGATGAAATGTTGCTACATCCGAAAAAACTATTTCATTCACAAAGTTAGGCCGAGCTTGAATAAGTTCTGTGATTATTTCAGAAAAATTAAGTCTGCGATCTGGGTCTTCCTCGGTCAACTCATGAACCACATACATTTTCAATGGTTTCATTTTTTCAGACCTCAGAATTTTGTGAGCAGACTTTTGGAATATGTCATGAATTTGACTCAATTATGTTGTAGAAACATGAGGATTTTCTTGGGCTGATAATAAAACATTCAACCTTGTGTCTTCGTCACTTACTGTTATTGGACGTCCACTTCTTGAGAAATCCATTGACACCATATCCGTATATCATCAAGATGTCAATGCGCTCAGATTCTGTGAGTTTGACTGCCATTCTCAAATTTTTTTATTGTACAAGAAAGAGCAAAACAACGACCGCAATTGACAGGAGACAATGTCAATGCAGCACTCGAATTGTCTGCAAATAGGTATGCAGATCTTTATTTTACGTTATCAGTCACCGCCCCCCTTGGTCGCTCAGACCACGGCATGGTCACTGCTTCCTGCGCAATGCAACCCGAGGTCACACAGTTATCACACCCACGTGTCGTTTGGCACTACAACTCCGCAAACTGGGACGAAATGCGGGATTACTTTTCCTCATTTCCATGGGAGTCTGTCTGCTTCTCTCATCCTGAACCCTCTGATATCTCACAAAACGTCACCGAAATTATCCAAGCTGGCATGAAATTATTTATCCCACGTACACAGAAAACCTCTTCAGCCACTCAAAAGCCCTGGTTCTATAAATCCTGTGACAAGGCCAGACTTGAAAAGGTCAAAGCTCACAAAACGCTTCTACACAATCCCAGTCAAGAAAATCGTCAAGCATTTAACGACGCAAGAAACCGCTATGTCCGCATTCTTTCTGAGGCAAAAAACTCGTTTAATAACCACATTAAAAACAAAGTCCTCTTAAGCTCCAACGGCGGCAAACCCTTCTGGACTCTTGCTAAATCTATTGGGAATAATTTCTGCAAAAGCACGTTCCCACCTCTTGTCTCAGAGGATGAAATTGTTTCTACCGCCCTGGGCAAGGCTGAACTTTTTGCTTCGTTGTTCGCCGGCAATTCTACTCTCAACCCACCTCCAAATGTTCAACCACCAACAGTCCCCAATGTCGCGCATGAAATGACGGATATCATTTTCAAAACTAAAAAGGTACGAAAGATGCTCTCTTCTCTTAATACCAGGAAAGCCTCTGGCCTTGACGAGATCCCAGCAATTGTTCTCAAAAAATGCGCACCAGAGCTTGCTCCTGTCCTGACTCGTCTGTTTCAGATATCTTATAATAAAGGCATATTCCCTAGTAACTGGAAAACTGCTCGAGTACAACCCTTCAGTCGTCTCTAAAGTGATGGAAAAGTATATGAACACCGAATTACTAAAATTTCTTGAAAAACACAGTCTAATCCACGACAGGCAGTATGGATTCCGTCAGCGCAGATCGACTGCCGACCTCCTTTCCTTTGTCACCCATTCTTGGAACAAGTCTATGGAACAACACGGTGAATCCCAGATTGTTTCTCTAGACATATCCAAAGCATTCGACCAGGTCTGGCACGCAGCGCTGCTTAATAAACTTCCGGCCTATGGCCTACCACCAAAACTCTGTATGTGGACAGCAAATTTCCTCTCCAACAGGAGCATATCTGTTGTTGTGGTTGGCCATTCCTCTAAACTGTATCCAATTAATGCAGGAGTTCCTCAAGGTTCAGCTTTAGCCCCTACTTTGTTTCTTCTCCACATCAATGACCTCCTCTCGAGCACATCCAACCCAGTTCACAGCTACGCGGACGACAGCACCCTCCATTCAAATATACAATATTCTAAGCCTGTCTCTTTAGCCCAATTGAATGAGGATCGCAGACTCATGGAGGGTTCTGTCTCCGTGGATCTCCAAAAAATATTAGACTGGGGAAGTAGCAATCTTGTACAATTCAACCCCACCAAAACTAAGTCTTGCTTTCTTTCTCACAAGAGATACACCAGCACTAGACCCATCACAATGAACAACCAAGTTATTCAAAGTAATGAGTCCTTTTCTCTTGTTGGCATTTCTGTGGATCGAAATCTTAATTGGCACCAACATGTCACATCAATTGCAGAAGCGGCTGCTAAGAAATTAGGTTTCCTCTTCCGGGCTCGCAAATACTTTTCACTAGCTAATCTCTATACCTTATATACTTCACAAATAAGGCCAAACCTCGAATACTGCTCCCACATCTGGGGTGCCGCTGCCGCTTCTACACTCGCTATCCTGGACTCCATTCAAAAGAGAGCTATACGTCTCATCGGTAACCCTACCCTCACCCAAAGGCTGCCATCCCTTGCCCACCGACGTGCCGTTGGTGACCTCTCTCTCTTTTATAGATATCTGCACGGGCACTGCTCAGAGGAGCTTTCCTCCATAGTTCCCCCACCTGCTGCCCCCAACAGATCCACCAGGGGAACAGAGCGAATGCACCCCTTTGACTGTCCAGGTCACCAGACATAGAACATCTTGTTATGCCCGCTCTTTTGTCCCGAGGACTTCCAAGTTGTGGAATTCCTTGCCGGCACATGTTTTTCCTTCTCCTCCGAACCTCCAAACCTTCAAGTCCAGAATTAACAAGCTGCCTCTTTCATCCTTGTCAACACCCACGGTACGATAGTATTTAGGCTGTAAGCCCTCGTGGTGTGTTGTTGAAATTAAAAAAAAAACGTTATCATTTATTCATTTTTTGTGGTGTTATCTTATCAATTACAGAAAACATGTTGATGTTTCAGAACGTGGTTTCTTATCCTGCATCCGAAAATGGTAGATAATACAATGTGTCCCATTAAAAAAAAAACAAGTTGGAGTCATTTCCTGGTAAACCGGAAGTGAGAAAAAAGTGAATGTGTTATAAAAAAAAGGCTCATTTGTGACCATTCGTTATTACAAAAATTCAAATAAATCATTAATAACAGATATATTCGACCGTTCTCGGACTTGTTACTAAGCCTGTATATATATATATATATATATATATATATATATATATATATATATATATATATATATATATATATATATATATATACGGATCTCCTCATTTGTCAATGTTTTTAAAGAAAATTCACCACAAAAAAAACGAGAAATTGTAAGCAAGTGAAGAAGTTTAAATCTGTATTTAGTATGTAACGGTTTCACCAAGGAATGGTAACAACAATTAATGGATATAGTCATAGGATACATTTGGTTAATTTTTTAAGTTTGTTTGTGAAAACTGTTTTTTATTTTATTTAATATTTTTCCCTACTAACAAAATTCTTCTAATTTTTAAATTTGCAGGGTACAGGTGACACGAGTGACCCTTTTCTTCAAAGAAATGCAATTTATCACATCAGAACGAAACGAGCTTTATGGACAAACTGATTTCCTGGCAAATTGTGGCGGTCTTTTGGGTCTTTTCACAGGATTCTCATTCTTGTCTATCGTGGAAATTGTCTATTTCTTGAGTCTAAGACTAATATGCAATGTGAAGAGATATAGTTGCCATTACTGGTCTGGATCTCAAGATTTGTTAAATAACGATGCCTATATCCATACCCACAAACCAAGCGTTTAAATGTTATAAATGTGCAAAAAATATATATATTTAACTTTGTGTAGGTTATAACTAAAAGAAAATAAAATTAACGCCAAAGAAGTTTGCTTTATTTAATGTAATTTACAAATCTTATTTTTAGTATTGATATCAAAATTATACGACGCTACTTCCATGCCGTGTTTTTTTTTAATTTCAACAGCACACCACGAGGACTTACAGCCTAAATACTATCGTACCATGGGTGTCGACAAGGAGGAAAGAAGCAACTTGTTAATTCTGGACTTGCAGATTTGGAAGTTCGGAGGAGAAGGAAAAACATGTATCGGCAAGGAATTCCACAACTTGGAAGTCCTCGGGACAAAAGAGCGGGCATAACAAGATATTTTATGTCTGGTGACCTCGACAGTAAAAGTATGCATTCTCTCTGTTCCCCTGGTAGATCTGTAGGGGGCAGCAGGTGGACGAACTATGAAAGAAAGCTACTCTGAGCAGTGCAGATATCTATAAAAGAGAGAGGTCACCAGCGGCACATCAGTGGGTAAGGGATGGCAGACTTTGGGTGAGGGTAGGGTCACCGATGAGACGTTTAGCTCTCTTCTGAATGGAGTTCAGGATAGCGACTGTAGAAACCGTAGCGGCACCCCAGATGTCGGGGCAGTATTCGAGGTTTGGCCTTGTTTGTGAGGTATATAAGGTATAGAGTTTAGCTGGTGAAAATTATTTGCGAGTCTGGAAGAGGAAACCTAATTTCTTAGCAGCCGCTTCTGCAATTGATGTGAGATGTTTGTGCCAATTGATATTTCGATCCACAGAAAGGCAAACAAGTGGAAAGACCTCATTACTTTGAAAAACTTGGTGGTTCATTGTGATGGGTCTAGGGCTGGTGTATCTCTTATGATATAGAAAGCAAGACTGAGATTTGATGCAGTTAAATTGTACAGGTTTCTACTTCCCCAGTCTAATATTTTTTGGAGATCCACAGAGACAGAACCCTCAATGAGTCTGCGATCCTCGTCTAATTGGGCTAAAGAGACAGGCTTAGAATGTTGTATATTTGAGTAGAGGGTGTTGTCATCCGCGTAACTGTGAACTGGGTTGGATGTGCTAGAGATGAGATCATCTATGTGGAGATAAACAAAGTAGGGGCTAAAGCTGAACCTTGAGGGACTCCTGCATTAATTGGATACAGTTTAGAGGAATGGCCATCCACGACAACAGAAATGCTCCTGTTGGAGAGGAACTTTTCTGTCCAGATACAGAGTTTTAGTGGTGCGCAGGAAGCAGTGACCATGCCGTGGTCTGAGCGACCAAGGGGGGCCGTGACTGATGTCTTATAGCATTCAGGTTTTGTAGCAAGAAGGAGGTCCAATGGATTTGAGCTCTGTGTTGGGATGCGAGGAAAGTATGTATGTTGCTGAACCATATTGGCTAAATAATTGCTGACTGCAAAAGCCTCCGCTGCTCTCCCTTGTGGATCGGTTTTTGAAGATCCTAGCCATTCCTTATTATGGTCATTGAAGTCACCAAGAATAGTGACTTCGGAGGAAGGATATTCAGAAATCAGATCAGGTCGTTTTTTCAGAAAAGTAGTCGAAAATCTAGACAAAGTTGTTGTCAGAAGGTGACCGGTAAATGCAACAGATGAATTTTGTTGCAGCCCTGAGAGCGAGTTTCATCCAAAGTATGTTTTTTCCTCCAGCTTCTAAATTGGGGAGTCTGGTGCAGGGTAGATTGCTACGGACGTATTCGCACACGCTCCATGCAATCTAAAGAAAATAAGGAGCTCATACCCCGGGAAATTACGGTGATTAGTGGCTGTTTTGGCACTGATTTGGGTTTCGATGAGGAAGAGGAGTTGGGGCCTATTAGCCTGGAGGAAATGGTGGATGGAGTTCAGGTTAGAATTTAGGCCACATATATTCGAATAGGATATGTTAAATCTTGATGCCAGCGCCCCCTGCACACCCCTTACCCGGAGATCCGAATGGAGGAGTATTTTATCTCCGGAATCTTTTGTACAAGGAGGGGCTATCATCATTTGTGTATATAAGGGAAACCGACTCATACACCAGAACCGGAAACGTCCGTTAGAACTTCACCGGCCCCTTGATGTAAGGGGTGGTACCTCCTGAGGCGTGAAAAAGTCATTTACTATCACGTAAACGAAAAGTCCACTACCACCTGACAAATTTATTTATTGAAATAAGAAAACATCATCCAATAACTAATTTAAATTAAAAACCAACAGAACTGAATTAGGTATCGTACATATTAATTGGCTGTTGACAAAGTAATACACCTAATTCACCCCCACCAAGTTTCATAAAAATATTCAATGGCTGTTCTGGGTGATACAAAGGGAAATTAAAAAAAAAGTATTTTTCTTTCACTGTATCTCAGACAGAAAGCGAAAGTGGACCTAAGATCATATGAACTTTTTTCTTAGATGCACCTAATTCACCCCCACCAAGTTTCATAAAAATATTCACTGGCTGTTCTGGGTGATACAAAGGGAAATTAAAAAAAAAAGTATTTTTCTTTCACTGTATCTCAGACAGAAAGCGAAAGTGGACTTAAGATCATATGAACTTTTTTCTTAGATGCACCTAATTCACCCCCACCAAGTTTCATAAAAATATTCAATGGCTGTTCTGGGTGATACAAAGGGAAATTAAAAAAAAAAGTATTTTTCTTTCACTGTATCTCAGACAGAAAGCGAAAGTGGACCTAAGATCATATGAAGTTTTTTCTTGGATGCACCTAATTCACCCCCACCAAGTTTCATAAAAATATTCAATGGCTGTTCTGGGTGATACAAAGGGAAATTAAAAAAAAAAGTATTTTTCTTTCACTGTATCTCAGACAGAAAGCGAAAGTGGACCTAAGATCATATGAACTTTTTTCTTAGATGCACCTAATTCACCCCCACCAAGTTTCATAAAAATATTCACTGGCTGTTCTGGGTGATACAAAGGGAAATTAAAAAAAAAGTATTTTTCTTTCACTGTATCTCAGACAGAAAGCGAAAGTGGACCTAAGATCATATGAACTTTTTTCTTAGATGCACCTAATTCACCCCCACCAAGTTTCATAAAAATATTCACTGGCTGTTCTGGGTGATACAAAGGGAAATTAAAAAAAAAAAAGTATTTTTCTTTCACTGTATCTCAGACAGAAAGCGAAAGTGGACCTAAGATCATATGAACTTTTTTCTTAGATGCACCTAATTCACCCCCACCAAGTTTCATAAAAATATTCACTGGCTGTTCTGGGTGATACAAAGGGAAATTAAAAAAAAAAGTATTTTTCTTTCACTGTATCTCAGACAGAAAGCGAAAGTGGACCTAAATTCATATGAACTTTTTTCTTAGAATCATCCGTGGATTCACTCCCTTCAATATAAGCATATTCTTATAAAACAGCCTGTATGTATATGTATATGTATATATATATATATATATATATATATATATATATATATATATATATATATATATATATATATATATACAGGGTGTTTTATAAGAAAAATTAGCTGGCGACATGCTCACCACTCACTTAGTGTTAAAAGGCTGGCTACTTTAGCCGTATTACTTTATAGGTGTATTTTGACTACAATTACTATGCCGTACTGACGAGCTCTAATGAGAGCAAAACCGGTCTACGGTTCTAATTGTTGTGAGAATGCATATAGCCTTACATACTTTGTCCCTATATTAGGGTAGAAATGGGCCAGGGCTGACAATTTATTAAATTGTTAGTTGTATACAGTCTGCATTTTTTTAACACTTGGTGTTATTTGGAGCTGGCGTGACAACATACTACTTGGTTCCGCAACTTGGTGGCGACATGCTCACCACTCACTTAGTGTTGAAAGGCTAGCTACTTTAGCTGTATTACTTTATAGGTGTCCCTATATTAGGGTAGAAATGGGCCAGGGGTGACAAGTTATTAAATTGTTAGTTAGTTGATAGTTAGTTAGTCTCCATTTTTTTAACACTTTGTGTTATTTGGAGCTGGCGTGACAACATACTACTTGGTTCCGCAATTAGCTGGCGACACGCTCACCACTCAGTTATATAAAGAGGAATTTGATAGTTATAGAAAAAAAAATAGAGAACATTTATAGGTAAGCATATTCTTAAACACAATCGCCTTTTGATAACAATATTTAAAGTACACATACTACGAAGAAAAAGAAATGGTAGCTCAAAATGAATGCTTTAAAATCTAGCGCATAGGATAAAGTCTGAAATTACAACAAATTTAAAGGAACTTTTAGAGGCAGAGAGTATAATTGTGACGACCAAGACACTTCGCCTTGAGACTGTAATGTTGGTGATAAATTATTTTTTTTAGTAATAGTTTCTCTATAAATGGCTATGACTATATTCTGCATCCTACGACACCAAAAAAGCGCCTCCGTGGCCGTGCGGGAAAGTCAATTCAGACTTTCCAATACGGACTCGGGGGTCGACGGTTCGAGACTCACCGGCAGCGGATGATTTTTCAAAAATCACTGTCGTCGTTGAGATCGAGCTCAAGCTGGAGGATAGGTTAGTTTAGATGAGCAAAAAGGGTCAGCAATGGCCTAATTGCCAGTAAGCATCTTACCTTTACCTTTTTACGACACCAAAATATCTGCATACAGACTTGGAGAATACTTCTCTGGCTTCACTGTTGGTTTTGAGTGGTGAAGGACGTAGCCAGCGCGTGAGCTAACTGGAGCAAGTGGCCCTTCGAATTCTGGAAGTTCTAGGATGTTCTTCAATGCTTCTGTGACTATAGTTTCGCTGCTTGACAGCATTTTCAGACAGATTAAAATTGCCCAAATTCTATGGTTACGCAGATATCTGCACTTTAATTATGGCATTACATGTGTTGATAAAACTAAGAGTAACACATGAATATCTTATGCACAGAAAATAACAAATAAAAATCTTTTCACAGGTATTGTGGGGTTGCTGTTGCAGCGTCTTTTCAAGGTTACCCAAAATATACAGGCTTGTCCTGAAAAGCGTGGTGGTTGCAATGGTTGGTTTTTTAAATGGAACACCTTGTATATTATATGAATTTATGAATCCTTTTGAATTCTAGATTAACTTTGTTAGAAGGTGCCCTATGCCCAAATTCTATAACATAACATAACATAACATTTATTTAACCATCAACATTTACATGGTTCGTCGCACATAAAATAATAAAATAATTGTATACTGGACTTACACATGACAAATAGTGGGTGACAATATACATAAAATAAAACAAAATATAAAATGAGCTGACAAAAACACACAACAGTTAATTAAAAATTAAATTCTTCAATTGAATATATAGGTCTCTCTATTAATTTTCTTTTTATCACAGATGCAAATTGTCTTCTAGGCAATTCCCTGACCACCACTGGAAGTGAATTAAACAACCTAACTCCAGTATACCCATGGCTCCTCTGCGTGCGGCTTATCCTGTGATGAGGAATCACAAACTGACTTTTACCTCTAGTTTCGTAACTGTGAACCTGTTCATGGGAGATGAAACTGGCCTGATGGTCATAAATGTAAAGAAGGCAAGTAATTATATAACTTGCTGGTAGGGTAAGTATTTTATACCTCTGGAATAGTTCTCTACAACTGTGGTCCTGAGGAACGTTAGCAATCGCCCTAATTGCTCTTTTCTGTAGTATAAAGACACGTTCTGCATGTGGCGAGGATCCCCATAGCAAAATCCCATAGGTTGCAATGCTTTGAAAGTGAGCATAGTAAGTAACTCTTGCGGCGCTTTCATCTATGATGTATCTTATTCTACGGATTGAGTAGATGGCTGAAGATAATTTTTTACACATATGGTCTATGTGGGGTTTCCAGCTTAAACAACCATCAATATGAAAGCCTAACACTTTAATATTTTCGCCTGAGTTCTGTAGATACTCCCTGGTAGTTATGACAAGTCTTGATGTTTTTTCTGCATTAAGCAATAACTTGTTTGCCTTAACCCATGCTTCCACCTGCTGGATGGATTGGTCACCTTTGTGTTTTATAAGGTCTGGAACTGCTTTATTAATTAATGTCGTGTCATCTGCGAAGATGCAATTTCTGTCTGCCCTAATGTTTTCGGGCAAATCGTTAATATATAATAGGAAGAGCATTGGCCCCAGTATAGAGCCCTGTGGTACTCCCAAGTCTACCTGTTTAAAATTTGATGTGGTATTTTGCCAGCTAACCAACTGCACCCTGTTCCTTAAATATGATTGTAAAAGTGTTCCTATTCTGCCTCTCATTCCATAATATTCCAACTTAGAGATAAGGATCTGGTGGTTTACCATATTAAAGGCTTTACTAAGGTCAACGCACAAAAGCTCGGCATTTTCTTTGTGATTAAGTGCTTCCAAGACAAAATCAACTATATATGTCATCGCCGTAGTTGTTGACCTATTTCTTCTGAATCCATGCTGTGAATGGTTTAGAATTTCCTGCCTATCAATATAGCTTGCTAATCTCTCTTTAATAAGTGCTTCCAAGATTTTCGAGATTATAGGGAGAATACAAATTGGCCTATAATTGTTGCAATCGTTCATGTCGCCATTTTTTGGGAAAGGAATTATCTTTGCAATTTTTAATAGATTTGGAAATATACCCTGAGCAAAGCACATATTGACAATTTTGCTCAGTGGGTCTGCAATCACGTGGATTATCCTTTTTAAAAGTACTATGTTTAATCCAAAGATGTCACAAGCTGACTTATTTTTCATCATCAACACCACCTGCATAATTTCACGTGGGGATGTGTCCTCGAGAAACATTGACCCATTGCTCCGCAGTTTGACACGTTTTATATAGGAATGGCACTTTTTTGACGTGTCTTCTACTGGCACCAAATTATCCTCACCAATTCTGGAAAAATGGCAATTTAGACAGTCCGCACTTAGTGTACTTGCTCCTTGGTTAATCCTCGAGGTTTTTATATTCGAATTTATCAACTTCCAGATGATTTTAGATTTATTATCAGCATTTGTAATTCTATCTCTGTTATAGTTTCTAATAGAAGTGTCAATCTGTGTCCTTAGTTGTTTCTTTAGGCTTTCATAAAGAGTTTTTGAATTATCATCTCTTTTTACTCTAAAGATTGTATATGCAGCATCTACCTGATTCTTAAGTTTTCTGATGATTTCACTCCGGAAAATGTGTTCTTTAACAAAGATAACCCTCTTCCTTTTCACAGGGAAGCAATTTTCAAAGCTTTCCATTAGAGCTTCGTGGAAACGAACATAAGATTCTTCAGCATTTGGTACCAGAAGTGAATTCCAGTCAATGTTTTGCAACTGGTGTATGAAGAGCTGAACACTATCACTGTTATTTGTATCCCTTACATTATGAAACTTATCCTCTTGTTTGTTGTCCTTGTATATCAGGAGCTTTTGCGCAAGATGGTCCGACAGGTGTAAATTCACAGTTTTCGCTAGACAGTTGTTTAGGTTTATGTTTGAATAAATATTGTCTATACAAGTTGCATATGTCTTTGTTATTCTAGATGCTTCTGAAAATAGATTATAAAGTCCATAGGACACAAACAGATGATGCAGCTTGGTACTCTCCATTGTTGACTCCAAAATATTCACATTAAAGTCTCCAGCGACGAAAAGGTTATTAACCCCACTATTTATTAAAGTACCAAGTGCAATGTCAGCTTTTTCCATAAAAACTTGCATGTCAGCTCCCGGGGGGCGATAAACTGATAGAACGGTCATGTCTAGACTTGGAAGTCTAACTGCAGCTATCTCTATACAACCCTCAACAGACAGGTTAGTTATCGGATCAATTGATTCATATTCCACTCCTTCTCTTACCAATATCATAGCACCACCACGAGAAGTTGATTGTCTCGTAAAGCAATTTGCTATTCTGTAGCCTTGTATTATGATTTTGTTTACGTTGTCATTAGTCAGCCAATGTTCTGTAAAGCAAGCTATACAGCAGTCTTCCATTTTTAAACAATTCTCTAGGCAATCTATTTTCCTAGGCAGTCCTTGTAAGTTCAGGTTAATCAAAGCAAAACAACTTTTTTGAGAATTTTTATGCATCGAATTTTGCATTATCTCTTCCTCGAAAAAACCTATATCTGGATACTGTTACCCCAGTGGGCCAATTTTGAGCATCATAAATTTCACTTAACAGCGCAAAGTCTGCTTCTACCTTGAAAGATATACTTTTTGCGCCCTCTCTCACCGGACATTCTTCCACAGTGAAATCACTTCGCTTGAAAGTTTTCTGAAGATGGTTCAAAATAGTTTCCTTTTTTGTGTTCAACCCCACTCTTCCCAAATGAATGACAGCTTTTTTAGCGACAGCTTGAAAAGTAGCTGTATTATTCTGCGTCGAACCAGTTCCTATAACCATATTTTTCTTATGTTTAATATTATGGGTTTTCTCTACTTTATGCATTATGTGATCGTCATTTAATTTTTCAAGCGTTTGTGATACTCTCCCATCGTATTCATTTGACATTTTGGGATCCCTATATTTCACATGCTTTGTCATACCTTCATTGGAAATTTTCGGCAACGTGGCAACGCTGCCACCTTCACTTTGCAAGAAGTTCTTTTTATCGGCGGTTAATAGTTCAATGATAAGATTTTTATCATTTATTGATTTCTCCAAATTACTATTTAATATGCGAAGGCATTCTATTTCCTTTCTATTAACTTTGAGTTCACATTTTAGATTGTTTACATTCACACTGTTTTCCAGGTTAGGAATCACTTCAGCCATAGAATCACTAAAAACATCCCCGTTACAGTCACATTTCTTAGAACTTACAAAACTGCGAAGTTCTGGACTAGTTACAATATTGTCTGGTACACTATTTTTCAATATAATGTCTATCAATACTTCTTTTTTAAATTTGTTCAGCTCGTTAACAAGCACATTTGTCACGGCCATGTTGCCACCCTCAATCAATATAAGTCGGCAGATATCGACAATTACATAATAAGTACTTATTCTCACAAAGCTGGCTATGCTTTGTAAATAAATATTAGTGAACTGTCAAAATTTAGTTAATGTAGATCCCTTTATAAAATGGCATATCTTAGTGATACAGAACACATACAAATCCTAATTTTACGAGGCTTTGGCGGCAAGGAAAGAATGTAAGAAGAAGTTACACGCATATTTAATGAATTTAATCCTCAACACGTTATTAACCGATCAACCGTTTCTAAACTATCAAGAGATATAGAGAGACTGGAAATGTTAAAAATTGTCCTAAACCTGGCAGGTAGCTTTTAAATCTTACAACACGACGCGTGATTTGTTATTTAACGCGAAAGAAAAATCTTGTTTCCTGACAAAAGCTGGAGTTTATAAATTAGCTTGTACACATTGTAACGCAATCTACATAGGTCAAACTTCTAGAAATTTTAACACCCGATACAAAGAACATATTTCTGCATTTAAAAATAACCACGCTGACAAATCTACATTTGCAAAACATATTATTGATACCGAACATAGACCTACAATAAATAACCGCATACAACCACAACATTTTTATAATGACAAACGTAAACTAGACTTTTTTGAAGCTTTAGAAGTCAAAAGGCACACACACGACAATAACTACCTTGTTTTAAACGAGCAAACTGATTTAATGAATTCCCCTTTCTTGGATATTCTTCTTTCTAATTAAATATGTCAAAGAAAATAAATTTAACTATTATTTCAAAAAAGTTGTAATAAAATAATGAGTTGATGTATGTCGATATTTTCGTTGTATAGAGACTACTTTTATACTGTTATTGTTTAGTTATTTTATTGTTGTAACTGTTATCATAGTTATTATAGGCTAGTTCTAGTTTTTATGTTAAATATTGACATACATCACATAGACATTTTGAAAACCTCATCGGTCATCTGTGTTCCATTTTATTTTCAATTTGATAAAATTTTTTGACCAAAACATCATATCATAACATAGCAACAGATATTTATTTGTAGTTGTCATGATTTCGTACTAATTCAATTTTAATCTGTCTGAAAATGCTGTCAAGCAGCGAAACTATAGTCACAGAAGCATTGAAGAACATCCTAGAACTTCCAGAATTCGAAGGGCCACTTGCTCCAGTTAGCTCACGCGCTGGCTACGTCCTTCACCTACAAAAACCAACAGTGAAGCCAGAGAAGTATTATCCAAGTCTGTATGCAGTATGGACAAGTTTCACCAAGTAAGGGCAACAACAATCAATGAACCAAAATATCTATTACATAATATATACGTTACGTTATAATATAAATTTTCAGCCATCCTCTGGGATAAGTTTTAATGATTGATGCATAGGTAGGATAGGCAAACTAAAATAATAAGGTTGTACCTTATTATTTATCGTATTAGCTGGATCACAAATTAGCAATGTAGGATTCCCTAGGTGCTAGGCGTGAAATTAAGTTGTCATTCCTTTAACAAATTATGTCAAGCTACATGTTCTACGTATTCAATAGTGCTTGCCAGTAATAATGACTCTTTGTGGTGAATATCAATTTGTTAACGAATTTTAAAGAAAGTCTCAATTTATTTTTAAATCTCAGGGTGTGAAAATTGCTAGCGTTAAATATGTAAGTAAATTAGGTATTTCTTAAGAAAAATTTCGAAAGTTAATGCAAATAGTGATTAGGAGAAACAAATTCAACCGATGTTGAAGGTACTAAAATACATGACAATATTTATCTAAATACAATCTCGATAGCTATTAACGAGTGATCTAACTTGAGTTTCCGAACTTGTTTAAAAAAACACACACAAATTAAAAAATATATATTCGGATTTGTTTTTATTAATCAAAAATATTATGTATTTCATTAATGATGAAAAATAATATGGATTAAATGGCCACTTGCCTCTAGCTGGACCGTTCAACTTTCCAACCCGCAATCCCGAAAGTATGCAAAGTCTGACGATAATATTTCAATGGCGCCAAATTTAAATGTTAACGTTAATAAGTATGTAAACATTGTAAACGTGAGTATTAGTTACATTTATATATCATACGTTGTTTCAAACTTTTTTAAACATTGAAAATTTCATAAAATCATAAACTTCGTCTCTATAACAGTTAAAAACCTAAAGTGTTCGCTATGCGTAGAAAAAAGTCGATAAAGTCCTTACCCGAAACAACCTTCACAATTGTATTTTGAAAAATATTGTCTCTTTTTAGATTATTTATTGTAGAGGTAAAGTTGTAACATTTAAAGTATTCAACGTAAAAATTCGTATTTCGTAAAAAATCAATAAAGCTCTATATATATATATATATATATATATATATATATATATATATATATATATATATATATATATATATATATATATATATATATATATATATATATATATATATATATATATATATATATATATATATATATATATATATATATATATATATACAGGCTGTTTCAAAAAACATGCACCATCGCTCGTGGGGCAATTCCTTACTAAAAAATAAGAAAAAAAGTTCCTGTGCACATGGGCCCGGAAACGCATAGTTTCCAATATACAGGGAGTTGAATTTTAATTTTTTATAAATAATTTCAAAACCACTGGATTGATTTTAATAAAACTTGGAACTTGAAAGTGTATTATGAAAGTGCATATTTTCAAGTGAAAATCTACTTACAACTGCGTCAGTGGCGTGCGTACGGGGTAACTGTAAAAATTCATTTGGGGAAAAATATGTGCGCCACTGTCTTTTTCCAATTTTGATACATCAGTTATGAAGCTTATTACATAAGCCACAAAAGCTACTTCTTGGTATTTTTTCGTTCAGGGTATCCCTTAGGAGATATGATTAATTTTATAAAAAGGGACAAAGTACCGATTCGTTGGAGTAATGAAAACAGTAATCGTAAAGTGCCATGAAACTATAATTTTTGACAGTTCTCTAAATTCTACAATTTTGAAGTGCTTTGTAGGCGTCAAAAGAGTTTTCGTGTTATTCTTTAAATTTTGATACGGTGCAGTATTTTCGTTTTTAGTTATTTGTTGATACTGAGCTGCTCATTAATATTATTTCCTCCTCTCAAGATGGTTTTCATTAAGTACACTTCAGCGGATTTGACTGATATGTTGTTAATTTATGGACAAACAAATCAAAATGCTAGACAATCTGTGCGAGTTTATCAGGAAACTTATCCGCAAAGAAGAATTCCTGACAAAAATATTTTCCCACGTATTGTAAGACATTTGAGAGAAACTGGTTCTTTAAAACCTTTAAAAGCTGACTCTGTACGAGTTGAAGAGGCAATATTAAATAGAGTTGAACGTGATCCTAGTACAAGTACGAGAATTATTGCCACCGAACTGGGTAATATTTCGGCATCATCAGTTCACAGAACTCTGAAGGATCAAAGTTTATATCCCTATCATTTTACACGTGTCCAGGAACTTCTATCTAGAGACTTTCAACCAAGGGTAATTTTTTGTCAGTGGTTCTTAAACAAACTTAGGCACGACCAACATTTTTCTAAACGTGTACTATTTACTGATGAGGCGTCATTTACGCTAAAAGGTATCGTAAATTTTCACAATTTACATACATGGGCCGATGAAAACCCACACTCTCTAAGAGTTTCAAATTCGCAGTATCAATTTTCCATCAATATTTGGGCTGCTATTATTGAAAATCACATAATTGGTCCTGTTGTTCTACCGGATCGTCTTGACCATGAATCATATTTAAACTTTTTACAAAATTATTTGCCGTTGTTACTACCGCTTTTTATGAGAAATGGTACAATGTGGTTCCAGCATGATGATGCGCCCGCACATTTTGCAGCAGTTGTAAGAACATATTTAGCCAACACATACGGTCACCGATGGATTGGTCGTGGAGGTCCGGTGTCATGGCCACCTCGATCTCCGGACCTGAATCCTCTCGATTTTTATTTGTGGGGTTATTTAAAAGAAATAGTGTATAAAACACCAGTAAATACACGAGAAGAATTGTTGGGAAGAATAGAATATCCATTTGACAGCATTAGAGAAGATCAAAATATTTGCAGAAGAGTAAGAAGATCTTTGCGCAGAAGGTTAAATAATTGTAACGACGCTAATGGTGGTCACTTTCAACATTTTCTTTAGCTTTGTTATTAAAGTCAATTGAGTAATGTACAAAAAACAAGAGTTTGGAAAAATCATGGTGTCTTTACGATTACTTTTTTCATTTTTTATTTTTATTTTTGATTTATCATTTTTTATCAATGTTTGTAATATTCATTTCAATGTTTATCACCAATAAGTTTTACGTAGGTTAGTTATTTGCACGTTTATTGCTGTAATGATTACTGTATGTTTTGTTTTTCATATTCTTATGGTTGCAGTAAACATGTATTATTATTATTATTATTATTATTATTATTATTATTACGCCGACTAATCGGTACTTTGCCCCTTTTAGCAAATTTTTTTTAAAAAAATTTTAGCGAATTTTTTTTTAAAAAATTCGCTTATGGGGAGATCTGTGTTTATATATATATATATATATATATATATATATATATATATATATATATATATATATATATATATATATATATATATATATATATATATATATATCCGACCGATAACTCAAAAAATAATAGACCGATCTTGATAAAATTTGCAGAGTACCTTCCTTTTGCAAGTGGCTTGGATAAGTTCGTTAGCCAGGAAAATCTGACCAGGTTTTCCCGGAAAATTTTGTGTTTTCTTTATAAAAAAATTCATATCTCCGGAAATAACAAAGTAAGGGCAACCAAATTTGGTACGCGTGTTTGTATTATAAAGAGTGAACTCTGTACCAAAATTTAAGTCCATAGCTTTAAAGACAAAGAAGTTATGGGCAGTTAAAGCAATAAATGTAGGAGTTGTCCTCAATACGTCAAACTCGCAATATTAAACGTCAAAATTGGCAATGTTTAGGCAAAGAATGTAAAACAAATACCATTTGTGAAAAGAAAATGTTGCAAGAAGAGTGTTCTGCAAACCCTTAAGTTTCAGATTCAACCGTCATTGCCCTTCATTTTACTAAAACGTTTACAGGAAATCCATTTCAAATAGACCCTTTCTCTGGTGCTTTGGCTGTCAGTTTAGTTAAGTTTGGTAGCTGTTTGGATATTTATTTGTAGGTTTAGTGAAATTTATGGTTTAACGGCCTATAATTTTTTTAGCTAATTATCGTGGAACAAATTTGTTAATGCATTTTTGCATTTTTTTATCGAAATATGATGCGTTTATCTTAAAAAAAATCCGGACGCAGTAAGTGCGTTTTGGTTGCGAATTTTCGGTAAATTTGCAGTTAAGCTCCCGAACGCTTTTCAAAACACTGTTTTCAGAAACCTGCCTAGAGCCCCCCCTGGATCCACAAACCCCATGAAAAATTTGTTGTTCACACTCCCCAAGGAAGTTACGGGACCAGGAGTGAGTAGGGGTGCATAATTTTTTTAGCTAATTTTTTTAGAACAAATTCGTTAATGTAATTTTGCATTTTTTATCGAAATATGATGCGTTTATGAGAAAAAAATCTGGACGCAGTAAGTGCGTTTTGGTAGCGAATTTTCGGTAAATTTGCAGTTTAGCTCCCGAACGCTTTTCAAAACACTGTTTTCAGAAACCTGCCTAGAGCCCCCCCTGGATCCACAAACCCCAAGAAAAATTTGTTGTTCACACTCCCCAAGGAAGTTACGGGACCAGGAGTGAGTAGGGGTGCATAATTTTTTAGCTAATTTTTGTAGAACAAATTCGTGAATGCATTTTTTGTCGAAATATGATGCGTTTGCAAGAAAAAAATCTGGACGCAGTAAGTGCGTTTTGGTAGCGAATTTTCGATAAATTTGCAGTTTAGCTCCCGAACGCTTTTCAAAAAACTGTTTTCAGAAACCTGCATAGGCCCCCACCCCTCTGGATCCACAAACCCCAAAAAAAATTTCTTGTTCACACTCCCCAAGGAATTTACGGGACCAGGAGTGAGTAGGGGTGTATAATTTTTTTAAACTAATTTTCGTAGAACAAATTCGTTAATGCATTTTTGCATTTTTTATTAAAATATGATGCGTTTGTAAGAAAAAAATCTGGACGCAGTAAGTGCGTTTTGGTAGCAAATTTTCGGTAAATTTGCAGTTTAGCTCCCGAACGTTTTTCAAAAAACTGTTCAGAAACCTGCAGGTGAGGTCCTAGTAATGTCTCTGAAAACAATTTGTTGAAAATCGTTCGGGCGCTAATCTGCAAATTTACCAAAGTTTCATTAAATCCTTCAAATTTCAATAACTCAATTTGCTATTAACGTAAGCTTTGTTGGATAGAAAACCAACATTTAAGTTTATTTTCGGAAAATTTTTGTATATTTTCAAACCATAAGTAATTTTGATAAAATATAGTACATTGTTTCTACCACATAGGCTATACCGGTAATCAGATTGATGCCTGCTCGCATTTGCTATTAAAAACATTTTTATGGAAAATCACTTCCATAACACATTTGCTGCATCTAGACTTTTGAAAAATGTTTATATATTTTCAAACAATAAATTTGTTTCAATGAAATATGATACATTGTTTCTACTATATAGGAAATCAAGTTTGATGCCTGCTTTCATCAAAGAAAGACATTTGCTATTAAAAATATTTTAAAGAAAATTCGCTACCATAACGCACTTGCTGCGTCCCGAGATTTTTTCTTTTTATAAAATTAATCATATGTCCTAAGGGATACCCTGAACGAAAAAATACCAAGAGGTAGCTTTTGTGGCTTATGTAATAAGCTTCATAACTGATGTATCAAAATTGGAAAAAGACAGTGGCGCACATATTTTTCCCCAAATGAATTTTTACAGTTGCCCCGTACGCACGCCACTGACGCAGTTGTAAGCAAATTCTCACTTGAAAATATGCACTTTCATAATACACTTTCAAGTTCCAACTTTCATTAAAATCAATCCAGTGGTTTTGAAATTATTTATAAAAAATTTAAAAAAAAATTAAAATTCAACTACCTGTATATTGGAAACTATGCGTTTCCAAGCCCATGTGCACAGTAACTTTTTTTCTTATTTTTTAGTAAGGAATTGCCCCACGAGCGATGGTGCATGTTTTTTGAAACAGCCTGTATATATATATATATATATATATATATATATATATATATATATATATATATATATATATATATATATATATATATATATATACGTTATTTTACAAGATACAAAAAAAATTGTATACGTTAATTATAGGGTGTCTTGAGCTACATCTTAAAAAAATATTTCTACAATCACAGGTTGGCCCATAAGTCTTTGGTGATACAAATTTTCTTTTTCTTTTTTCATCGACCACGCCCTATATTATTGCGTTTTTGCATTTTCCATCGAAATATCATGCATGTTTGTAAGAAATGAAAATCTGGACGCAGCGTTATGGTAGCGAATTTTCATTAATGCTTTAAATTTGAACAGCTCAATTTTCTATTAACCTATAAGGTTCGTTGGCCGGAAAACCAGTTTTTTCGTAAAGATTTAAATATATCTTCGGAAAATTGTTGTACAGTTTCAAACAATAGACTTATTTTGATGAAATATTATGGTACGTTGTTTTGCCCACACATGTTATACTGGTAAGCAAATTTGACGCCTGCTTTCTTTAAAATAACACATATTTGGCTATTAAAAATATTTTAATGAAAACTCACTACCATAACGCACTTGCTGCGTCCAGACTTTTTAGATTTTTAACTTTTGTATAGAAGAAGTTTATGATTGTATGAAATTTTCAATGTTTAAAAACTTTGAAATTACTTATTTACATAATACAATGTATGATATTTAAATGTAACCAATAGTCACGTTTACAATATTTACATACTTATTAACGTTTACATTTCAATTTGGCGCCATTGCAGCATAATCATTGGAACCTTATCGGCAGACTTCGGATAGTTTCGGGATTGCGGGTTGAACGGTCTGGTTAGACGCAAGTTAAATGGCCGCGTCTGGACCTTCTGCAGCAACCGATCCTTTTAAGGTAATTTCCGATTACTTTTTCGAATGTTTCGGGCGGTATTTCGGCTATAACTTGGCGGATCTTGGCTTTTTAGGTGCTCCAGTGTTTCAAGTTTGTTGGCGTTGACACGACTTTTAAAGTAGCCCCACAAAAAAAGTCCAGTGGCGTCAAGTCGCATGATCTTGGCGGCCAGTTGACTTTACCAAAACGTGAAATGATGCGACCTGGGAACTTTTCACGCAAAACATCCAAAGTTGCGCCCGCTGTGTGACAAGTTCCACCGTCTTGTTGGAACCACTTGTCGTCGATATCTTCGATTTCATGCCAGAAATAATCAGCTATCATGCGCATATAGCGCTCACCATTGACCGTTACATTGTTTTCAAAAAATGAAGGCCCAATAACACCACCTGACCACAATGCACACCAAACAGTTACTTTTTGGCCATGTAATGGAATTCCTGGATCACATGAGGATTTTCTTCGCCCCATATTCGACAATTCTGTTTATTGACATATCCAGACAAATGAAAATGTGCCTCATCAGAGAAGAATTTTTTTTGAAAAGTCTGCATCAACTTCCTGCTACTCTAACACCCAATCTGCGTAAATTCTTCGCTGTCGATGGTCTCTCGGCTTCAGTTCTTGTGTTAACTGAATCTTATATGGCTTTAGATGCAAGTCCTGGTGCAAAATTCAACAAAGGGGGCCGAAATATAAGCTTAAAAGCTGTGAACGCCGAAGAATCGACACTTCCGGGTCTTCGGCCTCACTTTCACTTACAGCAGCAATATTTTCTGCTGATCGGATGCCACGATGATGCACATGCCTTACCCTATCTCCAATGCATCCAGTCTCTTGAAATGTTTGCACTACGTTGCGAATTGTTCGCTCAGTAGGACGATTATATAAATTGACCATAATCTTCCCGTAAATTCTGTATACAGTTCATACAGGATTGTTATTTCTGTAAAACAATTCAACAATTTTAACGCGCTGAGCGGTGGTTAAGCGATCCATTTCGTAAATGTATAGTGTCAGACTGACAGTTGGCACTTGAAAAACATGTGCTTTTTGACAACTTCATGATTAACGGTGATGCGAACATAGGAAACTCAAATTGGGTCACCTTTACTACGAATTTCATTTCAATCTAATTTTTTCCTTATGCTTATAAACCAAGGAGGCGCTGTTAATCCATGTGGTGATATTAGCAATATTTCAATAAAAAAGGTACCCGATTAGAGTGGTCACTCGTTCGAGCTTTCATATCACCGCAAATTCGGATCGCGAGGATGTAGCTTCAAGGTCAGTTAAAATTTTGAGTAATTAAAAAAATAATTGAATGCTCTTAATACAACTTGGAACATACTTTTGCAAATATTTTGATTAATTTGGTTCGCCAGAAAAAAAAAAGACCAATTTTTTGATTGAAAATTGTCTTTATCTGCGAAAATAACATAATTTCGTATATACGGTGTCTTTATATAATTTATATAGTAGAACCCAAAGTTCAAGTTTCTATCGCGTAGTTTCATGCGAGCCATTTTGCGTGTTCTTGTATCTCGTAGTATTTGATTAATTAGTCAGTAACTAAAGTTTATTCGAGAGGGACCGAGGCTCATTTCACGTTAAATTCGTGTTTGGCTTTTCGTAAGAAATGCATTCTTTATTTTCAACTTGCATGTTGTTAATAACCAAGTTTAAGTTTTCTGCTTTTCAACGCCCCCAAAAAGTAGCTACTTAGCTGTCTACAGTACCAAAAAGTTAGGTTCAATCTTTTTTTTCAAGCTTTTATAGTCATTAAGATATAAATATATATATATATATATATATATATATATATATATATATATATATATATATATATATATATATATATATATATATATATATATATATATATATATATATATATATATATATATATACATATATTATTTGTTTTCTCTCTTACTTCTAGTCTCTTTTTTTGGCCTTATTTGTGATTTCACAGTGTGTGACTGTTTCTTTTTATGTGAATATTTTGTATATTATTTACTTATTGAATCTTTCGTTTTAGTGAATCTTTATTTTTTTTTAAATCAATAATACAAAGGTATCGTTGGTAAGACTTTGCAAACATTTTTTCAAATGAGCGCGAACTAGGACCCCTAGGACCCCAGGGTCTGTTTCAATTTTATATGTTTATATATATATATATATATATATATATATATATATATATATATATATATATATATATATATATATATATATATATATGTATATATGTATATATGTATCCATCCGATAACTCAAAAACTAATTAACCGATTTTGATGAAACTCAGCAAGTGCATTTATTTTATTAATAGCTTGAACGAGGTCGTTAGCCAGAAAAATCGAACAGGGTTTTCCGGGAAAATTTTGAGTTTTCTTCCTATAAAAAATTTTTTTATACGAAAATTACAAATCTGTTTTAATGAAACTAAATATGTTTCCTTAGAAGATAGCTTACTACGTACTAAAATTCAACTTTCTAAGTTTATAGAAAATTGAGTTATTCAAATTTTGAGTTTTCTTTCGCAAAAAAATTTTTTTCTCCGAATATGACAAAGGTATTTTAATGAAATTTGGTGGATATTTTTCGCTAAAAAAGACCTTATTACGTACCAAAATTAAACTTTATAAATTTATAGAAACTAGAGTTATTCAAGTTTGAAGCATTTAATAAAAATTCACTACCATAACGCACTTGCTGCGTCCCGAACTTTTTGTATTTTATTGACGTGTCTATCTGAATCATTGTATCAGCTCATGACAAATAAATATCTCTATAGAAAAGGTGATTTGGAAACGAACATTTGTTTATGTTTGTCGGTCTGTCGGTATGTCGGTCTGTCGGTATGTCGGTATGTCGGTCTGTCAGTCTGTCAGTCTGTCAGTCTGTAAGTCTGTCAGTCTGTCGATCTGTCAGTCTGTCGATCTGTCAGTCTGTACGTCTTATGACGCCGCCGCGCTTCCTTTTATACCAGATGACAAATGCTCAAATAATTCCTAACCTATCCATAAATCTGATTTGTCATTGGCATAAGCTAAGTTACCGGGAAGTTAGAGGGCCGCCAGCTTTTATACAGTGGAGATGGGCGTGGGTTAAAATAAGATCTTAATTAGGGGCGCCACTTGATTGTTTAACCTCCACTCCCGGATATTCTAATAAGATGTTCACTAATGTGCTTCCTTGCCCAGATCCAACACAACCAAGAATTCTTGGATCACCCTGGCAACTATAGCCAACCACAATCGAGCACAGGAAGCTACAAGGGATATATAATTATGATAACACAAATTAAATTTCGGAACGGTATGGTCTCATAGACCCACAAATAAAGATAACGGTAATGATCTAATCTATCAACAGTCCTGAAAAGAAAACACAAACACAAAACCAAAACACCTAAAATATGATAAAATACGGGCTTTTATTAAGCGTCTTTGGCATACAAGAATTTATTAAAAGTTGTCCTAATTTTCTGATCTAAAAATAAAAATAAGTCTCTATAATATCACTAAAATGGCTTACTACCAAATAATCAAGATCTTTACTGGGTATGTATGAATGTACTACAAATATAATTGTTCTACGGAAAATTCCACTTTTCGTGCACGCAAAGCTCACAACTTATTTTCCCCAAGTATTACTTAATTACACGTTAGTTACGGTAAGTGGCCTGATTAAAGATCAAGTCCCAAAGAATAATCAATAAGCTTGACTAACGCTAACAATATATGATAACTAATGGTACTATCAAAAGTGAAGCAATTATATTAATAATGGTCTTATAAAAATCTGTACCACATTTAGTGAAGTTAAATAAAATAAATTCAGTTCGATTTTAGTAAATTTAACACAGATGAATATTTAAAAATGTAACTTATCAAGATTGTCTCTTATCACTTTATTCGTTATCACAAAACGGAAAATTCTTACTTAAATTCCTGGACTTCTAGGCCATCTAACTACCACCAATTTCCAAACCAACCAAGGCCGTTAGGGGTACGGGACTGCAACCACGGGAATAATGCAACAACGGAAAGCAATGCGACAACGAAAGGGAAGACCTTCTCACTGAGATCCTAATTCCTAAATTCCAGATTTCACAGCTGACAGGAATTATCACTGCTCTTGACTAGCACATAAACTCCATTTAATTCAATAGCCATATACTTTGTTCGGTGCATAAAAATTCGCTCATCCATGCGAGACTTTTCCACTCAAAATTACGATAGGTGAATTTGCCAAAGGTACTGCCCCAATACAATAATATCTGCCTAACACAAGGACTTCGCTGTCCAGCACAAAAATTCTCCCTAGCCGGTACAAGGAGTATCCAGCCGGTACAAGGACTGCTATCCGGTACAGGAAATCTCCCTAGCCGGTACAAGGTGAATCTCTCCGGTACAAGGACCCTAAAAACAACAAGTAACGGAATGCTAAAGGTGTTATAGTTAAGAGAGAGGATGATTTCTTACCTCCAGAGAGGGAAACGAAATTCCACAACGGGACACGATAAATGTGGTCCTTAAATCCCCTCAAGCGGGTATCTCCACAGCCTTCGGCACTAAATCCGTACATTACGACATCACCAGAAAGACTGCAGATTAAATTCTGAGAGCAACAAAACCCACAAGGGAGGATACTTAATATCCAAAACTTGCTCCTCAGAAGGAACCACGTGTTAACTCCACAAATTACCAACGAAATCTCTCTCTCGAAACTTTCAGCGCATTCATATCTCCGACTTGAAAACAGGTGCTGCCACACCCTTCGCTCTCTCTCGCATCACATACGTCCCCAGCCATCTATCCTCTTCAACATGCGGACCCTTTCCGAACTACCGCAACGGCAACGCAAGCGTGTAAGCCGGCACGATATACCAGGGGTAATACAAATATAAATAATTTAACGAAAGATCTAAATTCGATTCATCATACGAGGGATATCCAGAAGAATTAACCACAGTTGTCGCCAATAATTATGTGTGCCAAGCAGAGGAGGAACCACAAATACGTCCAAGCTAGCTTAGGTGTTTAGCTATCCAATTTATACCGTTACAGTCTGTCTGTTTGTAGCCACCACCATTTTAGATCAAATTGAGATATCGTCTTCAAATTTGGTATACATTTAGCACCCGACAAATGAACGGTTCGGATTTTTTGTGTGAGTAAAATCGACCCAGGGGGTAGGGGATATATGGGGGATGATTTTGTAAAAATTCACATTTTTTCGTTAAAACTCGAGTAATATAACGTTTTAGGGTTTGTTTATTAGAGAACTTTCAATTTTATCAAACATCAAACATCTGGTATTCTGCGCTGAAATTAAATTGGGGCTTGAATGTGTGGGGGTAAAATATCGGTGACAGAAATCTCGAAAAAAAATTTTTTTGCTAAAACGACATATAAAGTTTTAGAACATATAGAAACCTTGATTCTGAAACGAAATTTTTTTTGTCTGTCGGTTGCTCAGTCTGTCCGCCTGTACGTCTGTCTGTTGATAGGCGCAATAACTTTAGAATGAATTGAGGTATCATCTTCAAATTTAGTACACAGTTAGCACCCGACAAATGGAACGATTCGAATTTGTTTTGGGGAAGATCGTTTCATGGTGTTGAGGATCAATGAGGGATGATTTGGTGAAAATTGACACTTTTTTGTTAAAACTCGAGTAATATAACGTTTCAGAAGTTTATGGGTACAGGAATGCGAATATTTTCTGCGTGGTCGAGTCATAGATCCCAAATTCATTTCATGATATTTTTTTCTGAGGAGAGTAGATTATCACAGCTATGTGGAAGTTATGATTCAATTTGCAGCACTATTTTTTCGTTAGTCGGCTTGTCCAGTTATTGCTTTTAAAATATTGTAGAGCTACCTCGCTTCGCTTCCTTAGCTAATCATACACTTAATTTCATTAACTGTTGTTGCCCCTTACTTGGTGAAACCTTTCCATACTAAATAGAGACGTGGACACTATTTCTCTGACTTCACAAATATTTGTTTTTTTTTCTATAACCTTCTTGTTCTGTCTGAGAATGAAATTTGAATATCCTTCTGTCCGACGATAAAAATTTAATTTTATTCTGCATGAGGATGCTGTCAAGCAGCGAAACCGGTTCCAGAAAAGAAAACCAACATTTTTTAAGGCAAAGAAATAGTATATATTTCATGCCCTCCTCACGTGACCATACCAGCGTGGTATCTTTCCTTCTTAGACCACCTGCTTGATACACCGTCTCCGTGTTTATAATTTGGCTTGATTTTTATTTAACTTCCCACATAGGTCAGAATGAAAATGTTTAAAGCATGTTCTATTTTTTGCAGCATCCTACTCTCGATTTATTATATTATGATGTTAGGTTTTCTTTGAAATGTGTTTATATTAATATATTATAATTTCAGAAAATGTATCCCCCAGTTGAGTACACAGACAAGAAGAGCGATGAAGTCATTAAGCCAAAGAGCAGACACCCAGGTTGTAGAAAAAATTTTAAAGACTACCTGCAGGACTACCTTACCGTCACTGGAATTCATGGATTCTATTATATGGGCGAACAAGGAAGATCAGCTTTTGAAAAGTAAGAAAAATTTAGCAGTAAGACAAAATAAAAAAGTTACAATATTGCAATCATAATTTTATACTTTGAAGGCGACGTCGCCTTTGCCTTATGATAATGAAAATTATGACTCTCTGTCTACAATTATTCTTTCCGTTTCATTGTAGCTTCCGTCTGTCGACCATTTGAACCGCGAACCACGAGAGGTTTTAGTAGTGTTTAAATAAATATATATATATATATATATATATATATATATATATATATATATATATATATATATATATATATATATATATATATATATATATATATATATATATATATATATATATATATATATATTAACATTTGCGCCCCCTAAAATGCCAGATTTCAACCAAGTGTGGGGAAAATGACAAAACAGGTCAATTTTAACTTGAAGGGGGGCGAAATTTTGTCCTGGTTTCGAAGTTATTTCTGCACCCTTCTAGCGCCCAGAGCCAACCCTTCAAAAAAATTAAATGGCAATGGTGACACATCATTTTGAAGCTACTTTCATTCTCTATGAAATCATATTTTTTCTTTTCAATTTTGAAAGATTTGTTTCTGAGAACCATTCCTAGATTTCTGTGAAAGGAAACAAAAGTGATTATGAAAAATCAATTCAATTAGACGAGTGTATCGCTCAAAATGTCCACCCACAGCTTCCATATAATAGTACAATTAATTTTCAATAGCTTGACTAACGTTTTTCGATATTCCTGTCGCGATAAAACGATACTCTGCGACGCTTCGTTCTCGAAGCATTTGAAGAGATTCAGAAGATGTAGCATAAACCTTAGACTTTAAGTGGCTCCACAAAAAGAAATCCAGGGAGTTAGGTTGGGCGACCTAGGTGGCCATTGTTACGCTCGCCTTTTTAAGTCGGCTTACATTTTAATAATCTCACCAACTGTTTGAAAGTTTTTAATGGCTACTATACTTTTTGATTGAAATTGAGCGAACAAAGTATCGTGATACAGACTTATGAAAATTCGCTACTTGGTACACACCGTTCTGCCTTCTGTTAGAGATTTTCAAGAGGAATATTACTAGCTTAGAGTGAAAAGGATTGAAGTGTTAACGTATTAAATACGAGGAACCATTTAGCCATAACATTTTAGTTCATTGAGAAATAAATAAGCGAGAAAAATGGATTTCTCTACGATGTATTTAATGCAAAGAACTTATTCATTTGTGAAATATCGAAACGGGAATAACACTATTCTTTGCTTCTCTTAATAAACGAGGAGAACAATTCAAGCGCTAAAGCTTTAAAATAAAATGCACTTTGGCCGTCAACAGAGGCAGTTTTTCTTACTTCAATATATAACTCCGACCTTTCATTGATATTTCCAGGAACTCGATTTTTTGTTACAAACATGCATCATATATCGATAGAAAATGCAAAAATGCAATAATTCATGGGTGTTCGAAAAAAATTTATAGGTATCACCAACAACTTATGGGCCAGCCTGTGATTGTGAAAATAATTTTATAAAATGCAGCTCAAAACACCCTATAATTAACGTATACAACTTTTTCTCGTATCTTATGTAATAACAATTGTATGGAGCTTTACCGTAGAAATGCGTCACCCTGTATATATGTAAACAGATAAAAACTGAAACTAAACCCGGATATGGATTTTAAGGGGCCTAGTTTGCGCTCATTTGAAGAAATCTTTTTAAAATTCAAAAGTCGCGGTCTCCTCATTAACGAATTTTTTCTACGAAAATTAGCTAAAAATTATAGACCATTAAACCATAAACTTAACAAAAACTACCGTCAAACCTTCAGATGTAGGGTCTATTTGAAATGAAATTTCTGGAAATATTTTAGTAAAATGAAGGACAATGACGGTGGAAGCTGAAACTTGTTGCAACATTTTCTTTACATAATCCGTATTTGTTTCAGGTTCTGTGCCTAAATGTTACCAATTTTGACGTTTTAAATCGCGATTTTGGCGTTTTGAGGAAAACCCCTTTTTTCTTTAAATGCCCATAACTTTTCTGTCTTTAAACTTACAGACCTGAGTTTTGGCCCATGGTTCACCATTTATAATACGAACACGCGCACCAAATATTGTTGCACTTAGGTTCTTATTTGCGGATATTTTATTTTTCCGAAAGAAAACGATGAATTTTTCGGGAAAACCTGGACTGATTTTCCTGGCTAACCAACTTGTCCAATCCGCTTTCAAAATGAAGGTAGTCAGAGAATTTGATGAAAATCGGCCCATTATATTTTGAGTTATCGGTGTAATATATATATATATATATATATATATATATATATATATATATATATATATATATATATATATATATATATATATATATATATATATATATATATATTTGAAGAATTTTTTTCAAAATTTTTTCAAAATTCAAATTTTCTCATTAGTGATTTTTTTAATTCACTAATAAAAGCAGCTTCAATATGATGTGTCACTCAACCTATCTTTCCATTTAAATTTTTGAAGAGGTGGGTCTGGACGCTGGAAGGATGCAGAAATAACTTCGAACCCAAGAAGAAATTTGGTTCCCATTCAAATCGGTCATTTTAGGGGGTGAAAATTTTAGTTGCGACATCCTGTATAATTAAGGCTAAAATTGCTTACTTATTATATTTCAGGCTTTGTTGGTTAATTCTTTTTTGCATATCTTTGTATTTTTGTATTGGGTTAATAATTGAAACATGGATAAAATGGGACACCTCACCAGTACTGGTGAGTTTTGCAAGAAGTCCAACACCGGTTTGGCAGATTCCATTTCCTGCAGTGACAGTGTGTTCTGAAACGAAAGCAAGGCAAAGGGTTTACAATTATACACATTTTTATCATGAAATGATGAAGAAAAATTTAAGTGAAGAGGGGTAAGTTATAAATGACACATTAAAAGTATTTGTAAGTCTTATCACCAGTTTCACAAAGCTCAATCAAATATTTTACGGCCGGTTAGTTAATCAAGGCTTCAGACGGCCAATCACAGGTTCAAAATATTTGGTTGTCATGGCAAAAACCTGAATCCTAGCCTGTGATTGGTCGTCTGAAGCCTTGATTACTTAACCGAAGTTAAATATTTAATCGAGCTTTGTGAAACTGGACATAAAAAGGGCAGACTGATAAGGCATTGCCCTATAGTGATTATATTAGTTTAATTTATTAGTTTGTATTTAGTTTCAGTTTCAGCGCACAGTTCTAGGGCCAGTTCTGTTTAATATTTACATAAACGCTCTGTTTGATATTTCATGTGGGGGTGATCTTGGAGGTTTTGCTGACGATGCGGCGATTGTTTACATGGGCGACTCATAGAGTGGCCTAAAGAAGTAATTTGGGAGGGGATTTACAACTATTAAACCATGACTTGACACAAATTTGCTTTCGATTGACTGTAAATAGACCACTTATGTAGCCTTTTCGGTATATAAGCATGGTTTGCCAGACTACACCGAAGTGTCTTTCACCATGGATGGTACAAAATATGAGATAAACCGCTGGAAATTCTATTAAGTATTTGGGGATTCCGATAGATCAACATCGCAGATGGAACAAGATTTTTTCACGCCCGCGGAGGCATCACCCCTTACATCAAGGGCCGGTGAAGTCTCAACGGACGTTTCCGGTTCTTGTGTATGAGTCTGTTCCCCCTATAAATAAAAATGATTATGGCTTCTCCTTGTACAAAAGATTCCGGAGATAAAATACCACTCCATTCTGATCTCCGGGAGAGGGTTGTGCAGGGATCGCCGGCATCAAGATTTAACATATCCTTCTCGAATATAGGTGGCCTAAATTCTAACCTGAACTCCGTCCACTATTTCCTCCAGACTAATAAACCCCAATTCATCTTCCTCATCGAAACCCAAATCAGTGCCAAACATCCACTAATCACCTTAATTTCCCGGGGTATGAGCTCCTTACTTCTTTTAGATTGCACGGAGGCGTGTGCGCATAGGTCCGTAGCAATCTACCATGCACCAGACTCCCTAATTTAGAAACTGGAAGAAAATACATACTTTGGATGAAACTCTCTCTCAGGGCTGCAACTAAATTCATCTGTTTCATTTACCGGTCACCTTCCGACAACAACTTTGTCCAGCACTTCGACTACCTTTCTGAAAAAACCGACCATCTGATTTCTAAATATCCTTCCTCCGGGGTCACTTTTCTTGGTGACTTCAATGTCCATAATAAGGAATGGCTAGGATCTTCAAAAACCGATCCACAAGGGAGAGCAGCGGAGGCCTTTGCAGTCAGCAATTCTTTAGCCAATATGCTTCAGCAACCTACTTAATTTCCTCGCATCCCAACACACAGCTCAAATCCCTTGGATCTCCTTCTTACCACAAAACCTGAATGCTATAAGACATCAGTCACCGCCCCCCTTGGTCGCTCAGACCACGGCATGGTCACTGCTTCTTGCGCAATGCAACCCCGGGTCACACAGTCATCACACCCACGTATAGTTTGGCACTACAACTCCGCGAACTGGGACGAAATGCGGAATTACTTTTCCTCATTTCCATGAGCGTCTGTCTGCTTCTCTCATCCTGGCCCTTCTGATATTTCACAAAACGTCACCGAAATTATCCAAGCTGGCGTGGAATTATTTATTCCACGTACACAGAAAACCTCTAAACTGGTTATCTAAATCCTGTGACAAGGCCAGACTCCAAAAGGTCAAAGCTCACAAAACGCTTCTACACAATCCCAGTCAAGAAAACCGTCAAGCATTTAACGACGCAAAAAAACGCCATGTCCGCATTTTTTCTGAGGAAAAAACTCGTTTAATAACCACATCAAAAACAAAGTCCTCTAAAGCTCCAACGGCAGCAAACCCTTCTGGACTCTTGCTCAATATATTGGGAATAATTTCCGCAAGAGCACGTTCCCACCTCTTGTTTCAGGGTATGCAATTGTTTCTATCGCTCTGGGCAAGGCTGAACCTTTTGCCTCGTTGTTCGCCGGCAATTCTACTCTCAACCCACCTCCAAATATTCAACCACCAACAGTCCTCAATGTCGCGTATAAAATGACGGATATCATTCCCAAAACTAAAAAGGTACGAAATATGCTCTCTTCTCTTGATAGCAGGAAAGCGTCTGGCCTTGACGAGAACCCAGCAATAGTTCTCAAAAAATGCGCACCAGAACTTGCTCCTGTCTTGACTTGTCTGTATTGTTGAAATATAAAAAAACAGTCACATAGATAGTTTAGCGAAAAAAACTGAGATGCTTACTATATGTCTTCAAACACATGCAATGCGTAATAGATCAAAAACACCCAACAGTGCTATATTATGCATTGGTGGCATCTCACTTGCGATGTGGCATTCTTGCTTCGGGCGGCACCGCACACACTCATATATGTAAGTTTGGGACTGCACAACAAAGATTTCTGAAATTGATTTACCACAAGCCTAATGCGTATCCTACAGGCCAACTTTATTTAGAGACCGGAGTGATGGATATTTCGCAGGTATACAGCTATGCACTGACAATGAATATTAGGACAAACCAACATTTGCTGCAGCGAATTGAGCACTCATACAGCACTAGAGGTCATGAAAGCTTGTGGAGAACTTATCGGGCTAAAAAAAAAAGGATTGTACAAATCTATTATCACCACAAAAATATTAGACTGTATAATGCTCTTCCCGGCAGTTTAAGATCATTGACTGATATAAACAGGTTTAAAAGGCAACTAAAGCCCTGGATTCTGAGTTCAAACACGGCATTGAACAATCCTGGTTTCTGACCCCGAGTATGTAAGGTTTATTGGAGTTTTTTATATATGCAACGTTTTTGATTCTTTTTTTTATATTTTAACAACACACCACGAGGGATTACAGCCTTAATACTATCGTACCGTGGGTGTCGACAAGGAGGAAAGAGGCAACTTGTTAATTCTGGACTTGAAGGTTTGGAGGTTCGGAGGAGAAGGAAAAACATGCGCCGGCAAGGAATTCCTCAACTTGGAAGTCCTCGGGACAAAATAGCGGGCATAACAAGATGTTCTATGTCTAGTGACCTGGACAGTAAAAGGGTGCATTCGCTCTGTTCCCCTGGTAGATCTGTTGGGGGCAGCAGGTGGAGGAACTATGGAAGAAAGCTCCTTTGAGCAGTGCCTGTGCAGATATCTATAAAAGAGAGAGAGGTCACCAAAGGCAGGTCGGTGGGTAAGGTATGGCAGCCTTTGGGTGAGGGTAGCGTCACCGATGAGATTATAGCTCTCTTCTGAATGGAGTCCAGGGCAGCGAGTATAGAAGCGGCAGCGGCACCCCAGATGTGGGATAAGATTCGAGGTTTGGCCTTATTTGTGAAGTATATAAGGTATAGAGGTAAGCTGGTGAAAAATATTTGCGAGCCTGGAAGAGGAAACCTAATTTCTAAGCGGCCTCTTCTACAATTGATCTAACATGTTGGTGCCAATTAAGATTTGGATCCACAGAAATATCAACAAGTGAAAAGGACTCATTACTTTGAATAACTGGGTTGTTCATTGTGATGGGTCTAGGGCTGGTGTATGTCTTATGAGATAGAAAGCAAGACTGAGATTTGGTGGAGTTGAATTGTACAAGATTTCTACTTCGCAATTCTAATATTTTTTAGAGATCCACAGAGACAGAACCCTCCACGAGTCTGCGATCCTCATCTAATTGGGCTAACGAGACAGGCTTAGAATATTATATATTTGAGTGGAGTGTCCACGTACAGAGTTTTGGTGGTAGGCCATAGGCCGGAAGTTTATTAAGCAGCGCTGCGTGCCAGACCTGGTCGAATGCTTTGAATATGTCTAGAGCGACAATCTGGGATTCACCGTGTAGTTCCATAGACTTGTTTCAAGAATGGGTGACAAAGGAAAGGAGGTCGACAGTTGATCTGCGCTGACGGAATCCATACTGCCTGTCGTGGATTAGACTGTATTTTTCAAGAAATTTTAGTAATTCGGTGATTCGAGTATAGCAATTTTAAGGCTATGATATCAGCAACTTCGGTATTCACTAAATTAAATGGTGTTGAGCGACAAAAGAGTCTAGCCAGCTGCAAGCCAGTCCCAGGGTGTCTTTACTTTGAGAAAGGGTGTTCGTTTCCGCTCTCTCTCAATATGGAAGTGGTCACTGCCCACCTCCATATTCCTTATTTAAAAGTTATTTTATGAATTCCTGGCCTAAATTGGCTACAAAAATAAAATAACCCTGAAATATAAAACCATTAGTAACATGGCATCATTTTTTAAACTATATTTTAGTTTATTATCATGTTTATATTTTGCCTAAAATTTTCCAGGATGAAAAAGTTTCTTAGCATGGCGTTGGTTTGTGATGACCACCCTGTAAATGAAGGGGCAAAAACTACAGACTTTGAGGCTATAGATTTTCTTGTAGACGTAAGTTCAAGTTCAAGTTTAGTGCTTTTTTTCATTCGTGTATTTTCTTTTATACCAAAACCGGAAAACCAAAATATTCTGTAAATAAAAATTTATTTGTGTATATTTCTTGAATTTTAGGTAGCTCCGCAGTTTGGAGAAATGTTTTGGAATTGCAAATGGACAAATTTGAACGAAACTTGCGAAAACTTTTTCGTACCAAGTTTAACAGAAGAAGGATTATGCTTCACATTTAATATGCTCGACAAGACCGAACTGTTTTCAAATAGAGTGTAAGTTTAATAAGTTGATTATGTCTCTGCGAGCGCCTCCGTGGCCGTGCGGGAAAGTCGATTCAGACTTTCCAATACGGACTCGGGGGACGACGGTTCGAGCCTCACCGGCGCCGGATGATTTTTCAAAATCACTGTCGTCGTTGAGATCGAGCTCAAGGTGGAGGGTAGGTTAGTTTAGATGAGCAAAAAGGGTCAGCAATGGCCTAATTGCCAGTAAGCATCTTACCTTTACCTTTTTTATGTCTCTGCGAAATCATTAAAGTGACACATTTTTTATATTAGATTAACTTTACCTTATTTTTCTATAAGATATGGTGTTATTAACTAGAACAGCTGTGAATACTAGTCGCTAGTACTTCTTTATTATAAAGCAAAAACAGTCTCTCAAATGGAATCATAACTTCCATATAGCTGGGATAATCTATTATTCTCGGAGAGACATTCTCATGAAGTGAATTTAGAGTCCGTGACTGGACCACAAATAAACTATTACTATTCCTCTACCCATAAACTTCTGAAACGTTATACTACTCGAGTTTTAACGAAAAAATTTCAATGTTCATCACCCCATATTTATCCCCCACCCCCTGAAGCGATCTTACCGAAAAACAATTCGAGGCGTTTCTTTGTGGGGTGCTGACTAGATGCGAAATTTGAATGATATCTCAAAAAGTTATTGCGTCTACTAATAGAATAGTACATGCGGACAGACCGACAGACAAAAAACATACGTTTCAGAATAAAGTTTTCTATATGGTTTAAGACTCTTTACACCATTTTAGCAGTAATTTATGGGAAATGGCCCGTGAAACTTTATAAATATTATTTTCCCCACAGGATAAAAATTAATGATTATAGCATTATGTTATTTAAAATAACACAAATTAGCCTTTTTTTAACTAATTATTACGTATCTGACCAAAAACATATTTTCCTAGAAAAAAAATTAAATTTCAACAAGACTTGCAGGTTTCTTTTTCGAACACTCCTATCGTATTGTTGTAACAGAAAAACACGTTGGGATGTTCGGATACATATATATATATATATATATATATATATATATATATATATATATATATATATATATATATATATATATATATAAATAATTCTGTAATTAGTACACTTGAAGAACCCAAATCACCACAACACATTTAAAAACTCTGGACGCAGCAAGTGCTTTATGGTAGTGAATTTTCATAAAACTATTTTTTAATAGCAATAATGTGTTTTTTTTTAAGAAAGCAGGCATTTGGTTACAAGTATAATCTATATAGTAACAACAATGTGCCATGTTTCATCAAAATAACTTTATTGTTTGAAAATGTACAAAAATTTCCGAAAGTAAACTTAAAGTGATCCCGAAAAAAACTCGTTTCTTGGTCAACCTTATAGGTTAGTAGCAAATTGAGCTATTCAAATATTTAGCATTTGATCAAAATTCGCTACCATAACGCACTTACTTCGTCGTCCAGAATTTTTTTTCTTACAAACATGCATTATATTTCGATGGAAAATGCAAAAATGCAATAACATAAGGCGTGTTTGATTTTAAAAAAAAAGAAAATTTGTATCACCAACGACTTATGGGCCACCCTGTGATTGTAGAAATAATTTTTTAAGATGTAGCTGAAGACACCCCATAATTAATATATACAATTTTTTTTCATATCTTGTATAATAACAGATATATTGAGCTTTATTGATTTTTTTTTACGAAAATTCTACAACAAGTATATACCATTAACGATAAACTCTATAGCTAAGAGTACTGCCAAGCGTCAGAGAAAGGGTCTATTTTTTTTACGAAAATTCTACAACAAGTATATACCATTAACGATAAACTATATAGCTAAGAGTACTGCCAAGCGTCAGAGAAAGGGTCTATTTGAAATGAATTTTCTGGAAACATTTTATTAAAATGAAGGACAATGACGGTTGAAACCAAGACATCAGGGCTTGTAAAACATTCTTCTTGAGACATTTTATTTCCATAGCCCGTATTAGATTCAAGTTCTTTTCCTAAATGTTGCCAATTTTGACGTTTAAATCGCAACTTTGACGTTTTGTGAAAAACCCCAATTTATTTTTGTTTAAATGCCTATAACTTTTTTGTCTTATGACCTACAGATCTAAATCTTGGTAGGTAGCTTGCCTATAATGATATACACCCGCGTATAAAATTTGGTTGCCCTTGCTTTGTTAATTTTGGAGATATAAATTTTTTTCGAAAGAAAACTCAAAATTTTCCGGGAAAACCTCGGCGGATTTTCCTGGCTAACGAACCTATCCAAGCCACTTGCAAAAGGAAGGGTACTCACCAATCTTGACGTTTAAAATCGCGATTTTGACGTTTTGAGGAGAACCCAAATTTATTTTTCTTTAAATGCCTGTAACTTTTTTTTTCTCTAACCTACGGAGCTAAATTTTGGTATGTAACTTGCCTATAATGATATAAACCGTCGTGTGAAATTTGGTTGCCCTTACTTTGTTAATTTTGAAAATATAAAAAAAATCGATTTTTTTCGAAAGAAAACACAAAATTTTCCAGGAAAACCTCGGCAGATTTTCCTGGCTAACGAACTTATCCAAGCCACTTGCGAAAGGAAGGTACTCACCAAGTTTTATCAAAATCGGTCCATTTTTTTTAAGTCATAGGTGTAACACATAAATATATATATATATATATATATATATATATATATATATATATATATATATATATATATATATATATATATATATATATATATATATATATAAACATATAAAGTCTGAAGCCGACCTCGGATTTGGGTTCCGGGGGTCCTAAATAGCGCTCATTTGAAGAAATTTTTTCAAAATTCAAAAGTCAGGATCTCCTCATTAGTGAATTTTTTTAAAGAAAATTCACTAAAAAGCCTGGACGCAGCAAGTGCGTTATGGTAGTGAATTTTCATAGAAATGATCTGGCACAAAATATTTTATTATAACTTTTTTCTTATAACATAGAAATCTAAATTTTGGTGTATAGTTTACTTTTTATATCGTAAATCTACTTACCAAATTTGGTTAGGTGCTGTTTTGTCGATAGAGTGGACTGTATTTTGTTCTCATAGATTGGTTCTTGTTAATAAAATTGACTATTTAACACAACACTATATTACACGATAATAAAAATATAAAATATACAACCACCAACATGTTACATCAATTGCAGAAGCGGCTGCTAAGAAATTGGGTTTCCTCTTCCGGGCTCGCAAATACTTTTCACCAACTAATCTCTATACCTTATACACTTCACAAATAAGGCCAAACCTCGAATACTGCTCCCACATCTGGGGTGCAGCAGCCGCTTCTACACTCGCTATCCCGGACTCCATTCAAAAGAGAGCTATACGTCTCATCGGTGACCCTACCCTCACCCAAAGGCTTCCATCCCTTGCCCACCGACGTGCCGTTGGTGACCTCTCTCTCTTTTATAGATATCTGCACGGGCACTGCTCAGAGGAGCTTTCCTCCATAATTCCCCCACCTGCTGCCCCCAGCAGATCTACCAGGGGAACAGAGCGAATGCACCCTTTTACTGTCCAGGTCACCAGACATAGAACATCTTGTTATGCCCGCTCTTTTGTCCCGAGGACTTCCAAGTTGTGGAATTCCTTGCCGGCACATGTTTTTCCTTCTCCTCCGAACCTCCAAACCTTCAAGTCCAGAATTAACAAGTTGCCTCTTTCCTCCTTGTCAACACCCACGGTACGATAGTATTTAGGCTGTAAGCCCTCGTGGTGTGTTGTTGACATAAAAAAAAAATAAAAAAAAAATGGTTACAATGTGACACAAATCAACCCCCAACCGTCTATCGTCGTCTTTTACTGCTGACTGATGTCTTCTCGGGTGAACTGGGTCGAGCTCTCTCATCCCCCACATGAAGGAACAAATATGAATTCCACTTGTTATGAATTCCCCTAACAGGTGCTTTTTAATTTTTTGAGATAAAAAATTTTTTCGAATGAAAACTCAAAATTTTCCTGGAAAACCTCGTCCGATTTTCCTGACTAACTTGTTCAAGCCATTTACAAAAGAAAGGTACATGCCGAATTTTATCAAAATCGGTCGATTATTTTTTGAGTTATCGGTGTGATACACACACACGCACATATATATATATATATATATATATATATATATATATATATATATATATATATATATATATATATATATATATATATATATATATATATATATATATATATATATATATATATATATATATATATATATATATATATATATATATATATATAAACATATAAAAATTGAAACTGACCCCGGATATGAGTTCTAGGGGTCCTAGTTCGCACTCATTTGCAAAAAATTTTTCAAAATTCAAAAGTCGAGATCTCTCCATTAGTGAATTTTTTCTACGATAATTCACTAAAAACGTGACGATCGTTTCACTGACCAAGTTCTCGTCATCAGAAGATGAATAATTCTTCCTCTGATGACGCTAACTTGATTAGTAAAACGATCGTCAGGTTTTGTCAATGTTTTCTGCTGATTTGTGTACTTATCAGTGCTCATCTACAAAATTCACGCCTATTTTTGTTTTATTATAGCAGGTTATTATTTCGAGGAACCTCTTAACACCTATTTCTTAATAAATACAGTTTTAATTGATTTTATTATTATTATTATAAACTAAATAAAAAATTACTTTTATAATAATAAATATTTTAGATTCCTTCATGGTAAATATATGGAATCTACTAAAAAATCTAAGGGATGGACTCTGGAAAATGGGTATCCCAAGGATGCGGAAAAGGACACGTTTCCAAGAAGAGCCATATCTGCAGGAGGTGATTCAGCTCTTTATTTACTAATGCGTACATTCGAACAAGACTTGGATTATTTATGTCGTGGGCCAGTCATGGGATTTAAGGTAATCCGTGTCCAAATTTACTAATTGCATGATTGTTTTTTTTTTAAACAGGAAATAATTTTAACCTTAGTAACTTCTGTCGAATAAAAGTAGAATCTGCATAGCACCATATTGTGATAAAAGATGTCAAAATATTAAGAAAGACACATATATACTTTTGTATTATTTGCATCTTCTTTTTTCTCTCCCTCAGGGCCCGTCCGCGGCTTTGCCGCCCCGATAGCACTACAACCTTTGGCTTGCATCTTCTTAGTTGCAACTTATAAACTAAAGGTGTCGCTTTCATACTGATGTATCTAGGGTGGCTACATAAAGAGAATGTGGCCATACGTTTGTGGCCGCCATTTTTCATCCATATTTGTACAGAGCCTTATGGGAGAAACAGGGAAATCAAAGCATTTTTAGGTTATTCGATACATCTGTGAGAAAAACTAAACAGGTAATAATGATGGAGAAGTGATTCATATGAGGTTTTATTGTCGAGGTATCTTTTTTAATTAGAAAATGGTTAAGTTAAAGTCTTGTTCTCGATTTCCACAAAATGTTAAATCTTCATTGTCTTATTAGTTTAAAACAAGTAAAATATATTGTTTACGTTTACATCACATCACATAACCTGAAGAATACTCAGAAAAAGGAATCCTAAGGCCCTGGTAGAATTCCTGCAAATTTCATGGACAAATGTATTCAATTGTGAATATTTCACAGAATTTTGACACGAACATTGTTTGAAGTTTCGTTGTGATAGTTTTCAAGCTTATAATCAATCATCGGTGCTCCAATTTCTCCCATAAGGCTCTATACAAATCTGGATTAAATATGGCGGCCAGGAACGTATGGCCACACTGTCTTTATACAGCCACTGTAGATGCAACTAAAGTAGAAATTGAGTCACGTAAGTCTCTTTGCAACTAAATTTCAACTCATTTTTCCTTTACTACATCCCTGGGTTTGAAAAACAGACATACATTATAGAAGACTTTTATTCAACACTAGGCAAAATATATTTTATTTTATTTATTTTAGTAATAAACAAGAAAACCGTAAAAAACACTAAGGATATTGTTCAAAATGACTTCCATTTCTCTCGCACGTATCTGCACCCTTCGTCGAAAATTAAATTCGACACTGTTAAGTAGTTGGATGTCACTTTTAATAATGGTCCACTTATTATTGATGCGACTCCACAAATCTTCCGCAATTTGAACTGGTGTCAAATACACAGATTCTTTTAAAGCCCCCCAGAGAAAAAAAGCACATTTATTCAAGTCTGGTGATCGTGCTGACCAATGTTGAGGGCAATTAATTCCAGAACCTATCCACCGATTTGGAAACTGTTGGTTTAAAAACACACGAACATTTGTAGTGAAATGTGGTGGCGCCCATCATACATAAACCACATTTCGCTGCGCAGATGTAAGGGCAGCTCCTCCAGTATCTCAAGAAGAACATTTTGCAAGAAAATCAAATATGTTGCTCCGTTTAAGCGGTTTGGTAAAATAACCGGCCCAAACAAATGTCCTCCAACGATACCTGCCCACACATTTATTTTACATTCTCTTTGAAAATGTTGCGTTACTGTAGTATGTGCATTTACATCCAAATATTCGTGGTAGTTCCGCACATTCGTAATCCCTCTCCTTGTAAAGCAAGCTTCATCTGTAAAAAGAATGGTCTTGGGAAAATCAATGTTCTGATGTAAGATGAAATTACAAAAAACAATCTCTCCTCTAAATCCTGCGGTAGCAGTTCTTGCACTTTTTGAAGGTGATAGGGATGCAGCAGATTGCGTCGGATAATTCTAAGGACCGTCGGCTGTGTTATATGAAACTGCCTGGATAGTCCTCTGGTGCTGGTTTGAGGTTCACTCTCAATGCTGTCTAGAAGACGCTCCTCAGTTCGTGCGTTCACTGTATGAACGCGTCCATCAAGCATTTTTTATGAAAAAGGAACCCGTTTTCTGAGCTCTACGTTCAACAATGTCAAACGTTTGATGACATGGTATATTACGATTAGGAAATCTTCTTCGATATACCTCTACATTTCTGCGGTAGTTACCCACGCAAAACCTTAATACCATAAGCATTCCAACTTGTTCATTAACAGAGAATCTTCAAGCCATTTTGAGCAACAAATTATTAGCACAAAAGAAAACAAGAAACACAAGACAATAAGTATTGTAAAACTTAATAAATTTAAGTAATGTTAAATTTGGCAAACTGTAACCTAGCAACAGATGATTCGCAGGCACCCAAGGCTTCCCCTATGAAGCTTTAATGTTTAATAAAATCTTGACAGGATATAATTTTGTTTTGATCTCAACTCTAAAAATCTCAATTTTCTCAAAAACAGGTGGTTTGTCGAAAAAGTTACAGGAGAAGAAGAAGATATACATTTTAATTTGCTATAAAACTGATGGACTATAACTTTTAATTAGGTTACGCTTAAAAAAGTCAAATCATTAAAAGATGACCCACCCATAATTCGCCCCTTTTTGAGTTTATATCTACTTAAAATTTTTGTCAAATAACGATGTTAATAAAAGTAAACCATCCACCAAATTTGCTTGTTCTATGTTAGGGCACGACTGCAATGCAGCTGTTTCTTGTAATTATTAAAGAATCTTCCGAGGTCACTATATCACCAACCATGGGCGTCAGAGGAAAATTTGATCTAAAAAATCTGTATGTTTTGAGGTCCTCTACATGCACAAGTTCTGTGTCTATTGCATTGTGAATCACCCTGTATATATATATATATATATATATATATATATATATATATATATATATATATATATATATATATATATATATATATATATTCAGATTATACTTCATAATCCTGCTGAAGTACCCCGTGCTGGAATGCAATATTTTAGAGCACCTTTGAACCAGGAAATTGTTGTAGCCATAAAACCCGAAATGATGACCACATCAGACGGTCTACGAGATTATAATCCACACAGAAGACAATGTTTCTTTCCTACTGAAAGATATCTCACATTTTTCCAGAACTATACCCAGCAGAACTGTGAAATCGAATGCCTTGCAAATTACACGTTGTCCAAGTGTGGATGTGTTGGATTTCATATGCCACGTAAGTCTGTTTTTTTTAATACAGGTAATTCAATTTAACAACAGAAATTATTTTAAAGGCTTTTACTACCAGACAAACTGATTTATTCTTAAAACCCTACGCGTTTCGACACATTATCGTGCCATCTTCAGGAGTTTAGACAAATTTCCTGTCTCAATTACAGAAAGATGCTATATGAAATGTTGTCAAAGCTTGGCTTTTCATCCATTATCTTCAGGATACCAAACAGAAGCTGCGTAAAACAAAAAGGAACATCACAAGACTTGCAGAAATCAGAGGATGAATGCAAAAGACGTTTATTTTTTAGCACATGGATCTATAAACTCATAAAATATTAACACTATACTATTTTTTTTAAATGTCCATACTGCCGGAAAGCTAATATTATAGCTCGTTTTGAAAATACGTTGATGGTGGATCTAAAAAATCCCTAGAGGAGAAAATAAAAGTAATTTTCTGCTTTATTCTAGATGAAGAAGGAACAAACATATGTGGATCTGGCAGCCTTGGTTGCATGTTTGATGCAAAAAGTAAGTTCAATGTTTTCTCTAAATGATTCGCCTTAAAAAATAATAATGTTTTCAGATGAACTTCTGTCGAGAGAGGTTCAATCTGGCATCAAAGCTTTCGGAAATGGAAAAAGAGAAGACGACGTCAGCGAAGATTGTAACTGTTTGCCAGCTTGTACTTCTCTAACTTACAACGCAGAGATTTCGCAAGTAGAGTTTAATTGGCCAAAGCTCTTTCAAGCTTTTAAAGTCAACTTCAGTGAAATGCCTGGGTGAGTATAAGGTGACGTTAAAATCCGGCATCCATTGGTGACAGACTTTTATAGTTTGTTATAGGTAAATTTTTAGCTTACAAGTTTCATTTTGTTTTCTTTTTTATTATTATTGCATGGTTTGATATAAATATGTTTCTCACAAGCACGAGGTATGCGCTAAAATCTCCCATCCTGACATAGGTCCAGGGTATCGCAGCCTATGAAAATTTACCAAGTGATTGTTATTTAACTGGCGGATTCAATCAATTATTAAAATACAGTATATTTGTAGCTTTATTAACGGCCCTAAGCACATGTTTAGCGCAGCATAGATATATTATGCTGTCGCAAAATATAGTAAACATGTAAGCAGAATCAAGCCAAATCTCTATAACAATGAATCTAAAATATCCCATTTTATCTTTAAACTTAAACATAAGACATGATGTAAGACCGAAACAGTCATGGGATGTGTTTCAATGGTAATTATACCAATTCTGTAATTAATTGTCACGTATACTTTGATCATGTGTGTGTGTGTGTTGCATCATGGGATGGTTTTGAACGTTTCATTCATCAACCACAGACTTTTATCCTAAAATTTCGTTTCGAATCATAACCACACCCCCAGTACGGCAAAACTATAACTAGATTTTCTTATGTGAATAGGTGATAACTATATTCGCGAATTCTTTGAATTATAAATAAGAACCAAATGGATACATATATCCACAATCTCACGTAAACACAATCATCACATTAGTGTTACCAATATACACCTACATGATATCTTAAATACATACATACCTGCTTTCACCCACTGCTTCACACATACAATCCAAACATACCTACCTAATCTATACATTAATATAAATATTACAATATAATTGTAATTACTATACTTTTTTTTAAACTGATTTTGAATTTCTATATATGCACATAATCTGTTTTTTTTTAAATTATTCACCTTTTTTATTTTGTTTTTTTTTTTGTTTTTTTTTTGTTGTTTTTTAGTTGTTTTTTTCCTTTTTTTTTTCTTTTTTTATTATATGCACAATCTGTTTTTTTTAATTATTCACCTTTTTTATTTTGTTATTTTGTTTTTTTTTGTTTTTTTTTTGTTTTTTGTTGTTTTTTTTTTCATTTTTTAAGGTCTTAAAATTTAAGGAATGACTGGGACACATTGTCGCCTAGCGACCCGCCAAGGCTCACAGACATACTGAATTGGGCCACGGAAAGGCTGGGTATACAAAAGGACATACATTAGGATTTATGTTCAGTACATTGATACAAATTTTATTTTATTTAATTAATATATACACATATACACATACATATACATATATATATATATATATATATATATATATATATATATATATATATATATATACACATATATATACACACATATTCTTATAAACCTACATCTATGTTCATGAAAAATTTATCTATTAATTTATATACATCTATGTTATTTAAGCTAAGAAAATAGTTTGTGTTTAAAGGAAGCTGGATCTCTGTTACTTGTTTTATTCCCGATAACAACTGCAATCTTTGTCTCTCATAGTTCCTGCATGAAAACAATATGTGATCTATGTCACAGACCGTTTGTTCATCACAGCTGCAGTACGGTGTGGATTCTACACCTATTCTATATAGGTGGGATCTATATCTGCCGTGATTATTCCTGAGCCTTATTATGGTGGTTAAAACTTTTCTATGTAAACTAAATATTGTTTTTAGCTGACTTTCTTCTGGTAATTTGGGATTTAGGAATTTATATTTGTTGGATGTTTTCTGTGTATATGAGAACCATTCTTTTTCCCAAATAATTTTGATTTTTCTTTTAATGTCAAATACAAACTCTGTGTATGGTAGTTTTATGACCTGATAGTGCCCCTGAGTTGATGCTGTTTTCGATAGTTGGTCTACATCTTCATTACCCTGTATATTACTGTGAGCTTTAACCCATAAGAAAGTCACATTGATATTGGGGTGTTCACAAATATTTTTCCTGATGTTTCCCAACGATGGATGGTTATTAATATGCACGTGACTATATTGTATTGTTTTAGCAGCTGATTGGGAGTCAGTGATAATTAAAGCCTTTTCTACTTGGTTTTCCACCACCCAGTTAACTGCTTTTTCTATAGCGTATAGTTCTGCTGTATGTATAGATGTTAAATCCGCTAGTTTAAACATATCGTGGGTTTTTCGTTTTTTTATTAGATAAGCTGCTCCCACTCCCTTTTTACTTTTGGATCCATCGGTATATATACACAAATAGTCTAAAAACTTACTGTGTATTATCTTCTTAAATATAATCTGATTTAATAATGGATTGTCAGTGTACTCAGGGATGTGTACCTGCATTGGCTGTACCATAGATTTATACGGTAAGTTAAGTGTTACTGGTGGTGCTATATGTTCATACATTAATGTGTTATAATATGCCTGAGTAAGTGGTGGTTTGCTCTTATTTTTCCAATGTTTGTTCGTCAAAGTTTCAATAAATAAAGTATGTAATTGATCTACCAACTCTTGATCTGTACTTCTCATTTTTAGCAGGAATTTTTCCGCCAAGTATATTATTCTTAGATGCATCGGAGGTTCTAGGGCTTCAGCAAATACAATATCTGTGGGTGTTGACTTCATTGCCCCGATTGCTATTCTGAGGGCTTTAAGTTGTATTCGTTCTACCTTTTTTATACCTGATTTGCATGCACTGCCATAAACTATACTAACATAATCCAGAATGGATCTTATGTATGTTCTATAGAATAGGAGGGCTACATTGACATCTGCTCCCCATTTACAATTTATGGTCATTTTTAGTAAATTAATACCTCGCTCACACTTTGCTACAAGGCATTCTACATGTTTTGTCCATAAAAGCTTGCTGTCTATTGTGATTCCCAAATATTTGTATGTGTTTACTAACTTTATATCAATCTGGTCTGTCTGGATACATTGTGGCCAATGAATACGGTGCCTAGTGAGTCCCATGATTGCCGTTTTTTCCAAATTAATTTGTAGCTGCTTTTCTAGGCTCCATGCCTTTAACGAGAATATTGCACTTCTCATTTCAATTAAGCATTCATTGTATGTTGGTGCTGTTGTGTAAATGCATATGTCATCTGCATATTGTATGCAACGAACTTTCCTGCCCACTTTATCATGTAAACTTCTGGATTATAGATTAAACAGAATTGGGCTAAGCAAAGAACCCTGTGGTAGGCCTCTTCTTAATATTCTTGGACCGTGGGATTGATTGTTATTGTCCCTTACGTAGATTTTTCTTTCGTGGAATAGACTAACAATGTTTAATGCTACATTATGAGGTAAATTATAATTTTTGAGATCATTAAATAATATGTGGAGGTTAACTCAATCATAGGCACATCTCAAATCTACAAATAGACACATGGCATAATCGTTTCTTGTAAATGCGCTTTGCATATCCGACACCAGATGACTCACCGCTTCCATTGTGCCTACTCCTTTTCTAAAACCATACTGTTGAGGTGAGAGTATTCCATTTTTTTCACAGAACCACTCCAGTCTTGTTTTTATTATTCTTTCGAATGTCTTCGTGATGCAACTAAGTAAGGATATAAGCCTGTATGACGTTATTTTACTTGAGTCTTTCTTTGGTTTCAGCAATAGGCAAACAATAATCTCCTTCATCTCTTCGACATATTCACCTTTGACCCACCAGTTATTGTATATTGTCAGTAGAACTGTTTTTGCCAAATCATTCATGTTTTCTAAAATACAGTAAGTGATTTTATCTTTACCTGGTGCTGTATTTTTTGTGGATTTCATTGCATTCTTGAGCTCCTGTATAGTTATTTCCTCTTCAATTTCCTGAAATTGCGAGACATGTTGAAAGGAACCAATTGGTAAGGAAGCTCCCAGTGAAGCTATTTCTTGTAAGAATGTTCTTGCCTTGTCCTCGTCTGGAAATTTTGGTGCACTGTTTGTGTACTTTGATCATAATATCCCGGACATGAAGCCAATCTAATGTATCATGTAACAAAACGTCAGTTGGCGTATTTCTAGATGGCTGAGAGGTGTCGCGCTTGCCTCATAAGCAGAAGGTTAAGCGATCGAATCCAGCTCGATGAATGTATGTTTTTTTATGTTTTATTTTGACATTTTGAGAAACACTAGTGCACAGATTTCATACGTTTTGAACAAGATCTCATTTTTGTTTAAAACGCCTAAATAACTTTGTCCCCTTTGAAATTATAATTTTGTTATTGTTGATATTGAAAAAACCGGTTTGATAAGGTTCGCTAAAACGAAATCATACTGGCGATTAATAAGGAAAATAACTGCTACGTTTATAATTTGGCAGATACTTTACTTTTGTAAATATGAATTAAGTTTCCTTCTGGACATCTTCTGTATATCATTAATTAAATTTGTAATACAAGTTTGTTTTAAAGAGACTTACACTATGTACAAATATAGCATAATTTAGTTCTTCAGCATCATAGATTGGGCATTTTTCTTAAAAGGAGTTAGAACGCAAGATTTTTTTGATAATAGAGAGATATCGATGGTAACACTTTCGAAAGAATTCTTCAAATGTGTGCGTAATAGGACGTCTAAAATCGATATTCAAGGTCTGTGTAAGTTTAAAGTATTAACTTTTATAATATGGCATATAATAAAAGTGTACAATTCTTATGAAAATTCGCTGCTATTAAGCACTTACAGCGTCCTGAAATTTTTTGTTTTAATCGCCTCAACCACCTTTTTTGATGGCGCTTCTTCGTTACGTTTTTTATAATCTTATATTAACTTCGATATCTTTAAGCAAACTAAATAATTATCGAATAAAGCCAAATTATTGAAAAAAAATAAACAATATATATTTTCCGTATGTAAAAGAGAAGATATTGGTAAATATTTAATGGTTTAAAAAAAATCAAAACAATATGTTGTCTAAGAACTACAACAATATTCGTATATTCATATTTTTCATAGCTTTTGCGATGATTCTACTTTGTGTTTCAAATACTTTTGCAATGCTTTTGTTGTGCGAACTTATTTTTACTTGTTAATTTTCTTTAAACGCTATTATTATGTCACTTTCTTTGATTTTTCAGAATCCAATTAACACGGGTGACTATCTACTTCAAGGAAATGCAGTTTATTACTGCAGAACGGAACGAGCTGTATGGACAAACTGATTTTCTTGCGAATTGTGGCGGTCTTCTAGGTCTCTTTACTGGGTTTTCATTTTTGTCGATTGTGGAAATTATATATTTTCTGAGCCTCAGACTTATGTGCAATATAAAAAGATATGGGTGGCACTACTGGTCTGGTTCAGAAGATTTGTTAAAAAATGAAAATTATCTTTATAAACATAAGGCAAAATATTGAACAATTCACAATTAACTATGATATTCAACAAGTATATTTGTGTTGCATGTAACTTAGATTAGCTTTGAGAAAATAAATGCAAAAACATTACATTTATTTTTTTAGTGAATTTTTATTAAAAGAAATTCACTAATAGTGAGGTATCGATGGTGACACTTTGGCTTTGCAAAATTTTTTCAAATGAGTGCGAACTAGGACTCCTAGAACCCATATCCGGGGTCAGTTTCAATTTTTATATGTTTATATATATATATATATATATATATATATATATATATATATATATATATATATATATATATATATATATGTATATATATATATATATATATATATATATATATATATATATATATATATATATATATATATATATCGGCAGTTGATCTGCGCTGACGGAATCCATACGGCCTGTTGTAGATTAGACTGTGTTTTTCAAGAAATTTTAGTAATTCGGTGTTTATATACTTTTCCATCAATTTAGAGACGACTGAAAGGAGACAAATAGGTCTGTAGTTGCTAGGAATCGCTTGGGATCATTTCTTGGGGACGGGTTGTACTCGAGCAGTTTTCCAGTTACTGTGGAATATGCCTCTATTGTAAAATGTCTGAAACAGACATTTTTGAGAACAATTTCTGGGATCTCGTCAAGGCCAGAGGCTTTCCTGGTATTAAGAGAAGAGAGCATCTTTCGTACCTTTTTAGTTTTGAAAATGATATCCGTTATTTTATGCGCGACATTGGGGATTGTTGGTGGTTGAACATTTGGAGGTGGGTTGAGAGTAGAATTGCCGGCGAACAACGAAGCAAAATATTCAGCCATGCCCAGGGCGGTAGAAACAAATTCATCCCCTGAAACAAGAGGTGGGAACGTGCTTTTGCAGAAATTATTCCCAATAGATTTAGCAAGAGTCCAGAAGAGTTTGCTACCGTTGAAGCTTGAGAGGACTTTGTTTTTGATGTGGTTATTAAACGAGTTTTTTGCCTTAGAAAGAATGTGGGCATAGCGGTTTCTTGCGTCGTTAAATGCTTGACGGTTTTCTTGACTGGGATTGTGTAGAAGCGTTTTGTGAGCTTTGACCTTTTTAAGTCTGGCCTTGTCACAGGATTTAAGGAACCAAGACTTTTGAGTGGCTTAAGAGGTTTTCTGTGTACGTGGAATAAATAATTCCATGCCAGCTTAGATAATTTCGGTGACGTTTTGTGAGAGATCAGAAGGGTGAGGATGAGAGAAGCAGACAGACGCTCATGGAAATGAGGAAAAGTAATCCCGCATTTCCTCCCAGTTCGCAGAGTTGTAGTGGCAAACGATACGTGGGTGTAATGATTGTGTGACCTCGGGTTGCATTGCGCAGGAAGCAGTGACCATGCCGTGGTCTGAGCGACCAAGGGGGGCGGTGACTGATGTCTTATAGCAATCAGGTTTTGTAGTAAGAAGGTGATTGGCCATAGTCGCGGAAATAGGTCGACGTTAAAGAAACAAAAACACACACAAATGAAATTTCTGGAAACATTTTAGTTAAATGAAGGACAGTGACTGTTGAAGCTGAAACTTAAGGGTTTGCAGAACACTCTTCTTGCGAAATTTTAACTACATAATACATATTTGTTTTTCAGGTTCTTTGCGTAAATATGGCCAATTTTGACGTTTTAAATCGTGACGTTTCAAGCAAAACCCCAACAGAAAAAAAGTGAAACTGACCCTAGATATGAGTTCTAGAGGGCCTAGTTCGCGCTCATTTGAATAATTTTTTTTTTTAATTCAAAAGTCGGTATCTCTTCATTGGTGAATTTTTTTTCAGAAAATACACTAAAACATATTCTTTTAAGGAACTATTTGCAACAATTTATTGATCAATATAGACGGATGAGCTTTCCGAGCCACCTAATCCCAATCGTTATTCCTCTTCTTAAGTCAGTTAAATGGCGTAGTCTAGTTTTGTATACCATACTTTTTACATATCCCCATAAGAAGAAACGAAATAGCGAAAATCAGATGATTGTGCTGGCCACATTCTAACGATGCATCCCTATCTACCGTTTTGGAAATATTAAGTCGAGAAATTAAATTGCTTTTGCTTGCTTTTTTGTTACCAAGACTGAAACGCGATTAGTTATTAAATTTGTAGTGTGTTGATCAACCAGATGATTTTTTTTACTGTCAATGTTTCCAATAATTTTAATAGCATTTTTGAATAGAGACTGAAGAAATCTTTCAAATGAGGTGTCACAAGCCCCTACTATTTGGAGGTCGCAACCGTCAGTCAAACGGTGTTGAATGTAGGGGTGAAGTTTTCACGTTGCTGCATGTCAGTTTTTAACCTAAAATTGACGTCTTTTGGGATTTTTAGTGAATTTTCTTTAACAAAATTCACTAATGAGGAGATCCCGACTTTTGAATTTTTAAAAAATGTCTTCAAATGTGCGCTAATTAGGCCCCCAGGACACATATCCGGGGTCAGTTTCAATTTTTATATGTTTATATATATATATATATATATATATATATATATATATATATATATATATATATATATATATATATATATATATATATATATATATATATATATATATATATATATATATATATATATATATATATATATATATATATATATATATATATATATATATATGTGTGTGTGTATCACACCAATAACTCAAAAAATAATGAGCCGATTTTGATTAAATTTGGTGAAAAAATTCCTTTTGCAAATGGCTTGGTTGAGTTCGCTAAGCAGGAAAATCTGCCTAGGTTTTCCCGGAAAATTTTGTGTTTTCTTTCGAAAAAAAATTATATCTCCGGAATTAACGAAGTAAGGGCAACCAAATTTGGTACGCAGGTTTATATCCTTATAGGTAATTTACCTACCAAAATTTAGCTATGTAAGTCGAAAGACAAAAAAGTTATGGGCATTTAAAGAAAAATAAATTGGGGTTATCCTCAAAACGTCAAAGTGGCGATTTAAAATGTCAAAATTGGCAACATTTAGGCAAATAACTTGAATATAATACGGGCTATAGAAATAAAATGTCTCAAGAAGGATGTTTTACAAACCCTGAAGTCTTAGTTTCAACCGTCATTGTCCTTCATTTTACTAAAATGTTTCCAGAAAATTCATTTCAAATAGACCCTTTCTCTGATGCTTGGCAGTAGCCTTAGCTATAGAGTTTATCGTTTATTGATATATAATTTTTGTTAATTTTCGTAAAAAATCAATAAAGCTCAATATATCCGTTATTATGTAAGATATGAAAAATTTTTGTATATATTAATTATAGGGTGTCTTGAGCTACATCTTAAAATAATACTTCTACAATCACAGGATGGCCCATAAGTCGTTGGTGATACAAATTTCCTTTTTTTTTTTAATCAAACACGCCTTATGTTATTGCATTTTTGCATTTTCCATCGAAATATAATGCATGTTTCTAAGAAAAGAAATTCTGGACGCAGCAAGTGCGTTATGGTAGCTAATTTTGATCAAATGTTTCATATTTGAACAGCTCAATTTGCTATTAACCTATAAGGTTCACCAAGAAACGTGTTTTTTCCGGAACACTTTAAGTTTACTTTTGGAATTTTTTGTACATTTTCACACAATAAAGTTATTTTGATGAAACATGGCACATTGTTTTTACTATATAGGTTTTATACTGGTAACCAAATTTGATGCCTGCTTTCTTAAAAAAACACACATATTTGTTATTAAAAACATTTTTATGAAAATTCACTATCATAACGCACTTGCTGCGTCCAGAATTTTTTATAAATATGGACAATAATTCAGATACTGAATTTATTCCATTTGGCTGTTTCTAAGCTATGTAGACATAATACATATTTATTTCCTTTTGGACATCTCTGTAACAAAATTCTAACTTCTTAACAAGTCTCCTTATATAAAACTCATTGACTACTATGCAGATTCCAATGCCAAAACATTATCATTAGTCAATATTAATTTAGGCATGTTTTTACACAAAGTTTCTCTTTTCACTAAGAGGGGGAGCGCAAATGACATTGGACAGCGCCAGTAGATAAGTAATCTACTGGCTCTCACATTATCTATATACGTACAACTATTGACTAACATGAAATACCCAATTTGTTTTAAGAAACGTTAATTATACTGTTATCGATGTACATCTAAATAATAGTTACCTACTTAATAAATAGTTGTCAGCGTTTTTAGCGAATTTTCTTTAAAAAAATTCACTAATGTGCTCTAATTAGGCCCCTTAGAACACATATCCGTGTTCACTTTCAATTATATATATATATATATATATATATATATATATATATATATATATATATATATATATATATATATATATATATATATGACACCGATAACTCAAAAAAATAATGGGCTGATTTTGATTAAATTTGATGAATACCTTCTTTTTGCAAGTGGCTTGGATAAGTTGGTTAGCCAGGAAAATCGGTCCAGGTTTATCCGGAACATTTAGTGTTTTCTTTCGAAATTTATATCGAAATAAAGCAAGGGCAACTAAATTTGGTTTACTAAATTAACATCATTATAGGTAAATTACCTACCAAAATTTAGCTCTGTAGGTTAAAAGACAAAACAGTTACAGGCATTTCAAGAAAAATTAATTGGGGTTTTCCTCAAAACGTCAAAGTCGCGATTTAATGCATCAAAATTGGCAACATTTAGGTAAAGAACCTGAAATTAATACGAGCTATGGAAAGAAAATATCTCAAGAAGGATGTTTTACAAAGCCTGAAGACTTACCTTCAACCGTCATTGTACTTCATTTTAATAAAATATTTCCAGAAAATTTATTTCAAATAGACCCTTTCTCTGATGCTTTGGCAGTAGTCATAGCTATAAAGTTTATCGTTTAATGGTATACCATTTTTGTCGAATTTTCGCAAAAAAATCAATAAAGCTCAATATATCCGTTATTATACAAGATACGAAAAAAAAATTGTATACATTAATTATAGGGTGTCTTGAACTACATCTTAAAAAATATTTCTACAATCACAAGCTGCCCCATAAGTCGTTGGTGATACAAATATTCTGTTTTTTTTTTTTTAATAAAACACGCCTTATGTTATTGCATTTTTGCATTTTTGATCGAAATATTATGCATGTTTGTAAGAAAAGAAATTCGGTACGCAGCAAGTGGGTTATGGTAGTGAATTTTAATTAAATGCTTTAAATTTGAATAGGTCAATTTGCTATTAACCTATAAGGTTGACCAAGAAACCAGTTTTTTCGGGAACACTTTAAGTTTACTTTCAGCAATTTTTGTACATTTTCAAACGATAAAGTTGTTTTGATAAAACTTAGCACGTTGTTTCTACTATATAGGTTACACTGGTAACCAAATTTGATGCCTGCTTTCTTTAAAAAAACACACATTTGCTATTAAAATCATTTTTATGAAAATTCACTACCATAACGCACTTGCTGCGTCCAGACTTTTTTGTTAACACTTAGATACTGCAATCGCAATTACGGACTTCATAGGATTTATCCTCGCTCTGTAGCTGTGTGTAATAATGATAATAATTATGATAATTCTGACGCGAAACACCATTTACTTTTAGTGATGTTTTTTTTTTTTTTTCCCAAAAGAGAGGTATCGATGGTGAGACTTTGCAAAAAAATTTTCTTATGAGCGCGAACTAGGACCCATAGAACCCATATCCGCGGTCAGTTTAAATTTTTATGTTTCTTTCGAAAAAAAATTCTTTCTCCGAAAATTACAAAAATTTTTGAATGAAATTTGACGGATATGTTTCCTTGGAAAATATCTTACTACATACCAAAATTCAATTTACTAGTTTATAATGAAATTTGGTCAATATGTTGCTCTGGGAAATACCTTACTACACAACGAAATTCAACTCTTAAGTGTATAGAAATGTGTGTAATTTAAATGTTAAGCATTTAATAAAAATTCACTACCATAAAGCACTTGCTGCGTCCCGAAATTTTTTTAGTCAACTATTTGTATTTGACGCGAAAAACACAATCTGTTAACATCTTCTATTTATACAATTTTTATCTCTACTTACTATAATCGTCCTCACATTACACACATTGATAACAGTTCACCTAAAAATTGTAAATACCTATATTGTACACTTTCCCCTATGACTAACTCAAAGTTCCTAATGAAAGGGAATTAAATGCACGAGTAGATGATTCAAGTCCGGAAGGAAATGGGGTAACGTCAAGCACGTCATATCATTGAACTATCACAGTATCAAGTGGCATACAGTTTTGATACACTCAACATTATAATCTGGGGCTTACCTGACTTGATTGATAAAGGCTGATGTTATAAGGATATTGTTTTAAAAAACAATATTTTGTGAACTGAAGTTTTAGGTACTGTAGACTCATGTGACAACTGACTAACATTTATAAATTTACTAGGGTCAGCTTTTGAAATACGAACTACACCTATTTGGTAATTGACTGACAACGAATATGTTTTTAGTGAATTCCAAAAAACACTAATGGAGAGGTATCGATGGTGAGACTTTGCGAAGATGTTTTCAAATGAGCACGAGCTAAGACAATTACAATTTTTATATGTTTATATACAGCGTGAAACACACTTTTTTGTCAACCCCAGCAACCATGCTATACACTTCCTCGGTTCCTTTGCCAAACCGCCTCGACCTCAAAATGAAGGTCGTGAAGGTCTTCAATTGGACAGTACTTACCTGATTCCTCTGCAGAGTCCTCGAACCGAATAATTCTGCTCTAAGACTCCCAAAAGCCTGGCATCCGAAGACTCCCAAAAGCCTGGCATTCGAAGACTCCCAAAAGCCTGGCATTCAGACAGGTAATGGTAAGACGTTTCTTCATCCTCGCCGCATTCCTGGCAAAAGGGATCCCTATCAATGTAATGTGTCTTCTAAGGGCGCAGTGGCCTGTCAGCACCCCAAGGATGCGGTAAAGCATAGGTCGACTCCTACCGAGTAGCCAGACACTTATCTCTGTCCGGCCCCTCCACGAAGTCCCTCGCCTGCATACAGCCACCAACCTACCCCCAGTGCCTCTCCATGGCATCCCCAGTCCACCTGTCTAAGGCGACAGAGACCGTTTTCCTACTTATGCCTATCGCAGGCCCCGGGCAACAGAACGGCCGCCGGGAACCTAGCCTGGCGAGGTCATTCGCCACCTCCTTCCCCGCTAGGCCACAGTGTTCCGGAACCCACACCAGTTGCACCTCCTTTGTCCTGGCTAGTCCTTTAAGGGCGTCGGCGAACTCCTGTACCAGTGTTCACCTAATTCTGGTCGCGCAGGCTACTCGGAGGACCACCTGGCTATCCGAGCAAATGTATACACATTTCTCGGGGCTCATCCTCACATCCTGTTTATTGGCCACAGACAGGATAGCGTACACCTCCGTTTCAAATGTCGTGGTATATGCGTCTAGAGCATAACTCTCTCGCACTCTCAGGCTCTCGATGTATATTCCTGCCCCGGACGATTGTTGATCCTCCAGCCGCGATTCGTCGGTAAAACAGACTAGGCTTGCCGGCTGATATGCAACCTCTTTTTCCCTCCGCTGATCCCTACTGGGGATCCTGAGGGTATATGGCCTAATCAACCTAATATCGTCCTCTGAACTCCGTACCTTGATGGCGGAAATTGGAATTTCCTTTTCCACCTCCTTCGCGTCTTGCATGCCCCAATACTGCTCCCTCTCCGCACCAGTTTCCAGAGTCTCGCATTCTAAGATGCGACGCCATAGCCTCCCTTCTGATACAGATGGGAAGCAGTGGAAGCATCAGCAAGACCTCTAGCGCGGCTGAGGGTGTCGACCTCATAGCGCCTGTGATACCCAGGATTTCCAGCCTTTGGAGTTTGGCCAGCTTCCTGGTAGTAGTTTGGTTCACACCACACCACCAGACCAACGCCCCATAGAAGATCGTCGGCCTGACGATCGTAGTTTAAATACAATGAAGGATCTGAGGGTTAAGTCCCCAGGTGCTCCCTATCACTCTCGACGCAACTGCCAGAGGGTCGTTACTCCCTTCCTCACTACTCGTTCTATTTGCGACCCCCATGTTAGTTTGGAATCCAGGACCACCCCCAGATATTTGACCTTCCGCACTAAAGCTAAAGGTTGTCACGGGCACCCTGAACCCCTCCATGCTCCCCTTCTTGGTGAATAGGATCATCACCGTCTTCGCCGAGTTTACGGAGAGTCCCAGCTCACCGCACAACCTTTCAATTATGCTACAGGCAGCTTGCATGCACTCACAGACGACGCCGTGGTATTTGCCGGTGACTAAGACCATCCCATCATCAACGTACGCCTGGGCGTAGAAGCCATTCTCGGAGAGCCTCTACAAAAGGCCGTCCATGACCAGACACCATAGATGAGGCGATAGGCAGCTACCCTGAGGACAGCGCCCGTCACCCCAACGTGCAGCTCCCGGCCCCCCAAAGTCAGCGAGACTATCCTGTCCTCCAGCATGCTCGCCACCCAGTTTATTAGGGACCTCGGCAATTCCCTATCCTGTAGGGCGGCACAGACCGTATCCGTCCTTGCCCTATCAAAGGCTCCCTCCACATCAACGAACACAGCTAATATGCTCTCCCCGTAGTGTAGGGTCCTTTCTACCTTTCGCGTCACAGCGTGGAGCTCCGTCGATTTCCCCCGCTGGTACGCGTGCTGACTTTTATGGAAGGGGTGATCCCTGAGGATCCCTCCCAACATAAACCTATCTACTATCTTTTCCAATGCCTTAGGCAGAAAGGATGTAAGGCTGACTAGCCTGTACGCCTTGACAAGCGTGTTCTCCTCTCTTCCCGGTTTGGGAATGAAGACCCCCTAACCCGGAGCCAGGCCTTTAGAACATAGCCCCACGCCAGGCTGGCCCAAAAAACCTCCCTTATGTTGGGATGCGGTATATCCAGGCCCCTCTGGAGCAGGGCTGGAAAGGATGTAAGGCTGACTAGCCTGTACGCCTTGGCAAGCGTGTACTTCTCTCTTCCCGGTTTGGGAATGAAGACTCCCTAACCCGGCGCCAGGCCTTTGGGACATAGCCCCACGCCAGGCTGGCCCGGAAAACCCCCCTTGTGTTGGGAAGCAGTGTATCCAGGCCCCTCTGAATCAGGACTGGAAAGATCCCATCACAGCCTGCGGACTTGAATGGAGCAAACTCGTTCACCGCCCAGGTTATAGAGCCATCTGTGACCACCCCCTCCGCCAGTTGCCGGTCAGCATTCGGGACCGTCCACCGGCCCAGGTCGGCAGCCCCCGTGACGGCTCCACCGCCCGCAAGGTGAACTTCGGCGAGATGTCGCAAGATTTCCTTGCCGGTGTTGGTCCAGCTCCCGTCCGGTTTCCTTAGGGATCCTACAGTACTACCTGACTCCTGTTTGAGTACCCTTACCAGCCTGGCTGCGTCCAGCAGGAAGTTAACTTCCCCGCAGTACGCGCGCCAACCAGCTCGTTTACTCCGTCGTAATTCCTTCTTAAAATCCCTTCTGATAGTTGCTACTTCCACTAAACTTAGTGATGTTTTGTAGTTTTGTTATATTTCTGGCCATTAACAAGATGTCCGCGTAAGCAAGGCACTGATGGTCCTTGTCAAATAGGGTTCCACTTCTATGTATGCCACTGTCTCTTATTACTTTCTCGATGAATATATTAAATAATGATGTTGAGAGCGGATCGCCCTGCGTTACTCCTCTTCTCACCTTAAACTCGTCTGACAGCTTTCTGTTTACCCTAACTGCGCATGTGGTGTTATCTAGTACCACAATTACTAGTTTTACTATATCCTCGGGTATTTTAAACTCTCTAAGTTATTCAATAAGTTTGCTTCTCTTCACTGAGTCGTAAAGGACCTTAAAATTGGCGAACAATGATAAACACCATGTGTGCTGGAATCTCATACTTATGGGCATACTTTTAGATAATCCAAAATTTTTAAACCGATTTGCACATACTGTTTCACTCATTATTGCATACAATGTTTGTATTTGTTGCCTATTTTATTACACCAGCTCTTTTATCAAACCTTATTTCCACCACTATATTTAAATGTATCTATACATACACTGTATGCAGAATATCGCGAAAGTAGGAGTAAGTAAATAACCCTTCATTATAATGTCTCCCCTCACAAACAAGGGAGGTATGACTAATATATATTACCCACACGTGTGTGGACATTAAAGTGGACGCTCCGTAGTAACTTTTGTGCTTAACTGGCAGTCTAATACACTAACAAAATTATTAACAATACATTGCTCTTTTCTCTCAACTGTTAAACACTTCCTGACCTATTTAAAAAAACAAGTCAATGTTTGTGGTTATCGCAGCTTTTACATCTATAGGGTTTCAATGAGAAGCTTATTGAAATTTCAGACGAGAAGGTCTATTACATTGAAATTTTTTACTTACAATATAATATGTAGGCCCCACCTATCTACAGGAAACCTAGGTACATGTTATATATGCTAATTTCATACACAAAAATATACACTTAGCATAAAACCTCGCATAAATTTGATAACATGCAAAGTGAAGAATTTTGCAAAAATTCCGAAAACCGTTAATTCTGTTTTTAAAAATGTAGCATTCTTACTCTTTGTTGCGACCTCCTCTTATATGTTCACATCTTTTCCATATGGAAAACGACCAACAAGTTGGTAGTAGTAGAAATGTTCACGTACCTTGAAAGTATTATTGCGGTTGATGGTAAATGTAGTAAACGAGGACTGAGAGGGAGGTCGACGATGGCAAAGCAAGCAGTCAATAGACAAAGCACTTTTCTCGCTAATAAAAAGCTTAACAACAGAAGCTTGATGAGGAGGTTCCTCAAGTCATACGTATAAAGCGTTGTTATAGATTTATATATTTTCTTGGGAACCACTTGTTTATAGTTTGAATTGTAATTGTATTATTGAAATAAAGATTCCGATTATACGTCAAAACAAAATGTCAGAATTGTTGTGCAAATAAAGTTGAGTAAGCACATATATGTTGACAAATAAAAAGTTAGGGACGCAGCAAGTGCGTTATGGTAGCCAATTTTCATTAAATGCTTCAAATTTGAATAACTGAATTTTCTATAAATCTAGAAAGTTGAATTTTGGTATGTAGCAAGGACTTTCTTAAGGCAACATATCCACTAAATTACACCAAATAGCTTTGTACTTTTCGGAGATAAAAAAATGTTTCGAAAGAAAACTCAAAATTTTCCCGGAAAAGCTTGTTCGATTTTCCTGGTTAACGAAGCTATTAATAAAAGAAAGGTACTTGCCGACTTTCATCAAAATCCGATAATTACTTTTTTAGTTATATATATATATATATATATATATATATATATATATATATATATATATATATATATATATATATATATATATATATATATATATAAACATAAACATAAAAACTTGAAATTGACCCCAGTTATGGGTGCTAGGAGTCCTAGTTCGCGCTCTTTGAAAAAGCTTTGCAAAGTCTCACCATCAATACCTCTCTACTAGTGAACTTTTTTAATGAAAATTTACTAAAATGAGTCAAATTTTAGAGTCACATTTCAGGAAGATGATTTGAGAACCAAATAATTTTGAAGAAATTGTTTATCAAAATTATACCTTTTTTCTCCTTCAGGGCTCGTCCGCGTCTTTGCCGCCTTGATTGCACCGCAGCCTTTGGCTTATCGTACATACCCTTTGTCTTTTCTACTACACTCATTCCAAAATCACTGTGCCTTGAACTAGTCTCCACAGCAATTGGTAGGGTGAAGTTTTATATTGCTCTGTCTCCGGTCTAGACTGACCGTAGATCAGTTGTCTTTCGCGGTCCAGAGCTTTACATTCGCACAAGATGTGCTGGGCTTATTCCTTCCCCTCGCCGCAGAGTCTGCATGCCGGGTCCCCTCTAACCGCCACATTTTATGCAGGTGTTTCTTGACGGCCATGTGTGCGGTCAAGAGTCCTGCTATGTTTCTGAGCTGTCCTCTGCTAAGCTTTAGCAGCTTCACGGCTCTCTTTGAACTGGGTTCCTCAATTACTGACTTCCCATGTTTACAATATATATATATATATATATATATATATATATATATATATATATATATATATATATAAATATAAATATATATATATATATATATATATATATATATATATATATATATATATATATATATATAAACTAATAAAAATTCTAGCAGACATTGAATGTGGATTCTAGAGGTTCTAATTCACGCTCATTTAAAAATATTTTTTGAAGGTCTCACCATCATTACCTCTTTTATAGTGAATTTTCTGAATGAAAATTCATTAAAATAGTTTAGTAGTCATCTCTAATGAAAAAACCTATGAAGTGGATTTCATAATTTGAAGAAATAAATAAATAATAATTAATACTACAGGAAACAAACCCCGCACCCCTAGTCTTAAATTTGTGCTGGGGTGGTTCACTGCCAGATAAAGAATTACAACGATCTAAACTAACCCAAACATTTCGACATCTCTTGTTTCCAGTGTCATGATAAAAAGTGTAGTTAAAGAGACAAAAACAAAACATTAAGAAAGAGTTAGTCATTACTAAACAAAATCGAATCGATTAAACTAAAAGTTCAAAGACCGTACTACGGAATTCATTGACTTGTATATTTGCTATTCACTTGTCATTTGCCACTGTTGAAGAAACCAGCCAACTATGTAATACTTTCGCCAATAATACACATAAAGTTCTCATCTAATCGATAAAGAGAGACACCTTATTATGGTAATGACACTGACACTTTCTTACGAGATGCGATAATCATTTAAATTCTAGCGTTTTCACTTTCATTGGCAGTTACAAAACATTCCTTTAATTTCGTACTGTAAATTTTAATTAGCAGTGTCACTAAAATTTCTAATGTTTTTCCACGGTGAGGTGTTATTTTTTCAAGAAATTAATGTATTTTATTACCAGAAGAGAAAAGCACTGATTATTGACTAAGGTTAATAATATTTTCTTGTAATTTAGCAATGCGTCTAAATAATAGAATTGAAATTGTACCCGTTGACTCTTCAAGGAATGTTTTGTGGATTTTGGCGTTTTAGTCCATTTTCATTCAGTAAATTCACTAATAGAGAGGTAACGATGGTAAGACTTTCGGAAGTTTTTTTTCAAATAAGCGCGACTTAGGGCCCCTAGAACCCAAATCCAAATTCCGTTTAAATTTTTATATGTTATTTAATATTTGTTTATATTGTTTTAATTGCTTGCTTAGGCTAGGACTATACAGACTAGCCTGCAATGGCAGACTGAAGATTAACCCAGGCTTCAGGGGCCACTGCAAAATTCAGGAGATCGTGAAGGTGCCCATGCTGGATATGAGGTCAGACTTCACGAGCCCCCGAATTTGCAGGGAATACAACTTTACAGTGGAAATCCCCAACCGCGAGGCATGGCGGGAGGAGACGCCGGGCATACCAAGGGACGCGCTCGTCTGGTTCACGCACGGATTCGGCAGGGAGCGTGGGACGGGGGCCGGTGTTTACCCGGAAGGGCCGAGGGTAAGTCATAATATTTCCCTCGGAGCCCATGCAACGGTGTTTCAGGCCTAAATGTATGCCATCCTGCACTGTGTGCGGGAGAACAAGAGGAGGGGCTCCACCAACAAGCGAACCTCATAGGCACAGACAGCCAGGCAGCCTTTAAGGCCCTAAGTAGCCCAAGGGTAAATTCCTGGCTGGGCAGAATGAGGTCACCTTCATCTGGGTGCCGGGTCACTCGGGGGTCAAAGGCAATGAAGAAGCTGACAGTCTCGCGAAGAGAGGGTCAACAGAACAATTTATGGGACCAGAACCGGCTCTGGGCGTGACAAAGAGGACTGCCAGGGGAGCCATTAAGTCCTGGTTCAGAAACCAACACAAGGTGTACTGGGCAGACTGTCCAGGGCTCAGACATGGGAAGTGAATAATTGACGTAACTAGTTCAGAGAGCTGTGGAGCTGCTAAATCTTAGCAGAGGACAGCTCAGGAACATAACAGGTCTCTTGACGGGACACATGGCCGTCAAGAAACACCTGCATAAAATGGGGCGGTTCGAGGGGGATCTCGCATGTAGTCTCTACGGCGAGGGGGAGGAATCAGCCCAGCATATCTTGTGCAAGTGAAAAGCTCTGGACCGCAAAAGACAACTGATCTACGCTCAGTCTAGACCGGAGTTTGAGCATTATAACACGTCACCCTACCAATCGCTGTGCAGACTAGTTCAAGGCACAGTGATTTTTGAATGGGTGGAGTAAAAAGACTAAGGGCATGCACAATAAACCAAAGATTGCGGTGCTATCGGGGCAGCAAAGCCGCCGACGAGCCCTGAGGGAAAAAAACTACAAGTTATTTATTTGTATTTTGGTAGCACCATCAATCGTAAAAAAATTAAACTGCCGCAAATGAAGCCTTGAACCCAATCACCCAAGTGTGTGTGTGTGTGTTTTTGTTTCTTTAACGTCGGCCTATTCCCACTACTATGGCCAATCAGCGACGCCAGGGAGCAGTTTCACCTCACTATCCTGAAATTTTGCCGAACCTCTGCCTTTCTGTAAGGAGGGTAGGGATCTTTAACGTGCTCAACATCGCATGGACACGGGACCGACGTCTTTACACCCCCATTCAAAGGGCACAACGCTCAGACATTCGACTTTCCCAAATACAAGGCCACAACCTCGGTTGATGTTAATTGTACAGTACGTACTAAAAAAGTGAAAGGAGTACCTTGGGATCGTACCCAGTACCCTTCGGTTCAGAGGCACACGTTCTTACCACTAAACCACCGATGCTCTTCCCTTTTTAATTCAAACAGGCCCAAACTACAGCTCGACGCAACACCCTTTTTCAATTAAATCTCAGTCGAAAGTACACAATCACTTAGCCCTCTGAATATACGAATAAACGTCGGTGATTGGCCATAGTCGCGGAAATAGGCCGACGTTAAAGAAACAAAACACACACATATATACGAATACGAGAAACTGTAGTTCTTAGACAACATATTGTCTTGATTTTTTTAATCATTAAATATTTACCAATGTCTTCTGTGTCCTGTGTGTATGCTTTCATTTCTTTAACGTCTACCTATTTCCGCGACTATGGCCAATCACCGACGCCAAGGAGCAGTTTCACCTCACTATCCTGAAAATGTTGCCGAACCCATGCCTTTGTATAAGGAGGGTAGGGATCTTTAACGTGCCCACATAGCATGGACACGGGACCGACGGCTTTACGCCCCCTCCGAAGGCCAGAACGTCCAATGTCTTCTCTTTTGACAGACAGAAAATACATATTGTTTCTTTTTTTTCAATAATTTGGCTCTGTTCGGCAGTTATTTAGTTCGCCTGAAGATATCGAAGTTAAAATTAGGGTTATAAAAAAACGAAGAAGCGTCATCAAAACAGTTGCTTGAGGTGACTAAATCAAAAAAAATCGGGACGCAGCAAGTGCGTATTAGTAGTAGTGAATTTTCATTAAAATTGTACACTATTATGATTACAAAAATTAATACTTTAAACTTACACAGACCTTAAAGATCGATTTTAGAGAACCTAGTACGCGCACATTTGAAGAATTCTTTCGAAAGTGTTACCATCGATATCTCTCTATTACCAAAAAATTCTTCTGTAACTCATTTTAAGAAAAACACCCAAAACTCTATTTTCTATAAAGCTGAAAAAATTATTTTTTCTTCCGCCGAGCCTTTTCTTTAAGTTTGGAAACAAGAAATAGTCACTCGGGGCTGAATCCGGAGAATAGGGCGGATGAGGGAGCAATTCGTAGCCCAATATATGCAATTTAGCCATGGATACTACACATGTGTGCATTGGCTTGGTAGAAAGGAACTTTTTTCTTGGCCAAATGCGGTCGTTTTTTCTTCAAAACGTCATTGAATCGGTTCAATAAGTTGGTATAATATTTGCCATTGATTGTTCTTCCCTTTCGAAGGTAACCAATGTGGATTATACCGCATGCATCCCAAAAAAAAAACGGTCACCATGACTTTATTGGCTGACAAACCCACCTTGGCCTACTTCAGCGCCGATTCGCACGGAGAAACCCACTGTGTTGACCGCTGTTTGGTCGCTGGTGTATTGGGGTGAATTCATGTTTCGTCCACAGTTACGAAACTCCGCAAAAACTCGTCCCTATTGCGGTTGAACAACGCCAAACACTCCTTCGAAGTTGTCACAGGATCGCGTTTGTGGTCGATTGTGAGCAAACGTGGCACCCATCTTGCGGATAGCTGTCTCATACCCAAGTGATCATGCAAAATCGCAACCACTGAGCCATGTGATATGCCTATGGCTTCCACAATCTCCCGCACTTCCAATACCCGATCGGCCAACACCATATCGTGAATTTTTTCAATTGTTTCGGGTGTAGCTACCTAAACTGGGCGTCCAGAAGGTTCGGAGTCATTTGTGCTTGTACGGCCGCAACGAAATTCAGGAGACCAATTTTTTACCATGGAAGTTGATGGTGCAGGGTCTCCATAGTATTTATCAACTTAGCCCTGGTTTGAGTGATGGTTTTTTTCCGCAAAAAATAATGTTTGATAAGCACACGAAATACACTTTTCTACATTTTCGTTATAACTCAAGAGGTTGTCTGCTTTTAATGGCTATCTAACACAAACTAAATGACGCAGCTTGTTCAAAATTTGACAGGTGTCAACCGACAGATGCTTGTTGACAGGAGCAGTGTTGTCCTTCCTGTGAAGAGGCGAGAAATTCAAAAAGTCACGGACTTATTGACACTCGTATATATAAATTTTAACGGACCTTGGTTTTGGGTTCTAGGGACCCAAATTCGCGCTCATTTGACTCATTAGGAGTGTTTAGCTGGTCAAATGCAAAGTGAAAATAAAGGGCTTGAAATTTAAGGTGCCGCACGAATCAATGACGTTGTATTCTTAATCGACCTTGATATATAAACGCTTTCAAAAGCATCAAGCATAGTTTGATGTATAACGTTTTTGACAAGTTTCAAATCTTCATTGTCAATGTGGTGATTATTATCCCATATATCTTGTGCCACATATGATTTGTCTACCGTACCATATCGTAAATGTGCGAGATGTTCACGAAATCTGGTGGCTATGTTTCTTTTGGTTTTACCCACGTCCAGAACGTTCGGAGTCATTTTTGCTTGTACGGCCGCAACGAAATTCAGGAAACCACTTTTTTACCATGGAAATTGTTGGTGCAGAGTCCCCATAGTATTTATTGAGCTTAGCCCCGGTTTGAGTGATGGTTTTTTCCGCAAAAAATAATGTTCCCCAGTTGTAATCCACCCTTAGAGATCTCAGCTCCCCCCAGGCTCTTTCAAACCTGACACCTAACAGTGTTAAAACTCAAGGCAACATCCCATCGCGTCCCGCTCCCGAGCATCACCCCAGCAAGGCCGTCTGTCCGTTTCGTAGCACACAGTATGGACTTCAAACTCCGGGTTTTTACCACTCATCAGAGATCAGAGCCCCCGGGACATCTTGACACACGACAGACGCCAGGGCTCAATCCAGGGCGATATCATCTGGAACCCCGCTCCCGAGTAACAACCAAGCGAGGCCAATTGTCAGTCTCTGAGGCCACAGTGGAGGCGCCAAACTCCGGGTGCATATCACTCCCCAGAGATGTCTGCCTCACCTGCACCAGACCCCCGTCAGTGTTTCATTGACTCGAGGCGGTATCATGAAGTCCGGCCCTCAAGCAGCATCCAGGTAGGGTCGTTAGCCAGTATCGGTGCTCACAGAGTAGGCCCAAGTCTCCAGGTGTAATCCACCCCTAGAGACCCCAGCCAGCTCCGGGTTCGTCCAGGTCCAACACCTGCCAGCGTTAGCTTAAATTTCACCCAACAAATTGAGCTTCCGACAGGAGATGACACCTGCGAGGTGAAACTTTGTTTGACAGATGTACTGCCATCTGAGCGAAGTCGCTTGCCCGTCTCAAAGCTCAAAGAGAGATAACCTCTCTCCGAGTTCGTCTGGACCAGACATCCATCAGTGTTTGACTCGGTGCAGTATCATGAAGTCCTGCATCCGAGCAGCATCCAAGTGAGGTCGTTTGTCCGTTTCGAAGCTCACAGAAGAGGTCTCAACCTTTAGTTTTATTACACCCCTAAAGATCTCAGCTCTCCTCCGGGTTCGTCTAGACCCCACACCCACCAGTGCTAGACTCAAGGCGACATCCCATCGAGCCCCGCTCCCGAGCATCGCACAAGCGAGGCCGTCCGTCCGTTCCGAAGCACACAGTGGGGGTCCCAAACTACGGGTGTTTACCACTCATCAGAGTTGTCAACTCCCTCCGGATCGTCTAGACACACGACACCCGCCAGCACTCAACCCAAGGCGGCACCCATCCGGAACCAAGCGCGGGCAACCATGTATTTCTAAGCCCAGAGTGGAGGCCTCAAAATCCGGGTGTATATCACTCCCCAGAGATATCCGCCTCCCTCCAGGCCCACATGGACAAGACCCCCGCCAGTGTTTGATTCCAATTAGTCGCCTTTTACGACAGGCAGGAGTTACCTTGGGCCTATTCTTTTATTTAGTCCCCGGACCCACAGGGGACGAAATTCAAAAAGTCACGGACTTATTGACCCGCCTTCGTATATATAAATTTAAACGTACCTTCGTTTTGGGTTCTAGGGATCCAAATTCGCGCTCCTCTGAAGACATTTTTTCAAACGCTTTCCACCGTGACCTCTCTATTAGCGAATTTTTTTTAATGAAAATTTGCTAATAGTAATAAATATAAGCATATCATTTGTAGAAATTTTACAACGGTACCGGAACCGTTTATTTAACTTACTTCTAAACGTTACAAACATTTTCTTTTAATACAATGACATTTTATCATAGACGTGGTCATAATTAGTAACTATTAAAAAGATATTTCTCCAAAAATATGTGTAAATGATGTAATAAAAGTGTAAAGAATTCCCCATGCCGTTTATTTTTAGAAACCACAAGCCGCGTGTATATATATAATCGCTACAACTTGCTACACTACTACATATAGAAATGCTACTAATGACTTTTAAAATAGTAAATGCCACCTGCATTGTCCTTCCGTGTGGTAGATCTAATTAAGGGAATAAAGAGTGTTAAAAGGAACGTAAGATACGAGATAATACTGCAAGTAATGAGGGATATTTCACTTATTCCTCTAGATAAATCCACATTACTGCATAAAAAGTACTTTTAGCATAAAAGTACCACCCAAAGTAGATTCAAGCTACGGATATGACTAGAAATGTTGAACCGCAATTAAATTTGTGAAAGTTAAACAAAACAAAAAAGTTCGGGGCGCAGCAAGTGCGTTATGGTAGTGAATTTTCATTAAAATGTTTTCAATAGCAAATATGTGTGTTTTTTTTTCAGAAAGCAGGCATCAAATTTGATTACCAGTATAACATATATAGCAAAAACAATGTGCCATGTTTCATCAAAATAACTTTATTGTTTGAAAAGGTACAGAAATTTCCGAAAGTAAACTTAAAGTGTTCCCGAAAAAACTCGTTTCTTGGTCAACCTTATAGGTTAATAGCAAATTGAGCTTTTCAAATATGAAGCATTTAATCCAAATTCGCTACCATAACGCACTTGCTGCGTTCAGAATTTCTTAACTTACAACCATGCATTATATTTCGATCGAAAATGTAAAAACATAAAGCGTTTTCGACTAAAAAAATAATTATTTGTATCACCAACGACTTATGGACCACCCTGTGATTGTAGCATTATTTTTTAAGATGTAGCTCAAGACACCGTATAATTAATGTATACAATATTTTTTCATATCGTATAATAATGGATATATTGAGCTTTACTGATTTTTTACGAAAATTTGACAAAAATTATATACCATTAAACGATAAACTCTATAGCTAAGACTACTGCCGAGCATCAGAGGTCTATTTGAAATGAATTTTTTGGAAATATTTTAGTAAAATGAAGGACAATGGCGGTTGAAACTAAGACTTCAGGGTTTGTAAAACATTCTTCTTGAGACATTCTCGTTCCATAGCCCGTATTATATTCAAGTTCTTTGCCTAAATGTTGCCAATTTTAACGTTTTAAATTGTCACTTTGACGTTTTGAGGAAAACCCCAATTTATTTTTCTTTAAATGCCCATAACTTTTTTCTCTTTTGAGATACAGAGCTGAATTTTGGTAGATAGCTCACCTATAATGATATAAACCAGCGTTGCCCTTACTTTGTTAATTCCGGAGATATAAATTTTTTTCGAACGAAAATACAACATTTTCCAAGAAAACCTGGGCCGATTTTCCTGACTAACAAACTTATTCTAGCCACGTGCAAAAGGAAGGTATGTGTCAAATTTTATCAAAATCGGATCATTATTGTTTGGGTTATCGGTGTGACACATACATACATACATACATACATATATATATATATATATATATATATATATATATATATATATATATATATATATATATATATATATATATATATATATATAAACATATAAAAATTAAAACTGACCCTGGATATGGGTTCTAGGGGGTCTAGTTCGCGGTCATTTGAAGAAATTTTTTCAGAATTTAAAAGTCGGGATCTCCTCTAGTTCGAGAAGAAATTTGATACGTTTCAAATTTGATTAAAAAAATATGTATAAAAAATAATACGTATTCAGATTAGGCTAGGTTAGATAATGTTATGCCTGGTGGGTAAAAATAATGTAATTGCGTTTATTAACCTGTATTTTTTACAATGGCCAACTTTGTTGAAAGTCAGTAAATATATGTTTATTTGGAAATCGTACTAGATAGGTATAGGAAAACCTAATACACTTCCATAGACATTGAAGTTTTCTTTCCAAAAGCGTAATAAAATATATGGTGTCCTATTTGAGAATTTAAATCTTTTTCAGATTGTGCATTGCCAACTTTGAGATAAATTTCTGAAAACCTTGTTTGTAATTTGAAAAAAGTTTTCATTCGAAAAGATGAAACGTCGCTTTTTTAAGACCCCAGAAAATTTTAGAACACACGTTGTTTTCAACTCATAGATACCTTGACTCATGTAATGGCATTTGTTGGTAAAAAAATGTCGTAAATTTGCTAATAACTCTGAAACTACTAATGTTTGGGACATAGTGACCTGAACAAGGTTGATTCAGAATTCAACGCTGAATCTGAAAATGCAATAATATATAGTATGTTCTATTTGAAAAATTCGAGTTAATAGTAGTTCTGGTAAAACCGGATGTGCCGCCATCTTAGAAAATGTTAGCCTGAAAGTTCAGCTTTTACTAAGCCTACCCTGAAATTTTCAGATCAAAATTCCGATTACAAGTACAAAAGATTCTAACCAACGGTTTGGGTGAAACAGCCTATATATATATATATATATATATATATATATATATATATATATATATATATATATATATATATATATATATATATAAAGCAGGAGACCCAGACCGGTCTCGTCCTTCTTATGACTCTCCAATATGCCATACCAGCGCTCGAACAAGTCGGCCTGTAGGTACCTTCCTTTTGTAAATGGTCTGGGTAACTTATTTAGCCAGGAAAATTAGACTAGTTTTTTTGGAATTTTTTTTTGTTTTTTGCGGAAAATTTTTGTATCTCCGAAGATAATAAAGCTGTCGCAACCAAATTTGTTAAGCAGGTTTATATATAAAAAAATTCGGGACGCAGCAAGTGCGTTATAGTAGCGAATTAATGAGATTTGTACGCTATTATTATACGGCATATTAGTAAAGATAATACTTTAAACTTACACAGACCTTAAAGATCGATTTTAGAGGTTTTCTAGCTCCTTTTGAACTAAACTCTATTTTTTATGAAGCTAAAGAATTAAATTTTGCTATATCTGTAGATAGTGTAAGTCTCTTTAAAAAACTTGTATTACAATATTCATTAAAGTTATACAAAAGATTTCCAGAAGGAAACTTAATTCATATTTGTAAAAGTAAAGTATCTGCCAAACTATAAACGTAGCAGTTATTTTTTCTTATTAATTTCGTTTTAGTCAACCAAATAAAACCGGTTTTTTTTAACATCAACAATAACAAAATTATAATTTCAGACTCAAAGGTGACAAACTTATTCAGGCGTTTTAAGCAAAAATTAGATCTTGTTTAAAACGTATGAAATCTGTGCAATGTTATTTCTCCAAATGTCAAAATTAGACATAGAAAAACATACATTCATCAAGCTGCATTCGATCGCGTAACCTTCTGTTTAGGAGGTATGGGCGATGTCTCCGGCGCCATCTAAGTATACGTCAACTAACGTTTTATTTGCGTGAAACTTTATATCGGCTTCATGCCCGGAATATTATATTCAAAGTATACGTAATTAATCACAGAATTAATAGAATTACCATTTAAACACATCAAACGGCTGTTTCGGTCTTATATGACGTCTTATGTTTAAGTTTAAAGATAAAAGAAATTATTTTAGAAACATTTTTATAGAGACTTGGCTTGATTTTTTTACATTTCTAGTATCTTATACAACAGTATAATATATCTATGCTGCACTAAAACTGTATTTGAGGCCGTTCATAAAGCTACAAATAGAGTATCATTTAATAATTGATTGAATCCCCCAGTTAAATAACAATAACTTCTCAAATTTTTAATTCCATGTCGTCTGTTATATTCCATAATTGCGGTCGCGATGTCACGATTGTTGGTTCGGGTGGTACGTCTTATACCTGGTATAGATTTAGTTTGGTTACCGTTGATGTATGGTTTATACCTGTTGTATGAATCAATCTACGCATGGCAGTTAACTACTCTGTCTGTCAGGTGTTGGACTTTAATCACTAAGTCGTCTCAACGCATGTCTTTGGAATTTTATTTTTAATTTGGAAAAAACTCTAAATATTGTGTACCAAATTGCTTAAAATTCACAACATAGGTTTATTTTCTCTATTTCTAGCCACACGTAAAGTCTCATTCCAGTTACTCTGATACTTACAGAAATATAGCGTTTTCAAAAAGTTTTCCCCGATTTTCCACCGGAAAAACTTGAGGATAAAGGTTGATTAACGAACTCGACCTCGGTTTTTGCCCAAATAAGATTTTTGCCAAGATTGAAATTAGTTTAGTATTTTTTGAGTTTTCGCTTGGATACATACATACATATATATATATATATATATATATATATATATATATATATATATATATATATATACATATATATATATATATATATATATATATATATATATATATATATATATATAAATTTTAACGGACCTTGGTTTTGGGTTCTAGTGACTCAAATTCGCACTCAGCTGAAGAAAATTTTCCGAAAGCTTTTCATCGTGACCTCTCTATTAGGGAATTTTTCTTAATGAAAATTCGCTAAAGGTATACCATACACCAAAATTTAAATCTTTAAGTTTAAAAAATTATAGGCATTTATAGCAGAATTTTTTTTTTGGTGCATATATAATTTTCGTAAAAAAATTGCGAAATTATTTTTATGTAAATTCACTACCATAGCGCACTTGCTGCGTGCAAATTTGTTTTAGGTTGTTGATATTTCCTATAAAGCAAGGTATCAAACATATTCCAATTTTAAATAAATATGTACACACTACATTAATAATAGAACATAGTACAGTTACACAAATTAATATGCATCCACAAATAAAAACAAACAATTAAAAATAAGTAGGTAAATGATTAAATAAGCGTGCTGCCCATTGAGCATGAAACATTTTTGTGGCAGGTAAGTAATAATTATTTACTCTGCCTGGCGCTTAAAGAGTTGTAATTACAGGTGATAGAACTGTAACTTCCGTCCTGCAACTTCCTGTGAAGTAGAAAAATATAGCACCTGGCTGCTCCTGGTATTTACATTGATCAAAGAAAATAAAACAAACTCGATACTGCACCAAAAGGAAGGAAACAATTCACTCCGGTTTTGGTTTAACAGAGAGAGAGAAGGGTTGCGTAGCTGCAATTTAGCAGCGTTGTCAGATTGACTATTTTAGAGCAACTAATAGTGTTTTAATATCATTTTTCTGAAATCCATTTAAACATTTTCTACAAAAAATAGATTGCAAATCTTTTTAGGTCACCCAAACGATAAAGCTAAAACCACAGAAAAGGCGGGAATCTATGAACTAGGTTGTAACGATTGTAAACTTAAATATGTTGGGCAAACTCAAAGAACTCCCAAGCAACATTTAAAGTCAAATTGACGTAAAATCGCCCTACCAATAGGTCGGCGACCAAATCACCACAGGTCATTTTCAAGTAAAATTTAAGTGTATATTACCAAGGTGGGGAATAAAGTCAAAGTAATATGGAAGTCGATAATAGGTCCAGCAAGGCGTTTCGACCAAGGCGTTTTAGTTATATTTAGGGCATTTTCATTCAACATTGGGCCAATGGACGTAATATATTTGTAAATATGTGCTACGCTTTACTTGAATCTGACATCTAGGCGCCGAGTGCCGTGACGTTCTTAACAACGAACTACGCATGTGACATTATCCGGTTCTGCAGGATCTATGGTTATGTATGTATAAACAAATAGTAGAGTAGTAGAGATATTGTCCATCTTTGTCAGAAAATGACATCTTGAATGATCAAAAAACTTACTTCAAATATTTGCAACAATGATAAAGGTGATTCGCACTGTATAAAGACAAAACCCACTGCGGTTATGTTTTTTTCTGTTAACATGATGATGATACTTCGATAAAATTCGAGCGCCCTTATAAAAGATAAAAATAGTGAAAATAAAAAATTATTCAAAATTCTTGAAATTCTGATTTTGGAGGATTGGTGATGTAAACAACACAAAACTATCTTGTCGTCATGGTGTACAATCATTATTTAATGTTTTTATCGAACTAAAATTTGATTACACTATATTTAACAAAACATTATTTTTCATTTTCCAATACAATCAAGATGGATACCGCAAAATTAATTTAATATGGCTGCCCTTCTAACATTGTTGACCTGAAAGTTAATTTTGTCCTATTTTTTTACCTATAAGTCACAATTCCTAATCACAGGGCAAACTAACCAAACTTTGAAGGCATTTTGTCCTATTATGGAAATTTCAACTATATGGTAAACGAATTTTGTTTGAATTTATTAGAAATGAAACATTTTCGTGTATAGAAATATATATTACTTATATCCGTGCACAGCCGAGAGACATATAGGAATGATTATACAGCGCTTTTGGTCTTTGATTCCATAATATGTAGATATTAATAGAAAATAGAAACAAAATAAAATAAGTAAATAAACATAAACATGACAGCTGACCGTGTTGCCACTGCTTCACTCCATTTGGCATGAAAATGGGTGTATTATATTGAAGAGGGAAACGTGCTGATTTGATGTAAGCCACTTTGAATGATCAGTATCTATCACTATTTTTCTGTGAGCATTCTTTACTACTCTATAATAGTTTGTAGTATGTCTGTAAACTTTTATTGCTTTCAAAGGGGCATTGTAACACTATTTGTTACTGGTGCACGCACATTAACAACAAGAATAAACTTTTATTGATGAAGTTTATCAACTGACACACCTTTAAGATTCACAAATGTATTTCACTGCTGTACACTTTGAACTTTAAGGACAATTTTTATTTCAAGTCAGATTTTATGGTTATTTTCAACTTGAAGGTAGGCAATTTGACTTGGAAGACCATTTCTGCAGTAATTATGACTTTATAGCCGATCAGAAAGCCATTTTTGGTTAGCTCAGTGCCTAAAATATTTCCTGTGCTGTATTGCAATGAAATTGGTAATATATATATAAGCTGGACTTCATAAGAAGACCTCCAATTTACTATACCACAGAGACATATTGCAGGTTAATATTAGGTAATAAATTACCTTAAAGTAGGTATTTCAGGTATCTGGGCTTAGTAGTCGACTTTTAGTCCAATTTAGGGCACACTTCGACCTAAAAATTACCAACACTGGAATTGAAACACAAAAGTATATTCAAGTATATTTTATGAGTAAAATTAAACCAATTTTCTCCCAATTTAGTTACTTGTAAGTTACTGACTTTGGAGTAATTTTAATAGTCAAAAATAAGCTAGTTCGGAGTCGCATTGCCAAATTTGTAGTCATTATGACAATTAAGGCAACATTTTGGTTAATTATTACTAAATTACAACTTGGTTAGGTTATTTGGACTCGAGTGCTGGTTAACATGCCTTAATTTGTTGCTTGGGCTATTGAAACTAGATTTGAAGAACATTTAGCGCAACTGAGATAAGACACTGTTGATAAAGCATGTATTGTTCAGAATATTTGGGATAACAATCACCATGTAGATAAAGAAAATTTCATGTTAATCAAAAGTTCCAGTCAATCGCGACAGTTAAACGCATACAAATACATTACGTTTTCTAATAGGGGTAAACATTCTCTAGGAGGTATCTTAGAATACATGCCAGAAACATCAAACGAGACTAATTTACTATTTTTATGAATAACTAAGTTATTTAATTTTTGTGTTAGTTCATAAATAGATAGATAGATAGATAGATTTATTTGTCATGGGCTGATACAATGTTTCAGATAGACGCGTCAATAAAAGTATAAGAACATAAGAATCAATAAGTAAAATAATGTGCAAAATATTCACATTAATACAAACAGTCACACACTGAATTTTTAACTGCTATGTGAAAAATAATTTTTGGGATCAATTTTATATAACTTTTTTGTGATAACAAAAAAAATAGTCTGGACGCAGCAAGTGCGTTATGGTAGTGAATTTTCATAAAAATATTTTTAATAACACATATGGTTTTTTTTTAAAGAAAGCAGCATGAAATTTGGTTACCAGTGTAACCAATATAGTAGAAACAATGTACCATATTTCATCACAATGGCTTTATTGTTTGAAAATGTACAAACATTTTCCGAAAATAAACTTAAAATGTTCCCGAAAAAACTGGTTTCTGGTCAACGAACGTTAGGTTAATAGCAAATGGAGCTATTGAAATTTGAAACTTTAATGAAAATTCGCTACCATAACGCACTTGCTGCGTCCAGTCAAAATTGAAATCGGTTGCAGAAAAGAACAAGCACTTGTGAAGCGATCGGAAAAGTCTACGGCTGTATTAAGTATGGAACGATTTCAGTAAGTTCGGGCAATAAGAAACAACCAGATGTGCTATTCAAATTGAAATCAGTCTTAAAAGTTTTCATCTCGTCCTAATCGAATTTGTCATACAAAAACTTGCTAAATAATTCATTGGACTTACACAATCTGATCAGATAACGGTAAAATGAGATAAGACTAAAAACATTAAAAAAAAGTGAAGTCACTAACTGAGATTAGAACGCGTGTTATAGGAGTTCGTTATTAAATCAACTGCTGCTGTCTTTTTCTCTCGGTCATTCTGACAGATGTATGTACTAACAGGTATATACTCTAGTATATTACTTTCCTAACGTCTTGATTATTTACACCATACAATTTTTGTTTAGATTTGACTTTTTTCTCATATTTTAAATTTAAATCATATGCTGCACTTTGGATAGAAGTTTGTGGATATGCGTGGAAATAGGTTAAAACGTTCACTATATTTCTTCATTCGACGTGACAGGCCTTGGCAAACTTCGAGTTGCCCCAAGTTTTGAACGATAATTGATAAAATTGTATTCGCATAAACAGTAAACAATTAAGCAATTGTCAAATCACTTGGCGATCCATGACCAACTAATTCAAATTATGTGAAGATCATGTGTTTTTCAGTAATTTTCGAAAACTTGACGAGTTAGGTATACCACTATGGTACATCAATTTGAAGGAAATTTAATTTTCTTTGAGAATTTCTACTAATATACAAGCTGTCCTGTTTGAAAAAATAAAGTTTTGGCCTGTTGTGTGTCACGTTAAAATCATCAATTTTAAACCGGCCTGTATAACATAAAATGAATTTATTTAGGTAACTATTAAATACCAGACTTTCCAAACTGTGGGCAAAATTTAAGCCTTCTATGGGTTCAAATAGCAGCTAAATTAACATTTTAGTGGGACCATTTTTCTGAGAAAAAAAATTAAATCAGTATTATCTTGAAAACTGATGTAGATAGGTATAGGAAGCTATTAAGAAAAAATGATCATAAAGAAATTTCAATTCTAAAAACAAAATAATATACAGGTGTCCCATTAGAAATAAGAAAGTTATTACAACCTTTGAGTAGAAGCGGCAACACCGCAAAAATAAATTTTTTTAGAAAGACAGGTCGTGCCTATTTATGGCCGTATCCAAATTTTCAGATTAATCCTATGTCCCGTTTTCCGTAAACGTCTAATATATATATATATATATATATATATATATATATATATATATATATATATATATATATATATATATATATATATATATATATATATATATACCGAGTGGCAACTTTCAAAGCGGAACATAGGCGAATAACATGGGAAATCACATATTTGCAGTTTGCTACTCACCTCTTTTATCTACAAGAACGGTAGTGGTATCTATCAAAAGAGAATTAAACTAATTAAATACTCTTTTTATCATGAGATGATAATTTAAATATTTTCAAAATGAGCAGCCATGACATGTTAAATTCGAATAATTTTGTCAAATCAAACATTTTTGAAATGGTAAAGTCGAATAAGTTTGTTACTGTCAAATCGAACATTTTTGATTACCAATACCTATTTTCCTGAAAAGCTTTAAAATGAATAATAATAATAGCTATAGTAATGAGGAACGAGTGTTTATTGTAAAAACATATTACAGTGCTGGCAGTTTGCGAAGAGTTCGAGATTTGTTCTCAGTTAAGTACGATGATCGACCCATTCCATCCGTGAGTACAATCCAACGTATTTTAAGAAAATTTGAAGAAAATGCAAGTGTAGCAGTAGAAAACAGGGGTGGTAAGCTTACAGCTGAATTTGTATTATTTCAATATCGATGTATTTTTATAATGAAACAGGCGTTAGAAGACAAGTTAATGCAGAACTAGAGGAAAGGGTGCTAGCGTTAATCAATGTCAATCCAACTACAAGTACTAGAGTTGCAGCAGAAGAATGTGGTGTTTCTCGGGAGCGTGTGCGAAAAATCCTTAAAAAACACAACTACCATCCGTACAAGCCGCAGTGCAATCAAGAGTTGTTGGCAATATATGAAGAGAGCAGGCGTGTATTTTGTGAAGATGTTATGGAACGCGCCAATCGGGATCGCCATTTTCTTTCATCGATTTGCTTTACTGACGAGTGCACGTTTACGCTAAATAATGAACCTAACGTACAGAATACAAGATACTGGGCGCAACAAAATCCAAGGTTACAACTTTCGACGAGATCGCAATTCAGAAAATTAATATTTGGGCAGGCATTTTTAATAATCATATCATTGGACCGTTTGAATTAATTGGCAATTTAAATTCAGAAAATTATTTGGAACTTTTGGTAAATAAGGTATGTCCTGCATTAGACGAAGTTGCAAATGAAAATCGGGAAGTCTGGTTTCAGCAGGATGGGTGTCCAGCTCATTTTGGTGTAGACGTAAGAACCTGTTTAGATAATTTTTTCCTAACCATTGGATTGGTCGCGGTGGTAATAATAATTGGCCGGCCAGATCTCCCGATTTGGCACCTTCTGAGTTCTTCTTGTGGGATTACCTTAAAAACAAAATTTATAAAACTCGTCACCCAAATATTAATTCTTTGAGGGAGGCTATCTTCGCTGAATGTGCACGCGTTAATAACCAACAACTCGCACAAGTTCGAAAGGCATTTTATAATAGGTTGGGATATTGTTTATCAAAATGTGGGACTATTTGAATATTTGTTGTAATTGTTTCAGTTAAATTATTGTTACTTATTTTTTGTTAATAGTTAATTTTATTATTGTTCCAGAACTGTACGCACACTGTTATAATTGCTTTTTCTTCAAAGTGTCTTATGTTAAAACAAAATCATGGTAAACGAGGATTTTCGTAATTTTTTAATAATGTGCAATCAGCATTATGCCCGATTATCAGATCATCGTACTTAACTGAGGACAAATCTCAAACTATTCGCAAACTGCCAGCACTGTAATATGTTTTTACAATAAACACTTGTTCACCATTACTATAGCTATTATTATTATTATTCATTGTCAAGCTTTTCAGGAAAATGTGTATTGGTAATCAGAAATGTCTGATTTGACAGTCACAAAATTATTCGAATTTGGCATGTCATGGCTGCTCACACTTTTAATTTTGCAAATATTTAATTTCCCATGTTATTCGCCTATGTTCCGCTTTGAAAGTTGTCATTCGGTATATATATATATATATATATATATATATATATATATATATATATATATATCCGCACCGGTTTCCAGAGTCTCGCATTCTAAAATGCGAAGCCATAGCCTCCTTTCTGATACAGATGGGAAGCGGTGGCAGCATCAGAAAGACCTCTAGCGCGGCTGAGGGTGTCATCGTCTGGAATAAACATAAGTCTATGGACAAACGTGATGACGTCGGTTATCTGGGCAAATTTCCTTGACTAATAAATTATAATATAAAAATAATTATTAATATAAATATGGGCGAGTTTGAAATGAAAACGTATATATATATATATATATATATATATATATATATATATATATATATATATATATATATATATATATATATATATATATATAACATATAGAAATTGAAACTGACCCCGGATATAGGTTTAAGGCGTCCTAGTTTGAGCTCATTTGAATAATTTTTTTCAAAATTCAAAAATCGGGATGTCCTCATTTTTTTTTAAGAAAATTCACTAAAACGATAACTACGGTGTCAACACAAACAATCTGCGGATCATTAACGACAGAAAGCTTCGATTAACGCACTTGTTTGATACAAACAACACTTCGTTTTTCTGCGACATTAATACTGTTGTGAATGGTCTAGGTTAAATCCGGCAACACCGCCTGGAATATCGCAGGCAGCGTGGTTCTTGGCCGAATCCCGTCCGTTTGACAGTTTCTGTTTGAATCATCTCGAAGTAACAGCTCGAAATTCCTTGTGCTTTCATTCATAAACATTCACGCGTTCACGTGTGTCGTCTCCTGTCATACAAAATTCAACAAACTTATCGTATTATCAACAATTTTTAAATTCAGTTAATTGTGACAAATAGTGTACATCGATTAAAAATGCCTGCCGACCAAGAATTAAACTCCGTCTTAATCCGGAGACAAGAAATCAACGAAGCACTGGACAACGGTCACGAAGTTAAACTGAAATACAGGGTGATTAACATTTATACCGAGTTTCACGAGTTCTCCAGGAAAGAAATCAAACAGTATGAGGCTACCTTTAAAAAGTAAGTAGCTTAAAAAATTATTTTGCTTCTTTTTTTGACTAAACCATGTTTTAAATTGGTTTTGCTGATATTATTATGGGGGTTCTTGTTGTAATTTAAATGTTACGCTATGAGAAATATTGATCTTAACATTTGCCTTAATCAAATTATAGTTAATATTATTTTAATTGTTTGGAAATTTTAAAAAATTGCCAAAGAGGTCTATAAAAACCATTTGGTATAGCTAAAATATATAATTTGATAACATTAAGCCTAGAAATTAAATTACAAATGTTACAATTTAAGTTTGCCCCCTGTGGTAAATAAATATAAGATTTTTATCTTGAAAGTGAATTTAAACCTGTCAGATTTGACACTCGTCTAGTTAAATTTTTGACCACAAACCTTAAAGAATTTATTATGATTTAATTTGTAAACTACCATTCAGTCAGATGCCTGCAGAGTCCTCGCAGCATGTGGCAATGTTTGTTTACATACTGTGTGATTTTGGGATATAAATAGAAGCTTGAAAAGAACCGCAAAATGTTGTGGTGACTGAAAAGATAAATAAGTAAAATTTTAACTTGCAAGAAATAACAAACTATTTTATTTTATAGATACATACGTAATTAAACTACTTTGTCACGTTACCATCAAAATGCAGCAAAATACACAACATATCTACTAACACAGAACATAAGAAATATTATTTAACTTTAATTACAGGTACCTACCTATTATAAACTGCTTTTTAGCAACTTAAAACTAGGTTATTAAAAAGCTTAGGTGGGTAGGATTGGAATAAGTATTTAAGAAACTTTGGAGTGCCACAAGCCACCCCCAAAGCCAACTTACGCCTAAGACGTTCTTAAAATATTGTTAGTTATTCTCTGACAATCAGTTTACACGGCTTTGGAATCCTTTAAGCCAGTTATCGTCTTTTTTTTCAACAACACACCACGAGGGCTCACAGCCTAAATACTATCGTACCATGGGTGTCGACAAGGAGGAAAGAGGCAACTTGTTAATTCTGTACTTGAAGGTTTGGAGGTTCGGAGGAGAAGGAAAAACATGTGCCGGCAAGGAATTACACAACTTGGAAGTCCTCGGAACAAAAGAGCGGGCATAACAAGATGTTCTATGTCTGGTGACCTGGACAGTAAAAGGGTGCATTCGCTATGTTCCCCTGGTAGATCTGTTGGGGGCAGTAGGTGAAGGAACTATGGAAGAAAGCTCCTCTGAGCAGTGCCCGTGCAGATATCTATAAAAGAGAGAGAGGTCACGAACGGCACGTCGGTGGGCAAGGGATGGCAGCCTTTGGGTGGGGGTAAGGTCACCGATGAGGCGTATAGCTCTCTTCTCAATGGAGTCCAGGATAGCGAGTGTAGAAGCGGCAGAGGCACCCCAGATGTGGGAGCAGTATTCGAGATTTGGCCTTATTTGTGAAGTATATAAGGTATAGAGATTAGCTGGTGAAAAATATTTACGAGCCCGGAAGAGGAAGCCTAATTTCTTAGCAGCCGCTTCTGCAATTGATGTGACATGTTAGTGCCAATTGAGATTTCGATCCACAGAAATTCCAACAAGTGAAAAGGACTCCTTACTTTCAATAACTTGGTTGTTAATTGTGATGGGTCTAGGACTGGTGTATCTCTTATGAAATAGAAAGCAAAACCAAGATTTGGTGGAGTTGAATTGTACAAGATTTCTACTTCCCCAGTCTAATATTTTTTGGAGATCCGCAGAGACAGAACCCTCCATGAGTCTGAGATTCTCATCTAATGGGGCTGAAGGGACAGGCTTAGAATATTGTATGTAACTGTGAACTGGGTTGGATGTGCTAGAGAGGAGGTTATTGATGTGGAGAAGAAATAAAGTAGGGGCTAAAGCTGAACCTTGAGGGACTCCTGCATTAATTGTATACAGTTTAGAGGAATGGCCATCCACGACAACAGAAATGCTCCGGTTGGAGAGGAAATTTGCTGTCCAGGTACAGAGTTTTGGTGGTAGGCCATAGGCCGGAAGTTTATTAAGCAGCGCTGCGTGGCAGACCTGGTCGAATGCTTTGGATATGTCTAGAGCCACAATCTGGGATTCACCATGTAGTTCCATAGACTTGTTCCAAGAATGGGTGACAAAGGAAAGGAGGTCGGCAGTTGATTTGCGCTGACGGAATCCATACTGCCTGTCGTGGAATAGACTGTGTTTTTCAAGAAATTTCAGTAATTCGGTGTTTATATACATCACTTTAGAGACGACTGCAAGCGGAGAAATAGGCCTGTAGTTGCTAGGAAATAATGTAAATTATTGTTTGGCATTTGCTTAGGCCGCTTCGAAATCACGTAAGTCAGGCCCAAAGCCGATTTACACCTGATATTTTGTTGCAGTGTTTTTAACTATTCTTTGACATTCATTTAGGCAGCTTTGGGAACCTATTAAGTCAATTTCAAAGTTAGTTTAATTTACGCCAAATATTTTATTTAAATGTAAATTATTCTTTGTTGTCTGTTTAGGAAGCCTTTTTGGGTAAAGCTTTACTTTCCGAACACCTGTTCGATTTTAATGAAATTTTGTATATAGACGTGTTTTAGGGTGTGGATGACGGAAATTACAATAAAAATAATGGCAGAAGCAAACTTTTGGACTTATTTGGAAATTATTGTAGCAAAAACGTAAGTTTTACTCACTTTTGCGACATGTTTTTGTCATATTTTACACATTTTCGGGGGTTGTTCGTATTATATCATGCTAAAGAAGGGTGTATTCCACTATTCTAATTCATTTTCACATAGTTAGTGCACCCTTTTAATTGTTAATGTGTCTCTGTAAAATTCCCTGCGTTTTATCTTGTAATCGATTTTAAGTTGACATTGACATTTGACATATAAAGCCAACTTAATGTCATACATGTTGAAGTTTGACATTATTACAAAAAGGAAAATTTTATATTATATTATAGGGGGTGCGTTGATGCATTAACTGCGTGAAAATGAATTATAATAATGGAATACACCCTTCTTTAGCTTGATATAAAACGAACAATCCCCGAAAATGTGTGAAATATGACAAAAATATGTCGCAAAAGTAAGTACAACTTACGTTTTTCCTACAACCATCTCCAAATAACTCCAAAAGTTTGCTTCTGCCCTCATTTTTATCGTGATTTTCGTCATCTACACCCTAAAACACGGCTATATACAAAATTTCATAAAATCGAAATAAGAGAGAACAAAAGGTAAAAATAGAGTCAGCGTCCATGTAAGGCACCAAACTTTATCTATCAGTAGTGGTTTTATCTAAAACTGTTAGGGAATTAATCTGCAAATTCACCAAAAGGTCAATAAAAGTGCGCTAGAAGAGGCTAAAGAAGAAAGTTGTTTGCTGAAAGAAAGTGAAAAGAAGAAGACAAGATTTATTGGACATATTCTATGACATAATAACTTTCTGCCAACATTATTTAAATGACATATACTATAAAAAGAGGGAAGATGTAGACCATGGGGAAAACTTCTGGAAATTCTGCCACAACTGATCATCTGGAAGTTACAATGAAAAAAAGAGAGCTGCTGGGGACAGAGAATCATGGATGCAACGACAAACCGCCTTAAGATTTATTATGTATTTAAATATATTATTTCCACTGAAAATTTACATAAAAAGTTGCAAATTCTTTCAGACATACCCACCTTTAGAGTCTCTTCAAGCATTTCATGAACGCCAATAAAACAAAACTCGACGGAAAAAATGTTTAATAATAGAATCCCTTATATTGCATGTAATAAATAATGGCAGACGTAAACAGATAAAATGAAATGGGCAGTATTACAATGGTATTTATTTTACGTGTCAGACGGTCGTCTTGGAAATATTAGCTGGCTGGGTTCTCTGGCCTGTGCGATAAGAAATCGCCGCCTCTGTTATATACGATATCCTTGCAAAAGGGGAGAGGTGATTTTCTGCACTCGTCGGATGAAATTCCGCGATAAGTGGTGAATTTTTTTCACATGACAACGATATGGTTTTCATGTACCGAGTTTTGATATACTAAGATGTTGGAGACGTGACTTAACAAAACAACGCTATAAACATAAAGGAAGGTTAATACACACCTCAGATCAAATGTACACCATTAAAAATGGATATCTGATTTCATGATTACAATTTTTTGTAATAGGGATACCTCTAACAATATAGCACATAGGACAATGCAGAAAGTGTACTACTATTAGAGAAAGATTCCATTTCACAAATAGCCAAGGAGTCGTCTTAGACGGAAACCCCAACATCATCACTCGCGACTTTTTAAAAGTAACAAAAGCATGTGATGAAGTGTAATTTCAGCAACTTTTATAATTATTCACATTTTCTACTGTGATTTAAATTACTATGAAATTTTAAGTGATATAAAGATGTCCCATCTTACATTATTATATGTTGTTGATGGAAATGTAAACTACAATACAAGTAAATATTTAGAAAATAATATAAAAATGACAAACAAATTAATTTGGCAGATCAGTGACATCGTCAGGCAAAAGAACATTATCTATGCGACCTACAGCAAAAGTTTCTACCTTTATATTTAGATCAGATTGTAAAGTTCTTCATTTATTTTATTAGCGAATTTTCGTGAACAAAATGTTCTTATTATAGGGACTTGTTACGCGAAATTTTCATACAACATTTTTTTATCTAGATTTGTGAAAAAGTTATATATATATATATATATATATATATATATATATATATATATATATATATATATATATATATATATAACTTTAAACTGACCTCGGATATGGGTTCTAGGGGACTTAATTAACGCTCACCTGAAGGATCTTTTCGAAAGTATCAAAGTGTTACGCAGAGTCGCTAAAAAAGTGGTTTCCACAAAAATTGGAAAAAACCCACAAAAATACACCAAAAAATTGTTTACAAAATTCCGATAAAACCTTTTTTTCGCAAAAAATATTATTTCTGCAGAAATTGGCTTTTTGCACGAGAATTCGTTACAAAAATATCATTTTCACAAATCTAGATAAAAAAATGTATCAAAATTTCGCGTAACAAGTCCCTATAATAAGAACATCTTGTTCATGAAAATTCGCTAATAAAATAAAAATGAAGAATTGTACCATGTGATGTAAATACAGAGGTAGAAACTTTTTCTGTAGGTTGCAGAGATAATGTTCTTTTGCCAGATTATATATATATATATATATATATATATATATATATATATATATATATATATATATATATATATATATATATAGCGTGTTGGATTGTGGCCATCGACATGGGAACTCGGACACCGTAAGGGATACAAACTTGATAATATTAGACAAAAGTTGCAACTCGAAGGTACTTACAGATTTCAAAAAAGTTCCACAGCTTTCTAGCAACTTTTTCCTTTCTGAAATATCTCCAAAACAACGTATCAACTTCAGTTTTTCTACAGGGACATAATTTGCTATTGTGGTTGCCATGGTGATCTTAAAAGTTCTTGAAATTCATTACTTTCTGAGTTGCGATACTCAGCTTTTTTTTTTCTTTTATGGGCGCCATATTGAATTCTTTCACCAGAATATTGTTATTTTCTTTCTGGTTACAATGGTGTATTACTGGAAGTTGTTTTGCCCGCATTTTTGTCAAAAAATAATCAATTTTTATTTTTTTCAATCAGACGGTGCACCAGCTCATAATACACCAATCGCAATCAACTTTATTAATAAGTACACTTGGAGAGCCCAAATCACCACAACACATTTTAAAAAGACCTGACGATCGTTTCACTAACCAAGTTAGCGTCATCAGAGGATGAAACATTCAGAATGTTTCATCCTCTGATGACGCTAACTTGGTTAGTGAAACGATCGTCAGGTCTTTTTAAAATGTGTTGTGGTGATTTGGGCTCTCCAAGTGTACTTATCAGTGCTCATCACAGGTTCCAATCTTCACTTAGTGAACTTTATTAATAGTATTTTTGACAATAACTGGATCGGTACTAGTGGACATGTGCAGTGGCCTCCTAGATGACCTGTCTTGACTATTTACTTTGGGGTTACTTACCCAAAAAAATGAAGTTTACAAGAAGCCAGTCCACACTAAATATAGAACCTCGGTGGTTCAGGGGTAAGAACGTGTGCCTCTGAACCGAAGAGTACTGGGTTCAATCCCAGGGTACTCCTTACACTTTTTCAGTAACAAACTGTAAAATTAACATCAACTGAGGTTCTGGCATTGTATTTGAGCAAGTTGAATGTCTGCACGTTCCGCCCTTCGGAGGGGGCGTAAAGCCGTCGGTCCCGTGTCCATGCATTGTTGGGCACGTTAAAGATCCCTACCCTCCGTACAGAAAGGCAGGGGTTCGGCAAAATTTCCAGGATAGTGAGGTGAAACTGCTCCCTGGCGTCGGTGATTGGTCATAGTCGCGGAAATAGGCCGACGTTAAAGAAACAAAACACACACAGCACACTAAATAAGACCTGAAGTTAAAAATTCGTGTTATGAGCTGGTCCACCGGGAAAAAACGAACATTGATTATTTTTGAGAAAAATGCGGACAAAACACTGTCTAGTGATACATCACTACAACCAGAAAAAAAATATTTTGGTGGAAGATTTTAATATGGCGCCATGAAAGAAAAAAAAGTTGACTATCGCGACAGAAAGTAATGAATTTAACCAATTTTAGAATCACCATGGCAAATTATGTCTCTGTACAAAAATTCAAGCTGATAGGCAGCATAGTTTTGAAGATATTGAAGAAAAAAAGACAATTTTCGGTATTTCGCTTATATCTAGGGAGATATGAACCTTTTTAAATCTGTAAGTACCTTCGGGTTGCTTTTGTAATTGTGCAACTTTTTTCTAATTTGACCAAGTTTGTATCTCATACAGTTTCGGAGTTCCCAGTGATGTCGAGGATCAAAATATCGCACCCTGTATATTTCGTAAAAAATGCGTAGATTATTTTTATCAAAATTCACTACCATAATGCACTCGCTGCGTCCAGACTTTTGGAACTTCCATTAGTTATGAATACATATATTGGTTTAGTACCTAGTCAGCTCATATCCATTATTTACCTAAATACTCGTAAGCATATGGAACCAAATTTAGCCTGACAAGCGAGTAAAAATGTTTAATTTGCTTTTCTTATGCACATCACCTCCTTTATCTAATTGTTTTATGGCTGCATTAAGATTTGCGTAGGTTAATGTTGCTTCTTTAATTGCTCTGATGAATTCGCGTGTCAGCAAAGTCAACACCGCCGCCCGCTATCACGTATATCATTTAATGTGCTCCTCTTTTGTTTATGGGGACTTGATAACATGAAACGTCACTTAAAGCGTTGGCAGAAAGTGGAACGGTGCCCATTTAATGAATTTTGAGAGTAGGTCTCTTCGCATATTACAACAATGAATACTTTAGCAGTAATTTGCATATTATAAACCACTCGCTGTTGCGTAGAACCAATTTATAGTTGAGAAACAGTAAAAAGAAAAAAAACATGATCATATTAATAAGTAAGAATTTTCTACCAGAATTTGCACCAGATTTATCAGAAAACCGTTGAACCGATTTATATAATCAATTTGCACGGATTTTCCATTACATGAATTTAACATTTACCTATTTCATACATAGAACATTATTATCTGCATGAAAATACCCAAAAACACATATAGTGGAGAAAAAAGACTTTTAAAATCAAAAAAATTTCGACTTGTTATCATGTGACCGCGAACGTTCTGCTATTGGTCGTGACGTAGTTGGATAGTAAATAAAAATCATGTTTACGTTTGCCTTATGGCATGATAAGTGTGGTTGCTTGTTTTTCAACATCGCGGTGAATTTTATTCGTTTATTAGTGAATTTTCTTAGAAAAAATTCACTAATGAGGAGATCTCGACTTTTGAATTTTGAAAAAATTTCTATAAATGAACGCGATCTAGGACGCCTAGAACCCATATCCAAGGTCAGTTTCAATTTTTATATGTTTATATATATATATATATATATATATATATATATATATATATATATATATATATATATATATATATATATATATATATATATATATATATATGTATATGTATCACACCGATAACTCAAAAAATCATGGACCGATTTTGATAAAATTTAGCATGTGCCTTTCTTTTGTAAGTGGCTTGGATAAGTTCGTTAGCCAGAAAAATCTAACCAGGTTTTCCAGGAAAACTTTGGGTTTTCTTTCTAAAAAAAATTATCTCAAAAAACAGGAAAGCTATGGTAACCAAATTTGGTGCGTAAGTTTACGACATTAAAGGGAAACTATATACCAAAATTTATATTTCTATGTTAAAAGAAAAAAAAGTTATAAAAAAATATTTCGTGCCAGATCATTTCTATGAAAATTCACTACCATAACGCACTTGCTGCGTCCAGATTTTATTGTGTTTCTTCTAGTTGAATAGTGTAAAGTTTGCGTTATAAAATGGGAGACAAAGGTTTTCAACAGGCTCAATCAGATAATTTGTTAAGAATTGATTAATTTATGATGACATCGTTTTTTGGTGATAATCCAGGCATCACAAGTGCTGAAATTAATTGAGCAAAAGCTGGAAGGTATGTGTAAATAAGTCAATGCTAGGTGAACACATATTTAGCGAAGTATATCATGTACTTATTCATGTGATTTGTAATTTATTAGACTTTGAATTAAGTCAACATGACAGGACAAAAACATAACCTCAAATCTACCACACGTTTTTGATAAAACAATGTTGTCTGAATTAATTACATATAATTAATGGAAGCAAACCCAATCATTTAGTTAATTAATAACCTTGATTTTTGCTGCTTGCTAATGGTAAGATAATATGTAAAGTTAATACTTAATATGTACAGATAAACCTACCTTGACCACATGGAAATTACAACCTAACTTAATAACGTATGATAAGAAGAAGAATTTTAACATTATATCACTAATATGCATTGTGAAAATGAGGAAGTACTTGCATCAAAATATTCTTCACAACAATATAAGACGATTTTCTCAAATAACCGTGAATTTTTACCTTGCTTTCTAATTTGAGCCACTTTTGTAACATTTAACAATAGCTGTTATGGAGCTTTTATAGTCGTATTTGTACACAGTGGTACTGTGGTGGACCAATGATGTCCGCTTGAATATCTTGCTGGTTTGTTTGAATTAGTGGACTGTATTTCTTGTTGTTTGATATAATATATTGAACTAATAATTTACAAATGATGCACTTAATAATATGATATAACTGTTCTACACCTAGACGTGTTGCTCTTTTTGATTCTGATCGTTGAATATGTGCTTGGCGTGTTGTTCTTTTGGATTCTGATCGATGAATGCTAGCAAAGGAATGCTCTGCCGACTCTCATACTAGAGGTCCCTTCTACCTGAGGTACCCCTTCTTCTATTGGTTAACTCTGCCGTCGGCTGGCGTCTCGGGCGTTAACAGGTACTATACAGTACTTATATATGATCTATTTTCCATATTATCGAATAAAATCACGTGCAGAAGCCAAGATTCAATCAATAACTTGCAACACAGAATGTAAACTCAGAGAAGCAAGTTCAATGTTGACTATTGTACTGTTCTGTGACGTCACAGATCAAATAGTGCTGTTTGAAATGAATTATGAAATTAGCATTTCCAAATATATTTTGTGCCGTTTTTTTTTGTAGTATGTGAAATGAAAAATGAATCAAAAATGATCTCTGTGGAATGTCTATCAGATGTGATAAAAAAAATGTCCGGACGCAGCAATTGCGTTATAGTAGTGAATTTTCACAAGAATTGTACACTATTAGTAAGATATACTATTAAAACTAATTCCTTAAATATAAATCGACCTTAGAGATCGTTTTAGAGTCCCAGTTAGCGATTATTTGAAAAAAATTATATTTTATCTGGAGCTAAAAAATTAAAAATTGGTCTTAGATATAATATGTAAATACTGCAAGTGTCTTTACATAAAAAAAATTGTGTTACAAATTTCAGTAAAGTTACAAAAGTTTTTCAGAAAAAAATTAATTATTTACAAAGGGAATGTACCTGTCAAATTATAAATATGGCAAGTATTTTTCCTTATTAATTGTTTGAATGGTTTTGTTTTAGTCGACCCATCCAGTTTTTGCAAACAATGAACAACAAAAAAGGTTTTTTAGAACAAATTTGTAGTTATCCGCGAAGCTCATAATGTTATTTTTCTTTAATTTAGTACCCACGTGGGTTTACATAGGTGTTACTATGGTTCAAGATTGAAGATTCTGGCTTAATGGGAAATTTATTGAGGTATCGGATTTGAAATATTTTTACGAAAATTATCTACCACAATTTTTATATGTATATATATATATATATATATATATATATATATATATATATATATATATATATATATATATATATATATATATATATATATATATATATATATATATATATATATATCACACCGATAACTCAAAAAATAATCGGCCGATTTTGATTAAATTTGGTGAATACCTTCCTTTTTCATGTGGCTTGGATAAGTTCGTTAGCCAGGAAAATCTGCCCAGGTTTTCCCGGAAATTTTGTTAATCATCTGTCTGAGAATGCTGTCAAGCAGCGAAACTAGTCACAGAAACGTTGAAGAACATCTAGAATTCATAAAGGCCTCTTGCTCCAGTTAGCTTACACACTGGCTACACCCTTCACCTACAGAAACAAAACCCAACAGTGAAGCCAGAGAAGTAGTCTTCCAGTCTGTATGTAGTATGGACCAGTTTCACAAAGTAAGGGAAACAACAATCAATGAACATTAGTCGTTAATAATCTTTTTTATTTTTCTATATAACCCGCCCAAGCTCTATAAATTTCTTCAATTTCGCTTGTAAGTTTCTATACCAGTTTTGAAAAGCTTGGTTTTTCCCTAGTCTTTCAAAATACCCCGCTACAACAGTTTTAATCCCATTATCTGAACAAAATCTTTGGTCACTGCAAAAACTGAGCACGATTTTTGAATAAATGGGGGGGGGTCTATCAAGCGAATTAATCGGGTACGAACGGCAGGTATGAAATTTTGCGATGTATATTTGTATATTTTGGAATATTTTGATGAAAATTTGTTACCATAACGCAGTTGCCGGCGTGAGACTTTTACAATTCCCTACACTGCTGATTAATTTGTAGACAAAACTGATCGATAATCGATAGTTAACTTAATATGTTTTTATCGATTCAACCTCCATTACGCATTGCCTGTGATTTTCTTAATAGCTGTGACGCACACGCTCAATTCGCGAAACCTTTATCACATGGTGACGTCTTATCAAATATTTACAATCGTAATTTTCTCTGCCACACTTCCGTTAAATTCCGTGACTCAATGTGTTTCTTCGCCAAAAATAGCGATAAAACTTTTGTGTAACTTGTATCCCCAAGTTAGCAGAACTAATAAAGGTAGGTATCAACGTACTGCGATCGTAAAAATTGGACGACAGAAAATCGATAAATTTTATAAATATATCAAGAGCTATGGCAAAGGTGATTTCAGGAAGGTCAGCTGGTTTTAGCAGGTCAGAATGTGACCTTTGCTTTAGTATGTAACAGTGGCACAGTAACGAGTCAAAAATCAATACCTATGAATGTATGCAGTTTACTCAATCGCCTGCGACGCATTAAATATACCGTTCTTCATCAAAACCTGAACATATACCTAGAGGGTCTAAGCTGATCGCCCGCTAAACGTTTAATATTTACGAGTATATGGCCGCAGCAAGTGCGTTATGGTAGCGAATTTTCATTAAAATGTTTTTTTAATAAAATGTGTCTTTTTTAAATAGGACATGAATTTTGGTAGATAGTATAACCTACATAGTAGAAGTCCATATTTCGTCAAAATAACTTTATTGTTTAAAAAATTACAAGAAGTTTCAGAAAATAAACATCAAATTTTCTCGGAAAGACTAATCCGATTTTCTTGAGCACTGAACCTGTTTAAGCTATTTACATTACACCTGATGAGATATAATTATTTACAAAAATCCTTTTGACAAATATTCCAAAAAAACAAATTTTTACTTAAGAATATTCAAACAATTTCTTTCACAAAAATTCGCTAAGTAATGTTACACGAAAATTACATAAAAATCTTTGTAAATTTGCAGACGAGCTCACGGCAAGCTTTCCGATAGACTTTTTCAGAAACATGCTTAGAATCCCCACTGGATGCATAAACAACAAGAACAATTTCTTGGTAACAACGCCTAAGAAAATTACGGGACCAAGACTGCTGGGCGGGGAAAACAGAAAGAAAATATAAACGAAAAATGCGAAAAAGTCTGACCTCTATAAGCTGCCTTTTAGTGAATTTTTATTAAGAAAATGTACTATTAGAGAGGTATCGATGGTGAGACTTTCGAAATATATATATACAAATTTGGGAATTACCCTTATTTTGTGAATGGCTTGAATGAGTTCGTTCATCAGGTATTAACGCCCAATTCTTTTTAACAAAAAATTATAATTAACTTTTTAAAACATAATACCTCTCAAATTATTTAAGTGATTGAAAAGAAAATCTACATCTCAAAAGAACATAGACTGACGTTGTTGTGTACCAATTTTCAAGTCTTTTGATCGAAGAAAAATAAAGTTATTCGAAATTAAAATTAAAATAATCCCCGACATCACTTCAGATTCTGTGATGCAATATCTACAATGTTCGACAAAGACAGATGACGCTTACCTGTACTGCTATGCAGTTTAAATAAATGATGGATGAAAATCTAAACAATGGAAGTTAAAAGTATTATTGCAAGGTTTCAATTTTTTTCGCTTAAACGTCGTAAAAAGGGTCAAAACATATAGAAAACATCATTTGGAAACGATTTTTTTTTTGTCTGTCGGTCTGTGTGTCTGTCTGCTTGTAGCCACGATCACTCTAGAACGAATCGAGATACCGTCTTCAAATTTGGTATACAGTTAGCACCCGACAAACCAACGCTTCGGATTGTTTTTGGGTAAAATCGCTTTAGGGGGAGGGGATGAATTGGGGGTGATTTGGTGTAAATTGGCATTTTTTCCTCAAAACTCGAGTAATATAACGTTGTAAGGTTTAGTTATTAGAAAACTTTAAACTTTATCAAACATCCGGTGTTCTGTGCTGAAATTAAATTAGGGTTGATGTGTGGGGGTGGAATATTGTTGACAAAAATTTTGATTTTTTTTTTTTGCTAAAACGGCGTAAAAAGTCTCAAAACACATAGAAAACTTGATCCTAGAACGAAATCAACAAATAAGTACTTACCTAAACCAAGAGCAACGGTCTTTCAGACCGAAATGTACGCCATCCTGCACTACGTGCGAGAGAACAATAGGAGGGGCTACACCAACAAGCGGATCCTTATAGCCAGGCAGCCCTTAAGGCCCTAAGTAGCCCACGGGTAAATTCCAGGCTGGTAAACGATGCCGATACGAGACGAGCGACCTGGCTGGGCAGAATTAGGTCACCCTCATTTGGGTGCAGGGCCACTCGGGGGCCAAAGGCAATGAAGAAGCTGACAGTCTCGCGAAGAGAGGGTCAGAAGAACCATTTATGGAACCAGAACCGGTTCTGGGCGTGACAAAGAGCACTGCCAGGGGAGCCATTAAGTCCTGGGTCAGAAACGAACACAAGGTGTACTGGGCAGACTGTCCAGGGCTGACATGGGAAGTCAGTAATTGAGAAACCCAGTTCAAAGAGAGCTGTGGAGCTGCTAAATCTTAGCAGAGGACAGCTCAGAAACATAACAGGACTCTTGCCGGGACACATGGCCGTCAAGAAACACCTGCATAAAATGGGGCGGTTCCAGGGGGACCTGGCATGCAGACTCTGCGGCGAGAGGGAGGAATCAGCCCAGCACATCTTGTGCGAGTGTAAAGCTCTGGACCGCAAAAGATAACTGATCTACCGTCAGTCTAGACCAGAGACAGAGCAATAAAAAACTTCACCCTACCAATCGCTGTGCAGACTAGTTCAAGGCACAGTGATTTTGGAGTGGGTGGAGGGGAAATGACAAAGGGCATGCACAATAAGCCAAAGGCTGCGGTGCTATCGGGGCGACAAAGACGCGGACGAGCCCTGAGGGAGAAAAAAGGTAAACAATGCACAATCTCAGAAATAAATAAAATAATATCTAGGGACACGCTAATAATGAATACCACGCTGGGCGTTCTAAAAGCGAACTGGTAATACAAGTCACAAGCCAATAGCCCGAAGAACAAAAACTGTCGACCGCCGGATCAATGACAAAGCCCCACGCGTGATAGGTCTGGACTATCCAATTGTTAAGTTTATGTCAAATTTTAATGTAGTGGGGGGGAAGGAGGTGTGTAACGGACAGCAGTGTACTGGAAAACTATTGGAAAAGCGTGAAATGTTTAGAAAGTTGTAATATAAATTGTCCATGAAATCATCTGCAATTCACTAAAGTATTTTTACGAAAATTATGCTAAACCGTTTCTTACTCGAAAATTTGCTAAACAAATTTCTTAACCAAAATTGTATAGTTGTATAGGTTCAATAAAATATCCTACAAAACTTGGATCAACCGTTTTATAATTTTTAGGTGTTCGCATTTTTGTGGCAAGCAGTAGCTATAGGTTTGTATAGCTTTGCTGATACTAGATATTTATAATGAAGTAATTGTATAGTAATTGTAATAATAATTGACATGCTAAGGACGAAGTTAATGACTTTGAGCAATAAATCAAACAAATTGGCCGTTTATTCAGCTTGCAACAAGGTAGCAAACTCCTTTAATAGTTGACTTTTCCTTGCTCAATATTTCCTTCTTCTCAACAGCCATGTATATTTATATGCATTTTGAAATAGATATTTTAAAATATTAAATAATTGGTCATTAACAATATTGTCATTTAAATAATAGGTTATAAGTACATTGCTCAACAAATTTAAAACAATAATGGTTATACCATGGTAACAGTCTCTTGGCAAAATAGGAAATTGTTATTTTATGCAATAACCTAATGAATCTACCAAGCTGATGTCTATATCGCATTTTGTCAACTATATACACAGAAAATCACGTCGCCTTGGAGAATGTCTGCTGCAGCTTTTTTTTAACGTCGATCTATTTCCGCGACTATCAATCACCGACGCCAGGGAGCAGTTTCACCTCTGCTGCAGCTTTAAACAAAAATACCACCAAAGCAGGGCGTATAAGTTCTAAAAACTAAGGAAAAAAGTTATAGGCATTTAAAGTACAAAATTTTGGATGCCACTGCTGATCAGAGGAAAGCACAAGGACAGAATATTTTGTGTGATTAACAAGACCAATTGAAGATTACATACAAGGGTTAAGTGTTCTTGATGCAAAAGGTCAAGAAATAGAAAAAAATATATAATTTTTCTTCTTAAAACCTCAAAGTCGCGATTTGAAGCGTCAAAATTTGCAATTTTCAGACAACGAATCTGAAATAAATTATGGATTTATGTAGAAGAAAAGTTGAAATAAGTGTGTTTTACATAGCCTTAAGTTTCAGCTTCAAACATCATTGTCCTTCATTTTATTTATATATCTTCGGAAAATCCATTTCAAATAGACCATCTTTCTGAGGCTTTGGCAGTAGTTTCAGCTATAGAATTAATGGTTTAATAGTCTATATTTTAGTAGATTTTCGTAGAAAAAAATCGTTATTGAGAAGAGCGCGACTTATGAATTTTAAAAAGATTTCTTCAAATGAGCGCTAACTAGAACCCCTTAAACCCATTTTTTTTGTCCCACAGGGCTCGTCCGCAGCCTTACCGCCCCGATAGCACTGCAACCTTTGGTTGATTGTGAATACCCTTAGTCTTACTCCACCCATTCCAAAATCACTGTGCCTTGAACTAGTCTGCACAGCGATTGGTAGGGTGACGTTTTATATTGCTCTGTCTCCGGTCTAGACTGACCGTAGATCAGTTGTCTTTTGCGGTCCAGAGCTATACACTCGCACAAGATGTGCTGGGCTGATTCCTCCCCCTCGCCGCAGAGTCTGCATACGAGGTCCCCTTCGAACCGCCCCATTTTATGCCGGTGTTTCTTGACGGCCATGTGTCCCGTCAAGAGACCTGTGGTGTTTCTGAGCTGCCCTCTGCTAAGATTGGGTCTGTCAATCATTGACTTCCCATGTCTAAGCCCTGGACAGCCCAGTACACCTTGTGTTGGTTTCTGACCCAGGACGTAATGGCTCCCCTGGAAGTGCTCTTTGACACACCCAGGGCCGGTTCAAGTCCCATAAATGGTTCCGCTGACCCTCTCTTCACGAGACTGTCAGCTTCTTCATTGCCTTTGACCCCCGAGTGACCCGGCACCCAGATGAGGGTCGCCTCATTCTGCCCAGCCAGGTCGCTCGTCTCGTCTCGGCACTCACTCACCAGCCAGGAATTTACCCGTGGGCTACTTAGTGCCTTAAGGGCTGCCTGGCTGTCTGTGGCTATGAGGATCCGCTTGTTGGTGTAGCCCCTCCTCTTGTTCTCCCGCACACAGGCACCTGCAGATGGCGTACATCTCGGCCTGAAACACCGTTGCATGGGCTCCGAGGGAAATACTATGACTTACCCTCGGCCCTTCCGAGTAAACACCTGCCCCCGTCTCACGCTCCCCGCCGGATCCGTCCGTGAACCAGACGAGCGCGTCCCGTGGTGTGCCCGGCGTCTCCTCCCGCCATGCCTCGCGGTCGGGGATTTCCATTGTAAAGTTGTCTTCCCTGCACATTCGCGGGCTCGCGAAGTCTGACCTCATTTCAAGCATGGGCTCCTTCACGATCTCCTGAATTTTGCAGTGGCCCCTGAAGCCTGGGTTGATCTTCAGTCTACCATTGCAGGCTAGTCTGTATAGTCCTAGCCTGGCCTCCCCCATAATAACTAAGTGTAGGGGGGGCAGATCCAGCAACACCTCCATGGCCCCTGTTGGGGTTGAAGACATGGCCCCTGTGGTGCCTAGGCAAGCAATCATTTGGATCTTGCCTAGATTTTGTTTGGCACTGGATTGTGTCATCTTAGGCCACCAGACCAGTGCCGCGTATGTTAACGATGGTCTGACCACCCTTGTGTACAGCCAGTGGGCCATACTAGGTCTTAGTCCCCACGTTTTTCCATATAGCCGCCTAGTGACGGCTAAGGTCATGACTGCATTACGCAGTATTTTTCCAATGTGACCATTCCAGGTTAGCTTAGAGTCCAATACGACCCCAAGATATTTTACCTCCCTGGCCATTGGAACGCTCCTACCGTATAGAGTGAGAGTTCTGTGGCTACGTAAAACCCATATACGAGGTCAGTTTCAGTTTTTGTCTGTTTACACATATACAGGGTGACGCATTTCTACGGTAAAGCTCAATATATCCGTTATTATACAAGTTATCAGAAAAAAATATATACGTTAACCATAGAGTGTCTGGAGCTGCATCTTACAAACCTATTTTGACAATCACAGGCTGGCCCATAAGTCGTTGGTAAGACATACTTTCTTTTTTTTTATAGAACACCCCTTATGTTATTGCATTCTTGTATTTTCTATGCAATTATAATGCATGTTAGTAAGGAAAAAAAAACTGACATCGTTCATCGTTTTTAAGTTATTTTAATTGTTTTGCAACTTTTCACGTTTTTGGCACATATCATAAATTGTGATAGACTGTTTTTACCACTAGATAGCGGGTCCCCATGGAAATTACGCATTCAGAGAATTTTTTGTTTATATTACGAGTCCAAAAAATCGAGCTGCTGTATACAGGTACTCTCAAATAGTGTCTGAATTTGAAAACATTTCGCTGATATGTTTTTAGTGTTTTTTTGTAAGATTTTTGTGATATGTTGGTAATTAATAATAAATGTTATGTAAGTTATTGTAAAAAAAGTTGTCGAATTTTTGTGGAAACTAAAATTGAATTGAATTACTGAAGGCAATTTCTCTATTTAAAAATATGGTGAATTTTTGTTTTCAATTTTGGTCCTAAAGCTGTTTATAAATCATTATATCTTGGGAAGTGTGTAAATAGCTTGAAGAGGTTCGTTGACCAGGAAAATCGGACCAGTTTTTTCTGGACCTTCTTAAGTTTATTTTCGGAAAATGTTTGCACTTTTTGAAACAACAAAGCTATTTTATTCAAATATGGTACACTGTTACTGCTATATAGGTGATACTACTAACAAAATGTCCTTCTTTTAAAAACAAGACATATTTACATTAAAAATATTTTTACGAAAATTCGCTACCATAACGCACTTTATGCGTCCAGACTTTTTTTATATTTCACCGTATTTATGGCAGCTACTTAATAACTATCAAACGAGTTTTATCTAAAAGAGTTGAGTGACACGTGTTGAACTGGATAACGTGTCCATACACAGTTACATTTTTTTAAGTTCCGGTTTTTTTATCGCATTGACAAAATATCGTTGTTATTATTTACCAATCATTTCAATTGTTGTTGGACAACCAGCGAATAAAGACCGCATTAGCGAATGATTCATCATCCATCTCGGTCCTTTTTCACCTTACTATCGTATTACCTACATACATTAGTCACAGGGCAATGTATGAATAATCATTTGTCACTGTATTCTTTATTTTATTCTTTATTTCCTTATTTGCATTAAACATTCCTTGAATATGCAACGAGGCATTTTAATAGAAACTGTGGTTTTCTTTGTATCTTTAATTTAACTTGAAAAGTACATGTATCCAGGTTTTTTCAAGACAACAACTAATAAGTTATAAAGAGCTACAAAAAGTCTGGACTCAGCAAGTGCGTAATGGTAGCGTATTTTCGTAAAAATGTTTTTAAATTCAAATATGTCTTGTTTTTAAAAGAAGGACATTTGGTTGGCAGTATAACCTATATGGTAGTAACAGTGTACCATATTTCATTAAAATAGGTTAGTTGTTTCAAAAAGTGCAAACATTTTCTGAAAATAAACTTTAAAGGTCCCGGAAAAAACTGGTCCGATTTTCCTGGCCAACGAACCTCTCCAAGCTACTATCACACCTACCAAGATATAATTATTCGCAAACAGCTTTAAGACCAAAATTGAAAAAATAATCACCATTTTTTTTACAGAAATTGCCTTCAGTAATGTTACACTAAATTATATTTTTCACGAAAATTCGGCAACTTTTTTTTAATTAGCAACATATCACACAAATCTTACAAAAATGATTTCTACGGAAACACTAAAAACATTTGTGCAAAAGCTTTTAAAATTCAGCCACTATTTGAGAGGACCTGTATACGGCAGCTCGATTTTTTCGACGAGTACTACAAACAAAAAGCTCTCTAAATGCGTCATTTCCATGGGGCTATCTATATTGGTAAAAACGTCGTATCACAATTTGTGATATGTGTTTGTGATGTGGAAAAAATATTCCTCACATAAATGTAAGAACTAGAAAAGAAAATTTTAATGAAAAAATGAACAGGTATAAATGAACTGACTATTCGATTTAGTGATATTGCAATAAAACTTAAAGCTGAAATTAGAATGTATCAAATCACGGAAACTTGTGATAACAATGATATAACTACACAAAAACAGTGAAAACTAGTTAATGAAGTGTTCTAAATGACCACCAGTTTGCTTAGCACATAAGTTTAAGCGAATTTCAAAAGAATAGTTAGCGTCTCGTAATACACTTAAATTAATATTATCAAATACACCACGGAGTCTTGCCTTAATATCTTCTTTTGTCGACGGTTGTGTCGATAAACTAATTTTTTTTACATAACCCCATAAAAGAAGTCCATTTTTTTTTAGATTAGGTGACATAAGCGGCCATGCATTCGGCCCTCTACTCCCAATCCAGCTTTCTGGAAAATGTTGTGTAAGAAAAGTATAAATGTTAGCCGTATGATGAACTGAGGCACAGTCATGCATAAACCACATATGATCACGTGTGCTAACAGGCAGTTAGTCTAATAATGGTACAAGGTCTTCTCTTAGAAACTGAAGATATTGTTGCGCTTTCTCCGGGTTCTGGATAAGTGAAACTTTAAATTTTAAAAAAACAACTTTACTTACTCTCTAAATATGAATACAATAAAAGTTCTAGAATGTCTCTCTCACAAAACACTTCGTTTATTTGGCCTTACAATCACTAATCTGGACAAAAGTCACTACACTGAAACTACAGTCGCTACTCTCTAACACTTCACACTGGTTACTGCTTCTTCGAGTCACTTCCAATTATCTAACTGAACTGCTCTGAGCTGGCTTGCTTCCGCCTTTATATACCCGTCGTACCTCCCACATCGTTTCGGGAGCGTTCCATTCCAGAATGTTCCTTGCTAGAAGGTTCTGTGTATACAGAACGGCCCCGCGTGTATACAGGATGATCCAAATGTGGCCATCACTCCTATGTTACACAAGAGATGTTTCTCGTACTATAAGGGCTCTCTGCGCATATAGGGTGTAAGGGTTCTCTGCGTATACAGAGTGTATATACAGGGTGTTCGGAATGCCCAGATCTCAGTTATCCGTTCCGACCGGGTACAAGTTGGTGACTTCGTGATTTCAGGTCCTATAGGGTTGAGACTTCGCCTGTGGGGGGTCACCCCAGGCACTCCCGGGGGGAGACGGTGTTGCCAGATTGTGTAAGAATTCCCAGATGTTGGGTTAAAAGTGTTAAAAAAGTTAAAAGTGTTAAAAAATAGAGACTGTATACAACTAACTAACAATTAAGAACATTGTCAGCCCTGGCCCATTTCTACCCCAATATAGGGACAAAGTATGTAAGGCTAGATGCATTCTCGCAACAGTTAGAACCGTAAACCGGTTTCGCTCTCATTAGAGCTCTTCAGTGCGGCATACTAACTGTAGCAAAAATGCATCTAAGTAATACAGCTATAGTATAGCCAGCCTTTCAACACTAAGTGAGTGGTGGACGTGCCGCCACCTAGTTGCGGAACCAAGTAGTATGTTGTCACGCCAGCTCTAAATAACACAAAGTGTTACGGTTCTAACTGTTGCGAGAATGCATCTAGCCTTACAGCCTGTATATGCAAAAATATTTTTTTATTCTTAAATAATATAGGATATATTGAAGTTGAGCGCACTGTTGTACCACCTGTATGTGATCGAAAGAATACATTTATGCGTAACATGAACAATAAATCTATGAAAAGGAATTTCTATGTGTCGCCTTCTCTCAGTTCTGGTGTCTGTTTTTAACGATCAAAGAAACAGAAAGTAACCATATATAACTCAAACACGAATCGTGAAAGTCCTTTTACTAATCGAATTCTTGTCTATTATTCCACTTATAACTGCTAATAATAATAGTATAAAATTCAATCAAACAGGTAGATGATAATATCACGCCCATCGTTTTTTTGAACGTTTGAAAGTCCGGAAAACAATCTGATGTTATTATTTAAATGGATACATGAGCAGGCTAATTGGATGGAAATATTAAAGAATATGATCGATGGGAAATAATAATTAAGTAGGTATGTTATTTTGTTTGGATCAGTGAAAGTACCCATACAGTCGTTCTGTTTTACATACATTGACCTTAACCTTGTAGGTCACCGTAAAAGATGAGACATAAATGTTTATATCTCTTGTAATTGGATATCTAACGTGGTATGACACATGTTGTTTCACTGAACCTGAGTCAGTCATAACAATGTCGAGTTAGTTATTTATGTAATGGTATTGTATATTGTTTCCACTATCAGGAGTCGGCATATTGTTGCTGTTAATATTATAACACCAATACCAATACCAAGAAGCAGTTTATATTATTGGTCTACATTTTTGCCCCTATTTTATAGGAATTGTGGGTTAAAGGGGTTAAATCAGTGCAGGGCCGGCTTCTCGATAAGTGCGCCTGTGCGCGCGCACTGCCGCCTGCCGTGGAAAAAACAATATTTTTTTAATAAATTTTTATTTACTTTTTTACCTCCTGCATTCAACAAACAAAATTAGTATATTGAGGATCGCAAAGAGTCGGCAGCCATTAATACAGAATACAGAATCAGAATAAGTATAGTGTTAATCGTTGCAGACGTTATATACATTCATATCCATATAAAGCAGTCGGGCGGCGATGTGTATTTTTCGGCGCTCTCAAGGTTCCCCAAGGTTCCCCTTTCACCTTTTCAGTACACACTGTACAATTAACATCAGCTGGGGTTGTGGCATTGTATTTGAGTAAGTTGAATGTCTGCATGTTCCGCACTTCGGAGGGGGTGTAAAGCTATGGGTCCCGTTTTCATGCGATGTTGGGCACGGTAAATATCCCTACCCTTCTTACAGAAAGGCAGGGGTTCGGCAAAATTTCCAGGATAGTGAGGTGACACTGCTCCCTGGCGTCGGTGATTGGCCATAGTCGCGGAAATAGTCCCACGTTAAAGAAACAGAATACACACACGTATTTAATAGTAGATATAGTAAAACTGTGTATACACGCAAAGTAAGCAAATATAAAAAAATATTTTGTAAGGGTCAAAGGTCACAGTCGATTGAGTGGTATTGAGTCAGCAGATAAAATATTGCCATTAGGGCGTTAGATGACATAGAGGCCTGATACATCACCGGGATGAAATTCAAAGATATAAAACTGTTATAAGAGAACTTTGAAGGGGGAGTACCAGAATTGCAGCATAGGTCGTGCTTATAAAACAACTGCCCTTAATGTTCTCAAAAACTATGTGTAGATTACGCTCAACTACGTATTATTTCCGACCCTACATATGTATATATATATATATATATATATATATATATATATATATATATATATATATATATCCATCTGATAACTCAAAAAATAATTAACTGATTTCGATGAAACTTGGCAAGTGCCTTTCTTTTATTAATGGCTTGGATGAGTTCGTTAGCCAAGAAAATCGGGCAGGGTTTTCCGGGAAAATTTTGAATTTTCTTTCAAAAAAAATGTTTTCTCTGAAAATTACAAGGCTGCTTAAATGAAATTTAATGGATATTTTAGACGCACCAAAATTCAACTTTCTAAGTTTATAGAAAGTTGAGTTATTCAAATTTTGAATTTTCTTTAGAAAAAAATTTTTTCCCCGAAAATTACAAAGTTATTTTAATTACATTGGGTGGTTATATTGCCCTAGTAAAGACCTTACTACATACCAAAATTAAACTTTTTAAGTTAATATAAAATTGAGTTATTCAAATTTGCAGCATTTAATAAAAATTCACTAACATAACGCACTTGCTGCGTCCCGAATTTTTTATATTCTCCTCTTGGTGGTCATTTATAAGAACAACAGTTAGATTTTAATTCCTTGGAATTTAACATTTATCAGATTATTAAGTTTGCAACTGGGTGTAATGGTTTGCAATTTTTAAAATACCAAGCTCTTATATCTAGTTGCTTGGAGCACCAAACAAAAATGAAATTATTACAGGTGATAAATTTAATAGTTTTCCGTAATTGTTTGAACAGCTTTTTATAAATATCACTGGAGCCTAAATGCATTGTTTATTTTATGATAAGTAAGTTTATTATTTATTTAAACCACTTACAGTGGAAACGATAAAATGTTAGAAACTATTGTTTGTTGGTTTTGTTGGGCTTGTGATTTACTTAACTACTTACTAATTCCACTGTAATTTATTCGATTTACTTAGAAAAGTTACTCAGGTTAAATAATTTTATATGATAGTTATTATTTGTTGATTTGTAATTAACATTATACATCATGCTTTACAGAAAAGCTATGACTGTGCTTGTAGTGACATAACTTTGTGAAACATCCTCTTCTAAATGTGAAGCTGTAAAAATATTTTTATTCGAAATCCTAATTGGCACCAACATGTCACATCAATTGCAGAAGCGGCTGCTAAGAAATTAGGTTTCCTCTTCCGATCTCGCAAACACTTTTCAGCAGCTAATCTCTATACCTTATATACTTCACAAATAAGGCCAAACCTCGACTACTGCGCCCACTATGGGGTGCCGCAGCCGCTTCTAGACTCGCTATCCTGGACTCCATTCAAAAGAGAGCTATACGTCTCATCGGTGACCCTACCCTCACCCAAAGACTGCCATCCCTTGCCTACCGATGTGCCCTTGGTGACCTCTCTCTCTTTTATAGATATCTGCATGGGCACTGCTCAGAGGAGCTTTCATCCATAGTTTCTCCATATGCTGCTCCCAACAGGTCTACCAGGTGAACAGAGCGAATGCACCCTTTTACTGTCCAGGTCATCAGACATAGAACATCTTGTTATGCGCGCTCTTTTGTGCCGAGGACTTCCAAGTTGTGGAATTCCTTGCCGGCACATGTTTTTCCTTCTCCTCCGAACCTCCAAACCTTCAAGTCCAGAATTAACCAGTTGCAAAAATTAAGATGCCTTTTGTCTTCCCTTGTCCTTACGTACCTATTTTGGCCGCAGCCTTCCCACTGTGTTATAAAGTCACTATCACAGGTTGCTCCATTGATGTGGAAAGTGTCCCAGTATTCCTCCTGTAGTATGTGGCATATATATATATATATATATATATATATATATATATATATATATATATATATATATATATATATATATATATATATATATATATATATATATATATATATATATATATATATATATATATATATATATATATATATATATATATATATATATATAGGGTTATGATGGTCGATGGTAGGTTGAACGTTTATGGAAAACGAGATATAGGATGAATCTGAAAACTTGGATACTGCCAATAATAGTCACGACCTGTCTTTTTAAAATATTTTTATTTTAGCGGTGTTGCCGCTTTAACTCAAAAGTAGTAACAACTTTCTTATTTTTAATGGGACACCCTGTATATTATTTTGTTTTTAGAATTGTAATTTCTTTGTGATCATTTTTTCTTAATAGCCTCCTATACCTACATCTACATCGGTTTTCGAGATAATACTTATTTAATTTTTTTCTCAGATAAATGGTACCACTGAAATTTTAATTTAGCTGGTATTTGAACCCATAGAAGGCTGAAATTTTGCACACAGTGGTATTTAATAGTTACCTAAATAAATTCATTTCATGTTTTACAGCGCGGTTTAAAATTGATGATTTTAACGTGACACACAAAAAAGGCCAAAACTTTATTTTTTCAAATAGGACACCTGTATTGAAATTCTGAAAGGCAACTAAATTTCCTCCAAATTGATGTACAATAGTGGTATACTTAACTCGTCAAGTTTTCGAAATGATCGCAATAATTACTAAAAAAACAGCAAGTAATTTGACATTTGCTTAATTGTTTACTGTGTTTGACAGACGCCGAAGTTTTAAGAGTCATTTGCTATTTTATTAAATATATATATATATATATATATATATATATATATATATATATATATATATATATATTCTCTTCTTAGCTTAATTGGACGCTTGTTACATTGTCGGTAAATACTGCGTATTCCAGTGGGCTTGTTCGAAATGCTCCTGTGACTATTCTAAGTGCACGATTTACAATAACTTCAAGTGGTTTTAAAATTGATTTGCTTGTGGAAATATAAATAGCTGAGCAAAGGACAATTTTTGATCTTATCAGTGCTCTGAAAATACGTAGCAACACTGATTCATGAGCACCCAAGTTATAGTGTCCAAGAGTTTTCAAAATATTTGGTCTAATAATACAATCAGCTTTGAGTACATTTATGTAAGGTTATTCCCAGAAACTTACGCGTTTTAACCTATTGTATAACCATTCCCCGTAGCTTGAGAGTGTGAGTAACTGAATGATTTTTCTTTTTTGAAAAAATCATAAAATTTGATTTAGAACAGAAAAAGTTCAAGCCACTGTTATTAGACCATTTTTTCAATTTATAGATTTATAGTCTTTTGGATTAGATTACATGTTGAGAAGCTATTTTTACCTCTACAGTATATAAACAGATCGTCAGCATATAAAGCACTCTTTACGGGACTACTTATTGATTGAAGAATATCACTTATTGCAACGTTGAAGAGAGCTGGACTCAAAACTGATCCCTGGGGAACTCCATTTTATAGATCATATGAAAGAGATAAAGTGTTGTTAGTTTTCATTTTAAAAGTTCTTTTACTAAGAAAGTTCATTATAAACGCCACGAGGGCTTACAGCCTAAATACTATCGTACCGTGGGTGTCGGCAAGGAGGTAAGAGGCAACTTGTTAATTCTGGACTTGGAGGTTCGAGGGAGAAGGAAAAACATGTGTCGGCAAGGAATTCCACTACTTGGAAGTCCTCGGAACAAAAGAGCGGGCATAACAAGATGTTCTATGTCTGGTGACCTGGACAGTAAAAGGGTGCATTCGCTCTGTTCCCCTGGTAGATCTGTTGGGGGCAGCAGGTAAGGGGAACAATGGAAGAAAGCTCCTCTGAGCAGTGCCCATGCAGATATCTATAAAAGATAGAGAGAGAGTCACCAACGGCACGTCGGTGGGCAAGGGATGGCAGCCTTTGGGTGAGGGTAGGGTCACCGATGAGACGTATAGCTCTCTTCTGAATGGAGTCCAGGATAGCGAGTGTAGAAGCGGCAGCAGCATCCCAGATGTGGGAGCAGTATTCGAGGTTTGGTCATATTTGTGAAGTATATAAGGTATAGAGATGAGCTGGTGAAAAGTATTTGCGAGCCCGGAAGAGGAAACCTGATTTTTTAGCAGCCGCTTCTGCATGTTAGTGCCAATTGAGATTTCGATCCACAGAAATGCCAACAAGTGAAAAGGACTCATTGCTTTGAATAACTTGGTTGTTTATTGTAATTGGTCTAGGGTTGGTGTATCTCTTATGAGAAAGAAAGCAAGACTGATTTGGTGGGGTTGAATTGTACAAGATTTCTACTTCCCCAGTCTAATATTTTTTGGAGATCCACGGAGAGAGAACCCTCCATGAGTCTGCGATCCTCATCTAATTGGGCTAAAGAAAGAGGCTTAGAATATTGTATATTTGAGTGGAGGGTGCTATCGTACGCGTAACTGTGAACTAGGTTGGATGTGCTAGAGAGGAGGTCATTGATGTGGAGAAGAAACAAATTAGGGGCTAAAGCTGAACCTTGATGAACTCCTGCATTAATTGGATACAGTTTAGAGGAATGGCCATCCACGACAACAGAAATGCTCCGGTTGGAGAGAAAATTTGCTGTCCACGTATGGAGTTTTGGTTGTAGGCCATATGCCAGTAGTTTATTAAGCAGCGCTGCATGCCAGACCTGGTCGAATGCTTTGGATATGTCTAGAGCGACAATCTGGGATTCACCGTGTAGTTCCATAGACTTGTTCCAAGAATGAGTGACAAAGGAAAGGAAGTCGGCAGTTGATCTGCGCTACTTTTAGTTCCCCATTTAGTTAATTTTTGTACAACTCCATGTCTTCAGACTAAGTGGAATGCATGTTTAATATCAAACAAAACAGCCACGAGTCACTGATGATTTGAGAAGGCATCAAGAATTTCATATTTAAGACACATGAGATTATCTAGTTTAATTGCGACCGTTTCGTTGAAATAAATAAATCTATTCTTTCCAAGACAATACGTTCAGATTTCCATGGTGTAAACGTTGAACTATATTATAACTCGGGTGTTTTTCTTATAAGTCTAATCGAAAAACAAAACACCTATCGATACAGATATCAACTGAACCAGAACGTCAAGTGTTTCATTATCATTTTTGCCTTGAGAAAAAAACAAGTTTCACCACAGATATGGCACGTTCCTTTGATTGGTCTGCGTTCTATATAGATCAGTGATCATGTAAACAAGCAAGCATGGCAGATCAACTTTTTCATTCAATATAATTAAAAATAACAATGGTTCTCAAGGTTCTTTCTATGTTCATCTTGCCGAGGAATTGTTACGTGTCTGTGGAATGAATGTAGGTGAGACAATTACAGATCATAAAAAATGTATCGAATGTAAGCAGGCGATAAAATTAACATTTAATATTCATACCATTATTTTTATGGTCTGTTACAATAATAATGCAGTTAAAATTTCACCTACTAAGTGTGTGTGTTTTTTTTTGTTTCTTTAACGTCGGCCTATTTCCGCAACTATGGCCAATCACCGACGCCAGGGAGCAGTTTCACCTCACTATCCTGGAAATTTTGCCCAACCCCCGCCTTTTTGTGAGAAGGGTAGGGATCTTTAACGTGCCCAACATCGCATGGACACGGGACCGACGGCTTTACTCCCCCTCCGAAGGGCGGAACGTGCAGACATTCAACTTGCTCAAATACAATGCCAGAACCTCAGTTGATCTTAATGTTACCGTTTGTACTGAAAAAGTGAAAGGAGTACCCTGGGATCGAACCCAGTACTTTTCGGTTCAGAGGCACACGTTCTTACCCCTGAACCACCGAGGTTCTCACCTACTAAGGAAAGACAATGTTTATTATTTATGCATGGTTAATATTTTCAAACGTCAATACATTGGAAAAGACATTTTGAAATAAAGTTCTTTCACACATATTTATTTTAATCGTTGCGGGTTTCGACCTTGTTTACCGGTCATTTTCAGCGTAATTATATAAGTTAAGCATTTGTGACCCTGATAGTTACGCTCTATTCATAGGAACGACTGAAAGAAATATCAGAACTTTAGAAGATTTAAAAAGTAAAACGTTTGGACGCAGCAAGTGCGTTATGGTAGTGAATTTACAGAGAAATTATCTGGCACCAAATATTTTTTATAACTTTTTTTTCTTGTAACATTATAAACATATAAATTTTGGTACGCGGTTTCCTTTTAACATCGTAAACTTACGTATTAAATTTGGTTACCATATCTTTTCTATTTTTTGAGATACAAATTTTAAAACATATAAAAATTGAAACTGACCATGATATTGGTTCTAGGGGTCGTAGTTCGCGGTCATTTGAAGAATTTTTTTCTAAGAAAATTCACTAAAATCATCTAGATACTGATGCTTCGGTGTTTAGTTGTCATGTTAAGGAAAGCAAACACTTTTTTCAACAAAATTGTTAAAATTTCAAGATATGTGATCTCTATAATCTAGGTGTATCATTCTTAATGGTTAACAGAAAAATAGTATAAAATTGTATTAAAGATGTTTAATTTTTTTATTTTTATACATTTCAACAACACACCACGAGGGCTTACAGCCTAAATACTATCGTAGCGTGGGTGTTGACAAGGAGGAAAGAGGCAACTTGTTAATTCTGGACTTGAAGGTTTGGAGGTTCTGAGGAGAAGGAAAAACATGTGCCGGCAAGGAATTCCACAACTTGGAAGTCCCCGGGACAAAAGCGCGGACATAACAAGATGATCTATGTCTGCTGACTTGGAGAGTAAAAGAGTGCATTCGCTCTGTTCCCCTGGTAGATCTGTTGGGAGCAGCAGGTGGAGGAAATAGGGAAGAAATCTCCTCTGAGCAGTGTCCGTACAAATATCTATAAAAGAGAGAGAGGTGGGCAAGGGATGGCAGCCTTTGGGTGAGGGTAGGGTCACCGATGAGACGTATAGCTCTCTTCTGAATGGAGTCCAGGATAGCGAGTGTAGAAGCGGCAGCAGCACCCCATATGTGGGAGCAGTATTCGAGGTTGGGTCTTATTTGTGAAGTATATAAAGTATAGAGATTAGCTGGTGAAAAGTATTTGCGAGCCCGGAAGAGGAAACTTAATTTCTTAGCAGCCGCTTCTGCAATTGATGTGACATGTTGGTGCCAATTGAGATTTCGATCCACAGAGATGCCAACAAGTGAAAAGGACTCATTACTTTGAATAACTTGGCTGTTTATTGTGATGGGTCTAGGGCTGGTGTATCTCTTATGAGAAAGAAAGCAAGACTGTGATTTGGTGGGGTTGAATTGTACAAGATTTCTACTTCCCCAGTCTAATATTTTTTGGAGATCCACGGAGATAGAACCCTCCATGAATCTGCGATCCCCATCTAGTTGGGCTAAAGAGACAGGCTTAGAATATTGTATATTGGAGTGGAGAGTGCTGTCGTCCGCGTAACTGTGAACTGGGTTGGATGTGCTAGAGAGTAGGTCATTGATGTGGAGAAGAAACAAAGTAGGGGCTAAAGCTGAACATTGAGGAACTCCTGCATTAATTTGATACAGTTTAGAGGAATGAGAATGAATTTGCTGTCCATGTACAGAGTTTTGGTGGTATGCCATAGGCCGGTAGTTTATTAAGCAGCGCTGCGTGCCAGACGTGGTCGAATGCTTTGTATATGTCTAGGGCGACAATCTGGGATTCACCGTGTAGTTCCATAGACTTGTTCCAATAATGGGTGACAAAGGAAAGGAGGTCGGCAGTTGATCTGCGCTGACGGAATCCATACTGTCTGTCGTGGATTAGACTGTGTTTTTCAAGAAATTTTAGTAATTCGGTGTTTATGTACTTTTCCATCACTTTAGAGATGACTGAAAGGAGAGAAATAGGCCTGTAGTTGCTAGGAAGCGCTTTCGATCCTTTCTTGGGGACGGGTTGTACTCGAGCAGCTTTCCAGTTACTAGGGAATATGCCTCTATTGTAAGATGTCTGAAACAGACGAGTCAGGACAGGAGCAAGTTCTGGTGCGCATTTTTTGAGAACAATTACTGGGATCTCGTCAAGGCCAGAGGCTTTCCTGGTATTGAGAGAAGAGAGCATATTTCGTACCTTTCTAGTTTTGAAAATGATATCCGTCATTTTATGCGCGACATTGGGGACTGTTGGTGGTTGAACATTTGGAGGTGGGTTGAGACTAGAATTTTCGGCGAACAACGAGGCAAAAAGTTCAGCTTTGCCCAGGGCGGTAGAAACAATTTCATCCCCTGAGACAAGAGGTGGGAACGTGCTCTTGCAGAAATTATTCCCAATAAATTTAGCAAGAGTCCAGAAGGGTCTGCTGCCGCTGGAGCTTAAGAGGACTTTATTTTTGATGTGATTATTAAACGAGTTTTTTGCCTCAGAAAGAATGTGGACATAGCGGTTTGTTGCGTCGTTAAATGCTTGACGGTTTTCTTGACTGAGATAGAAAATTACATTTGTACCTATTCCTAAAAAACCAGGCGCAAAAAGATGTGATGAGTTTTGACGAATTAGCTTAATTAGTCAGATATTAAAGTTGTTTCTAAAGGTCCTACATAATCGAATACATAGGAAATGCGAGCAGGATCTGAGCTAACTGCAGATGGGGTTTCGAGAGGGATTGGGACCTAGAGAGGCTTTGTTTGCGCTATCCGTCTTGCTGCAGAAGTGTCGATGTCAGCGAAGGGAAGTATACCTGTGTTTCATAGATTATGCTAAAGCATTTGATTGTGTCAAACATAGCACGCTGCTGAACATACTAGAAAGTAAAGGTTTAGACTCCCAAGATCTAAAAATCATTCAGTACCTCTATGAAGACCAGGTGGCGACAGTGCAGATTGAAAACACCCAAACAAAAACTGTACCAATTAAGCGTGGAGTAAGACAAGGCTGTGTACTGAGCACTTGAAGGTGCAGAAGATGGCATAAAAGTGAATGGAACATTGATAAATAATCTACGATATGCCGTCGACACAGTTATAATCGCAGAGAGTCCTGAGGGCTTGCAGCGGCTACTTAACCAGATATCAGCCGAAGGAGATCTATTAGGCTTCAAAAACAACACCGCAAAAACAAAAATATTGGCGGTAAACCGGAATCCAAATCAACCAATACATATAAACGTATGCGGGACACAGATAACCAAGGTCTCTAAGTTTAAATAATTGGGCAGTTGGAACGGCGAAGATCTGAATCTTGATTTGGAAATCAGAGCTCGGATTGAAATGGCTAGTGCAAATTTCTTAAAAATGCGAAGCCTGTTAAGTGATATACAAATTAGATACAATTTTGTGAAGTGCTACATATATCCCACGCTTTTGTATAGGGTTGAGGCGTGGACGCAAAAGGCTGGAGGTCTAAACAGAGTCGAAGCATTCGAAATGTGGGTGTATCGACGAATGTTGCGAGTTCCTTGGACTGCTTACACCAAAAATTTGGATGTTTTGCATTGTATGGGCAGAGAACGTGAACTCATCGAAATCAGAAAAAAGCGAAAAACTGCATATCTCGGTCATGTCATGAGACACAATAGATATAAATTTCTACAACTCATGATAGAGGGTAAGATCGAAGGTAGACGTGGACCGGCACGCAGGCAGTGCTCCTGGCTTAAGAACATACGAGATTGGACAGGTTTGGGTTCAAACACTTTGCTGAAAACGGCAAAAGACAGAGAAGAATTCGCCAAAATTTTTGCCGATCTTCGATAGGAGAAGGCACTCGAAGAAGAAGAAATATAAAAATTATCGGGACGCAGCAAGTGCGTTATGGTAGCGAACTTTCGTAAGTTTTGTAATCCATGGTGCAACTTACCTTATCTCCTAAGCATATCACTGGATCTGTTTAAACTTATTTAAGGATGTTAAATTTAAGTAGCTGATTCTCATAAACAACAATACTACGTCAGTATTTAAAAAGGTATTGATGTAGACGAAGGAAGGACTTTAATATAAAGTCGTCTTTGATAATAGTAAGATAAAATTAATTTAGAACTTTTCAGATTAACGCTCGTATTCTTGTATAGGTGATTATTTTGTGTCCATGTCACCGTTCAATTTGCAACATCATTGTGAATGCAGATCACGTAAGTGGGTACCCTAACAATGAATTAGGAAGTTGTTACCCGCATGGATTAAATTGGTGAATATTATTGCCAATGATTGGCTTAATATTAGGACATGGTTGCATTACACTGTAGGTTGATATAGCCATGTAGGCAATACGTATTAGGAAATAGGGTGTATAACCACTATATGACCAATCGATGCAGGTGCCACATAAATACAGAGAAAGTCACCATGCGGTGATGACTCGCATGATGCTCTGAATTCTTCCATACGCTCAATAAATCCTATGATTCACAGATATGAGAAACTAATTTGTTAATATTCTCTTAAGGCGTTCGCGCCAATCTTGAGAGGATTATTTTGAATAAAACTAGTTTTACTGGGGAATATTCCTCTATTGTAAGATGTCTGAAACAGACGAGTCAAGACAGGAGCAAGTTCTGGTGCGAATTTTTTGAGAACAATTGCTGGGACCTCGTCAAGGCCAGAGGCTTTCCTGGTATTAAGAGAAGAGAGCATCTTTCGTACCTTTTTAGTTTTCAAAATGATATCCGTCATTTTATGCGCGACATTGGGGACTTTTGGTGGTTGAACATTTGGAGGTGGGTTGAGAGTAGAATTGCCGACGAACAACGAGACAAAAAGTTCAGCCTTGTCCAGGGCGGTAGGAACAATTTCATCCCATGAAACAAGAGGTAGGAACGTGCTCTTGCAGAAATTATTCGCGATAGATTTATCTAGAGTCCAGAAGGGTTTGCTGCCGTTGTAGCCGTATTAGAGTGGAATAAAATAAGTTAGGTAGCAGATTTGGGCGTATTTAATATTGTTTTTCTGTGCTTTTTCATTGCAACGGCTTAAAAAACCGTCTGAAATTTGAAAAAACGAGACTCTCGGTTTAGAACATATTGAAGCAAGTATTTCTCTCCGGTTGTTATACCCACTTGACGGAGTGAAAAAGTGAATATTGTAAGAATGATTTTTTCACATCTTATATTAACATAGCTTAACAGTGAATACATCAATCAAATGTATGCGCAATTATCTCGGTAATGAATGAGAATTTTCACTATAGAAAGTGTCCATTTGTGGTATTTGCATGAAATTGCCGGTTGCGGCATCTCTTTCATTATTCTTCTTTCGCCTGTGGCAATGTATCGTGTCTTGCCCTATAATAAGACATGCTTCATGAGAAGTTATTTTATTAATTACCGATCTAATTGTGATGCTTAAGAAAATTCAATATTCTTAATTATACGGTAAACATGTTTATATTCAATAATGAGTGAATGAGTGAGTCACGTAATAAAAATAAATAAAATATGTGTGCTACATGTCAAAGGTTGTTGATGTGAAGAAAAGAAAGTGAAGAAGTGAAAAAATACGTACCTATATATATTTTCTTCTTGAGCAGGTGTCAAGGAATGTCTTTAATTTTGTAAATTATATCTAATTTATGCAATACATTTTTTTATATACAGGGTGAGGATTTTAATCTGTTACAATCGGATATCTGAAAACCATTCGAAATATTTTACAAAAAATTTGGTGAGGTGAGAAGTAGGCTGGGGTACACATTTTAAAATATTTTTGATATTTACCCCTCCTCCTTATTTTAATGGGCCGGTGGCACGTTATAAATGTCAAATTAAATGGTGTTTTTATTTTTCAAAAATTAGATTCTACGTAAATAACTCCGTGTGTATGTAGAAAATCGTTGCATATGCTTTGCTGGTCACGTCTCTATAAAAATGATTTTACAATGTTCTTTAATCTTTTAAGTTAAACACTTTAAAGTTAAACAGAAGAAGAAGTTAAACAGAAGACGTCATCTAGTAGTAGTAGCAGTGGTGGGGAGAGTAACGCCAAACAAGTAGGCCACAAGGAGCCCTTTTTTCCAACCCCACCAACCCAGCAACCATGCTCTACTCTTCCTTGGTTCCGTCACCAAACCGCATCGACCTCGAAATGAAGGCCATGACGGTCTTCCATTGGACGGAACTTACCTGGTTCCTCTGCAGACTCCTCGAACCGAACAATTCTGTTCGAAGAGTCCCAAAAGCCTCGCATTCACGCAGGTAGTGGTAAGACGTCTCTTCATTCTCGCCGTATTCCTGGCAAATGGGATCCCTCTCGACACCTATCAATGTGCGGTGTCTTCTAAGAGCGCAGTGGCCCGTCAGCACCCCAATGATACGGCGAAGCGCAGGTCGACTCCTACCGAGAAGCCAGACAGTCTTGTCTCTGTCCGGCCACTCCGCGAAGTCCCTCGCCTGCTTACAGCCACTGACCGACCCCCAGTGCCTCTCCATGGCCTCCTCAGTCCACCTGTCTAAGGTGACCGTGACCGTCTTCCTGCTTATGCCTATCGCAGACTCCGGGCTACAGAACGGCCGCCGGGAACCAAGCCTTGCGAGATCATTCGCCACCTCATTCCCGCTACGCCACAGTGTCCCGGAACCCACACAAGTTGCAACTCGTTTATCCTGGCTAGTCCCTTAAGGGCGTCAGCACACTCCTGAACCAGTGCTGACCTGATTCTGGCCGCGCAGACTGCCCGGAGGCTAGCCGAGCAAATGTATACACATTTCACAGGACACATCCTATCTATCGATTAGCTACAGACAGGATAGCGTACACCTTCCTGTCGAATGCCGGGTATATGCGCCCAGAGCATAACTCGCGCACCCCCAGGCTGTCGATGTATATTCCAGTCCCGGAGGATTGCTGATCCTCCAGCCGCGATCCGTCGGTAAAACACCAGGCTTTCGGGCTGGAATGCAACCTCACTTTCCGTCCACTGATCCCTACTGGGGATTCTGGGGGTATATGGCCTAGCCAACCTAACATTGTCCTCTGCATTCCGTACCTTGATGGTGGAAATCTGAATTTCCTTTTCCACCTCCTTGGCGACTCTTGCATGTCCTATATTTGCTGCCTCTCCACACCAATTTCCGCATTCTAAGATGCGACGTCATAGCCTCCCTTCCTGATACAGATGAGAGGCGGTGGCAGCATCAGCAAGACCTTTAGCGCGGCTGATGGTGTCGTCCTCATAGCGCCGGTGATACCCAGAATTGCCAGCCTTTGGAGTTTGGCCAGCTGCTTGGTAGCAGTTTGGTTCACACCACAACACCAGACCCGTAGAGGATTATCGGCCTGACGATCGCAGTGTAAATCCAATGAAGGATCCGAGGATTGAGTCCCCAGGTCCTCCCTATCCCTCGACGCAGCTACCAGAGGGTCGCTACTCCCTTCCTTACTACTCGTTCTATTTGCGACCATCATGATAGTTTGGAACCCAGAAGACGTCATCTAAGGTCGAAACAGTAGTTAAATGTGTTTCAAGTCACAATTCAATTAATTATGTAGTTTCTATAGTCTAATTCTATAGTTGGTACGTTTACTTTTAATATAATATAAAATAGCCCGGGGCATAAAGTCGGCGTCAAGTATCATGTAAACAACCTTTTAGTTAACGTATCTCAGCTGGTTCAGTTTTTGCATGCTTGTCTTCTACGAAGAAGGTTGCTAGATCGGTTCTCGGTCGATGCTTCTACCATTTTGTTTTGTTTCACTTTGACATTTGGAAAAATTAAAACAAGATCTCAGTTTTCATTGAAAGGCCTAAATAACTTTTCCACCTTTTAGTCTTAAATTATAAATTTCAGCAGTCATTTTGTTATTGCTGATATTGAATTTGTATCAAGAAAATTCACTAATAGAGAATTTGTGTTAAAAAAACTTTTTTAGCTGTTGGAAAAGCCAGTTTGATTAGGTTGACTAAAACGAAATCAATCAGGTGATTAATAAGATAAAATAACTGCTACGTTTATAATCTGGCAGATACTTTACTTTGCTAAATATGAATTAAGTTTCCTTCTGGAAATCTTTTGTATAACTTTGATGAAATTTGTAATGCAAGTTAATTTTAAAGAGACTTACACTATCTACAGATATAGCAAAATTTAGTTCTTTAGCTTCATAAAAGATTAAGTTTTGGGCATTTTTCTCAAAAGGGGTTGCAAAGCAAGATTTTTTTGATAATAGAGAGATGTCGATGGTAACACTTTCGAAAGAATTCTTCAAATGTGCGCGTACTAGGACCTTTAAAATATGTATTAACTTTACTAATATGCCGTATAATAATAGTGTACAATTCTTATGAAAATTCGCTGCTATAACGCACTTGCTGCGTCCAGAAATATTTGTTAATTAAGTTATGTTACGTTTAATAATCTTTTATTCTGAATTATTTTATCATTATTTAAATAAATATGGTAGAAATTTGTGACACAAAAAGAAATAACATTATTATGTCTACGAGTAGCAATTGCCTCGATTCCTCGTGACGTGCCGCCTGTGGTTTTTCTCATTTTTTGTGTAAATTTTTGGGAAACCTTAATATCTCAAAAGTAGGTTGAGGTAGATACGGCAAACATTATATTTTTTAATGAGCACACTTTAAGCTTTCCAACGGCAAAATAATATACAGGGTGTTGTATTTAAGAAATTCAATTAAAATGAAGGTGAAGGTTCGAAGAGAAATATGTGCCAAGTTTCGGTCAAATCAGTTGAGTATTTTTTGAGTTATCGCTCGGATACAAACATATATATATATAATTTACGGATCTTGGTTTTGGGTTCTAGGGACCCAAATTCACGCTCATCTGAAGAAATTTTTCCGAAAGCTTTTCATCGTGACTTCCCTATTAGCGAGTTTTAGTAACAGCAGAGTGGGGTGATCCTAAACTAAAAAGCTCTGCATTTGTTTATCTGTTGAGTTTTTAACGAAATTCGTATAAAAAATATCGTTTTGGTTGTTGTTTTTTTTTTTGGCCACTAAGAAAAAATTCGCAAAAGTCTATTTTGTGAAAATGAAACAGTCTGTATATTTGTTCCTGTTAAGTCTACATTTAAGCTTCCATACGGCGTCACTTTTGTGTGAACCAACTTTGTTGTATCAAATAGTTTTGTATTTTTGACATAGAGCCTCGGTGGTGCAGTGGAAAGGACGTGTGCCTCTGAACCGAAGGGTACTGGGTACGATTCCCAGGGTTACCCTTTTACCTTTTCAGTACAGACTATAAAACTAACATCAAACAAGCGATGTTGTGGCATTGTGTTTGAGCAAGTTGAATGTCTGCACGTTCCGCCCTTCGGAGTGGGCGTAAAGCCGGCGGTCTCATGTCCATGTGGCACGTTAAAAATCCATACCCTCCTGACAGAAAAGCAGGGGTTCGGCAAAATTTACAGGATGGTGAGGTGAAACTGCTCCCTGGCGTCGATGATTGGCCATAGTCGCGGATATAGGCCGACGTTAAAGAAACAAAAACACACACACACACACGTGGCGATTTGGATTCCGAGCTTCCTTCGTTCTTTTTTCGCGGCATTTTACGACTTTTTAACGATTTACTGTGCTACCAAAATACAAATAAATAACTTGTAGTTAAGCAAGCAATTAAAACAATAGAAACAAATATTAATTATCGTCAAGAGTGAAAGGCAAATTAAACGAGACAAGTAATAAATCTGTTTATCGCTTTCTTTAATTAGAAGAATGTTTTTTAAACCTACAGTTTAACACGCGCATCATTAAAGTGACAAATTATACATCTTTATTAATGTCTTCATTATTCTAAACGTCAAGTGTGACAAAAATAATAATAAATATTAGTTGTTGAGATAGGACCATACCTAATCGCCATATGTTATCAATTTAGTTGACATTCATTACGCTTTGTCTATTAGACAACCTTGATTAACACATTGACATAGTTTTATACGAACTAGAATGATTTTATTATAACTGCAGCACATATGTTTATTTACTACTTTAAAAATATTTATTATAATTTGCTCCCACATAAAATCAAACAATCCCACATAAATTGAACACGCAGAGTCCCACGTAGACCTTCCATTAGCCGTTTCTGGAGTACGGCTCACAATTGAATTCTGAAAATTCACGCACGTGGTTTTCTCAAAATTTCCAGTTCACTGAACATATTGACGTTAGTATGGGACTTCCGGTTATACCGGAAGAAGACGTTATTTCAAATGGAATATGGTGTTTTTTATTACAGATCTAGATTGCTCGTCAAACTTTATGGTAGGTTTCACTTTCACCACCAAAACTCTGTACCTGGACAGCAAATTTCCTCTCCAACCGGAGCATTTCTGTTATGGATGGCCATTCCTCTAAACTGTATCCAAGGAGTCCCTTAAGGTTCAGCTTTAGTCCCTACTTTGTTTCTTCTCCACATCAATGACCTCCTCTCTAGCACATCCAACCCAGTTCACAGTTACGCGGACGACAGCACCCTCCACTCAAATATACGATATTCTAAGCCTGTCTCTTTATCCCAATTAGATGAGGATCGCAGACTCATGGAGGGTTCTGTCTCTGTGGATCTCCAAAAAATATTAGACTGGGGAAGTAGAAATCTTGTACAATTCAACTCCACCAAATCTCAGTCTTGCTTTCTATCTCATAAGAGATACACCAGCCGTAGACTCATCACAATGAACAACCAAGTTATTCAAAGTAATGAGTCATTTTCACTTGTTGGCATTTCTGTGGATCGAAATCTCAATTGGCACCAACATGTCACATCAATTGCAGAAGCGGCTGCTAAGAAATTAGGTTTCCTCTTCCGGGCTCGCAAATACTTTTCACCAGCTAATCTCTATACCTTATATACTTCACAAATAAGGCCAAACCTCAAATAATGTTCCCACATCTGGGGTGCAGCTGCCGCTTCTACACTCGCTATACTGGATTCCATTCAGAAGAGAGATATTCATCGATGATCCCACCCTCACCCTAAGGCTGCTATTGCTTGCGTACCGACGTGCCGTTGGTGAGCTCTCTCTCTCTCTCTTTTATAGATATCTGCACGGGTACTGTTCAGAGGAGCTTTCTTCGATAGTTCCTCCACCTGCTGTCCCCAACAGATCTACCAGGGGACGAGAGCAAATGCGCCCTTTTACTGTCCAGGTCACCAGACATAGAACATCTTGTTATGCCCGCTCTTTTGTCCCGAGGACTTCCAAGTTGTGGAATTCCATGCCGGCATATGTTAAGAATTGGCTGACAAAGGGTTATCAGCCTACCAGACCGAGTCGCCGCACACTAAATTGAAATTGCTACACGCCGACTCGGTTCGGTCTATTGGACCGAAAGAGAAGAAACTTAATGCTCAGTCCTATAAGAGTAATTTTTCAAATTTCACTAGTATTTATTTAGTTTTGTCCTACTGTATCCAATGTCAACAATGGCCTCTGGGAAAAAATAAAAACATTACATGCCTCGTTGTCAAAACAAGCCAATGTGCCTCGGCAGCAAACTTGTTAATGTTGCATTTGATCTTGACAACAATTTGTTAAATTTGTAAAAGCAAGCGAATGTGCCTCGGCAGCAAACGGGTTAATGTTTAATTTGATCTTGACAACAATTTGTCAAATTTGTAAAAGCAAGCCAATGTGCCACGGCAGCAAACTTGTTAATGTTGAATTTGATCTTGACAACAATTTGTTAAATTTGTAAAAGCAAGCCAATGTGCCTCGGCAGCAAACGGGTTAATGTTTAATTTGATCTTGACAACAATTTGTCAAATTTGTAAAAGCAAGCCAATATGCCTCGGCAGCAAACTTGTTAATGTTGAATTTGATCTTGACAACAATTTGTTAAATTTGTAAAAGCAAGCAAATGTGCCTCGGCAGCAAACGGGTTAATGTGGAATTTGATCTTGACAACAATTTGTAAAATTTGTAAAAGCAAGCCAATGTGCCTCGGCAGCAAACGGGTTAATGCTCAGTTTGATCTTGACAACAATTTGTCAAATTTGCAAAAACAGGCCAATGTGCCACGGCAGCAAACTTGTTAATGTTGAATTTGATCTTGACAACAATTTGTTAAATTTGTAAAAGCAAGCCAATGTGCCTCGGCAGCAAACGGGTTAATGTTTAATTTGATCTTGACAACAATTTGTCAAATTTGCAAAGGCAAGCCAATGTGCCTCGGCAGCAAACGGGTTAATGTTGAATTTGATCTTGACAACAATTTGTCAAATTTGCAAAGGCAAGCCAATGGCCTCGGCAGCAAACGGGTTAATATTTAATTTGATCTTGACAACAATTTGTCAAATTTGCAAAGGCAAGCCAATGTGCCTCGGCAGCAAAGGGGTTAATGTTGAATTTGATCTTGACAACAATTTGTCAAATTTGCAAAGGCAAGCCAATGGCCTCGGCAGCAAACGGGTTAATGTTTAATTTGATCTTGACAACAATTTGTCAAATTTGTAAAAGCAAGTCAATGTGCCTCGGCAGCAAACGGGTTAATGCTCAGTTTGATCTTAACAACAATTTGTCAAATTTGCAAAAACAAGCCAATGTGCCACGGCAGCAAACTGGTTCATGTGGAATTTGATCTTGACAATTTGTCAAATGTGTAAAAGCAAGCCAATATGCCTCGGCAGCAAACGGGTTAATGTTTAATTTGATCTTAACAACAATTTGTCAAATTTGTAAAAACAAGCCAATGTGCCTCGGCAGCAAACGGGTTAATGCTCAGTTTGATCTTGACAACAATTTGTCAAATTTGCAAAAACAAGCCAATGTGCCTCGGCAGCAAACAGATTAATGTTGAATTTGATTTTGACAACAATTTGTCAAATTTGCAACATCACTTTCTAGCGGTAGCATTTAAAAAAGTTCAACATCGAATGAAACGTACACGGTATCAACAGTTTTACGTCCACACCGAAAAGCAGACGACAAGAGCGTTCAACTTGCTTGAATAATAATAATAATAACAACAATAATAATAATAAGCGATTTCTATGCGCGGTACAAGACCAGGTTATTAGCACGCGCTCGTACCAGTGGCGCATCATGAAGCAGGCTGCCAGCGACCTGTGTAGACTGTCAAAAAAAGCCATTCAGCATATGACAGGCGCTTGTGATTTTTTGGCCCAGTCAGATTACAAGAAACGCCATGAGTACGTGGCCAAGGTCGTTCACCAAGTGTTTACCTTATACTATCGTTATTCGGCTTCCATGGAAGTTTATTTTTATGACAAATGTAAGATATAGACTTAAGTCAACAGGATAATAATGATTTAATAAAGGTATGACAGAATTTTATTTGATTTATTTACCCAATTTTTATATTTTACCATTCCAATTGTTTACTATATATGTGGCAAAGAAAGAGCATAAAATGTGCACCAAGTATAACATTTATTGCCTAATATTTCTATTGCAGGTAAATTTGTTCTAGTATTCATATTTGTCATAAGAAAGCAAATGAATTTTAAACAATGAAAGCTTTAAGTCTACAATTTCAGGTAATTACAGATACAGGAAATACGGAAATCCTACACTTTGATAGAAGAAAGAAGCAATATCAAAGTACAAGATTACCACAAATAAACATGTAAACAGCTGCTTGCTGATCCAGTGAGTCAAGCGGCCTCGTTAGCACGCTGCATTTCATGAAACCGGAGACGCGCCCTCTATCAAGCGGAAATCCACGGAACTGACGCGAGCGCTCTCTATTACGCGGCACTCCACGAAACTAAAGATTTTATATATCACGAGGTAAATTATATATAGGTCCAAACGGCGCCTCTTACAAAAGGGTCAGGTCAGGCTGCTGTGGGACCTACCGGTGGTCACCGACAGGGCAGTTGAAAGGCACAGCCTTGGTTATTGACCAGGGAAACCCGAAGGCTCTCATTGTGGACATTGCAGTGCCGCTCGACGACAATCACGTTTCGAAAATAAGGGAGAAGCGACAAAAGTACCAACCACTCGCAGTCGACTTGTACAAGCTGAGAGGTTCAAGTTCAACAAATGGGCTTGTAACACCAGACTGGCAGAAACTTACAACCGTTTTCCCACTTACTACCGCTCATTTATGAACAATGCAGAAAGGAGCGATTTTTGGGACATCTTACATCATTAGGAAAGCCCCCTGTAAACCATACGAAAATAAAACGTTGTTTTCCGGTATAGTCTTCGGGTGGACAAAGATGAACGTGATGCAAATCTCCTCTTCCGTGAGGGACCGAGTGCATCACGAGGGCAAAGAAAAGAAGATAATAATAATAAGTACACTTTGAGAACCTAGATCACCACAACACATTTTAAAAGACCAGACGATCGTTTCACTAACCAAGTTAGCGTCATCAGAGGATGGACATTTCTACCTACTTTAAAAACTAACATCACCTTATATACCGGATCTTAGGTAAAGAGACGGCACCACAGCATAACTGTTGATTATGCTGTGACGGCACCGAGAGGAGAACTAGTCACAAGCAAATTCCGCAGTGTATTGTATTTTTATCGCCGGACGAGGTTTTTGAACTGTCTCTATTAACTTATTTAAAAGGTGTCCATCTCTAATAATTTTGGGAAGGTTCAACGACAACTAAATTAACATAGTTTCGTTTGGCGGAAATATCTGTATTCTTATGTTATCTCTAGGACGTGTTGGAACGTGGGGATTTATTTTAAGAAGCAATCCGTCAGGCGACTCGTAATCGGCGGTGGTGAAACGTTCATACATTTTTTGTTGTAACTATATTTCTCAATATATATATATATATATATATATATATATATATATATATATATATATATATATATATATATATATATATATATATATATATATATATATATATATATATATATACTCTCGAACGCGTTTAGCTGTCCTGGTTGTCTAACATTTTTTATTAATTTTAGATTATCTTCATTAAAGTTGTGATTATTATCCCAAATGTCGGGCGACGGAAGATCTATCTATAGTACTGTATCGTAATTGTGCTAAGTGTTCTTAAAATCTAATTCCCATCGATCTTTTTGTTTGTCCGACATACTTAAGATTACAATCTTTACAACTTATTTCATAAATTCCCGACGTTTTGGCCGTGCTATCCTTGTCTTTTGGGTTACCTAGCAAGTTTTTTAAGGTATTTTTTGTCGAAACTGTTAGCTGCAAGTTGACTTAAAAAAATGCTATCTAGACCCCTTGTGATTCCAGGCTCAAATGGTAAGCAAACAAAGTTTTTTCGGATTTCTCTCTTCTAAACGTCGTTGATTCCGTCAGGGACACCTTTGAGATAAGTTAATAAAGACAGTTCAAAGACATCGTCCGGCGATAAAAATACAATCCACTGCAGAATTTGCCTGGGACTAGTTCCCCTCTCGGTGCCAAATCTTTGGCTATGATCCGGTATATAAGGTGATGTTAGTTTTTAAAGTATTAGAATTTTTCATCCTCTGATGACGCTCTTGGTTAGTGAAACGATCGTCAGGTCTTTTAAAATGTGTTGTGGTGATTTGGATTCTCCAAGTGTACTTATCAGTGCTCATCACAGGTTCCAATCTTTACTTAGTTACTTGAATAATAATAATAATAATAACGCATCACAGTAGACAGACCGCATCTGAGTCTGAGATTTGTGCGATGGTAGCCTACACATCCACGCATATAGACAAAAGATTGTCTCTGATTGAGGAACTCGAACCCTCATAGTTCGTAATTTCAAAAGTATTTGAATATAGCTATCTAAATCGCTTGGAACAATTTTTGCGGTCGTGTAGTATATTGTCTGCCTGTCAGCACGGCTTTAGAGAGGGTCACTCCACTACAACAGCTCTCATTGACTTTTATCAAAACCTATTCACTTGTTTGGAGGCTGGCGAGTGCCCTGTTGGGATTTTTTGTGAACTCAGCAGGGCCTTCGATTGTGTTGACCACAGGGTGCTGTGTGACAGACTTTATTGTTATGGTTTAAGATGTAGTGCGTTTGGCTGGATTGACTCTTACCTGACAGAGAACAGTATACTGAGATAAAGTTCAAGAAATCAGAACGAATAAGTAGGGTATGTTCTGAGCGTGTTGTTGTTTCTACTGGTGTGCCTCAAGGCTCAATACTGGGCCCTATTCTTTTTACCCTTTACGTCAATGAGCTTGATAAAGCATCTCCTGATGCGCATTTTACTCTATATGCGGATGATACGTCTCTAATCATTTCTGAAAACACAGATGATGCTTTGAGTAATAAGTGTCATCATGTTTTTAATAACTTAAAGAGTTAGTTCTCTCGGTGTCTGATATATTTTAATTCGTCGAAGACAGAGATGGTAAGATTTCATCCGCGTCAAAAGGAGGTTGATATACTTAGTGTGGGTGTTGACGGTGCTTATCTGGCGTGTGTCAATGACTACAAGTTCCCTGGAGTACACGTTGCACTGTACGACGCTGGTTTCAAGGCTTGCATCTCTTAATTTTTTATTTATAAATATAAGACATGTTTTGACTGAGAAGCAATTAATATCTTTATACTACAGTCATATTGATTCTAGACTGGGGTACGATATATGCCTGTGGGGTAATTCTACCTTGCTGCATGATATCTTTATCGCTCAAAAAAGAATAATACGATCTATTTTCAACATAGGAAAGATGACGTCATGCCGGGTCTACTTTACTAGTCATAAAATTTTAACTGTGATATGTTTGTATATTTTAGAGTTGTGTATATATGTTTTTAAAAATGGTGATAGATTTAGACTAAACAGTGATGTTCACACCTTTAGTAACAGACAGGCTTGTAACTTTTATGTTCCGTAAGCTAGAACTAAGATGATAAAAGACTCTCCGAATTGCATTGGATTAAAAATATTTGATCATCTTCCTAATAATTTAAAAATCTCGGGACGCAGCAAGTGCGTTATGGTAGCGAATTTTCTTTAAAATATTTTTAATAGCAAATGTCTTTCTTTGATGAAAGCAGGCATCAAACTTGGTTGCCTATATAGTAGAAACAATGTACCATATTTCATTGAAATAAATTTATTGTTTGAAAATATATAAACATTTTTCACAAGTGTAGATGCAGCAAATGTGTTATGGAAGTGATTTTCCATTTAAATGTTTTTAATAGCAAATGCGAGCAGGCATCAATCTGATAACCTGTATAGCCTATGTGGTAGAAACAATGTACTATATTTTATCAAAATTACTTATGGTTCGAAAATATACAAAAATTTTCCGAAAATAAACTTAAATGTTGGTTTTCATCCAACAAAGCTTACGTTAATAGCAAATTGAGTTATTGAAATTTGAAGGATTTAATGAAAATTCGGTAAATTTGCAGATTAGCACCCAAACGCTTTTCAACAAATTGTTTTCAGAAACATTACTAGGACCCCACCTGCAGGTTTCTGAAAACAGTTTTTTGAAAAACGTTCGGGAGCTAAACTGCAAATTTACCGAAAATTTGCTACCAAAACGCACTTACTGCGTCCAGATTTTTTTCTCACAAACGCATCATATTTCGATAAAAAATGCAAAAATGCATTAACGAATTTGTTCTACGAAAATTAGTTTAAAAAAATTATACTAGGGGTGTATCACTCCTGGTCCCGTAACTTCCTTGGGGAGTGTGAACAAGAAATTTTTCTTGGGGCTTGTGGATCCAGAGGGGTGGGGGCTTAGGCAGGTTTCTGAAAATATTTTTTTGAAAAGCGTTCGGGAGCTAAACTGCAAATTTATCAAAAATTCGCTACCAAAACGCACTTACTGCGTCCAGATTTTTTTCTTACAAATGCATCATATTTCGACAAAAAATGGAAAAATGCATTAACGAATTTGTTCTACAAAAATTAGCTAAAAAAATTATGCACCCCTACTCACTCCTGGTCCCGTAACTTCCTTGGGGAGTGTGAACAAGAAATGTTTCTTGGGGTTTGTGGATCCAGGGGGAGAGCCCTAGGCAGGTTTCTGAAAACAGTTTTTTGAAAAGCGTTCGGGAGCTAATCTGCAAATTTACCGAAAATTCGCCACCAAAACGCACTTACTGCGTCCAGATTTTTTTTCTTACAAACGCATCATATTTCGATAAAAAATGCAAAAATGCATTAACGAATTTGTTCTACAAAAATTAGCTAAAAAAATTATGCACCCCTACTCACTCCTGGTCCCGTAACTTCCTTGGGGAGTGTGAACAAGAAATGTTTCTTGGGGTTTGTGATTCCAGGGGGGGTTGGGGGTTGGGCTAGGCAGGTTTCTGAAAACAGTGTTTTGAAAAGCGTTCGGGAGGTAAACTGCAAATTTACCGAAAATTCGCTACCAAAACGCACTTACTGCGTCCAGATTTTTTTTCTTACAAACGCATCATATTTCGATAAAAAATGCAAAAATGCATTAACGAATTTGTTCTACAAAAATTAGCTAAAAAAAATTATGCACCCCTACTCACTCCTGGTCCCGTAACTTCCTTGGGGAGTATGAACAAGAAGTGTTTCTTGGGGTTTGTGGATCCAGGGGGGGTCTAGGCAGGTTTCTGAAAACAGTGTTTTGAAAAGCATTCGGGAGCTAAACTGCAAATTTACCGAAAATTTGCTACCAAAACGCACTTACTGCGTCCAGATTTTTTTCTTATAAACGCATCATATTACGATAAAAAGTGCAAAAATGCATTAACAAATTTTTTCCTCCATAATTAGCTAAAAAAAAATTATAGACCGTTAAACCATAAACTTCACTAAACCTACAAATAAATATCCAAAAAGCCACCAAACTTAACTAAACTGACAGCCAAAGTATCAGAGAAGGGTCTATTTGAAATGGATATTCTGTAAATATTTTAGTAAAATGAAGGGCAATGACGGTTGAATCTGAAACTTAAGGGTTTGCAGAACACTCTTCTTGCAACATTTTCTTTTCACAAACGGTATTTGGTTCACATTCTGTGCCTAAACATTGCCAATTTTGACGTTTAACATTGCGAGTTTGACGTTTTGAGGAAAACTCTAAAATTTGTTGCTTTAACTACCCATAACTTCTTTGTCTTTAAAGCTAGGGACCTAAATTTTGGTAGAGAGTTCACTCTTTATAATACAAACACGCGTACAAAATTTGGTTGCCCTTACATGGTTATTTCCGGAAGTATGAATTTTTTTATAAAGAAAACACAAAATTTTCCGGGAAAACCTGGTCTGAGTTTCCTGGCTAACGAACTTATCCAAGCCACTTGCAAAAGGACGGTACTCTGCAAATTTTGTCAAGATCGGTCCATTATTTTTTGAGTTATCGGTCGGATATATATATATATATATATATATATATATATATATATATATATATATATATATATATATATATATATATATATATATAAACACAGATCTCCCCATAAGCTAAAAATATCTAAAATATTAAGGTGTTTAAAAGTCAAGTTTCTTCTTTTTTATCAGACCAGTGTTTTTGTACGTTAAATGAATATTTTAATTTTGTGAAAAATTTATTCTTGTAAAAGGCTGACAAATCCAATGTAGCTTGTATGCTGTCAAAATGGATAATAAAGGTTTTATTATTATTATTATTATTAATATTACTTTAGCCTTTTGTCTTTAGCCTCATGGGTATGACATTCGTTTTTAATGTTTTCTTTATGCAAAAAAATTAATTCTTACTTGTTAAGGAAATGTTACCTTTAAGGGACTGGGTGAAAAAAAAATTCAATAAAAACTATATTATATTAAAAAGTGACAACGATAATATAACTATCATAAATATTATTATAAATTTAAGTATATGCCATTCAAATTCTTCACCTTACTGGGAATTTACATTATACGTAGTACATATATCACAAAAATAAGGGAAATTGACATGGTGGACTTCTTGTTCGATATTAAGGTAGGTCACTTTTGTAATATTAGATTTAAGGCTTCTTTAAAGTCACTGCCTAAAAGGCACCAGTAAAAAAATGTATATATAAACTATTGCAGGGCTGCATTCATTCATGTGCTATTATACACAATACTTTTAATTATCCCCAGAAAAGTCACGTGGACTCAAATCGGGTCAAAAATCAGGTCAGCAACATTTTTGTTTAATAACATTCACAATATGTATAAGAAAATATGATGTTGCTTTGTTAAGAAATACACTTCTGTCAAAGAATACTTTTAAGAAAAACTAAAACGCAGACCAAAAACGTTTACAAAAGCACCATACCTCAAAATCTTATCAATCCACCATTTTCTTTCCAACGCGCATTTCTGGACCAGCCTGTATATTGTTGTATCGAATATTGATCCTATCTAAATTGTCTTTTGTTATCAATCTATCACAAATTCTATAAATTTAATCCACAACAAATTACACCCTAAAATTACGAATAATATTTCTTTTATTAATATTTTAATAACTAATACTACTATCATTATATTATTTTTATTATTTTTATCTAACAAATAACAGCAACACATTATAAAAAAGCTAGATTTTTAGTAAATAAAATAATTTTAACTAATAAATAACTCTACCATCCTTTCACTTCGTTAATTCTTCAGCCTGTCCCTGAAATCGTCCAGGATAAATACACTATCCGAGAGACGTCCAAAAGCATTCACCAGGGCTACTAATTCGTTCCTCAACAAATGGAAATCCTTATTAGGAACTTTACCACCATTTTCCGTAGTATCAAACCTTCCTGAAAATAAAATTTTTAGGGCAGTACCCAAACCTTGGGTTTGCAGCTTGCCCCACAGTTTGCATTTGTCACATCCGACGCAGTCCATGATTCTGGAGACATTCCTGAAGTGCTCCTTGAACTGGTATTTCAATTCCTCCTTGTTTTCTCGGGTAAACATTGTGGATTCATCAAAGTGAGCTGGAAACATTTTTACTACGTTCAATAGATCTTTAACTGCCATTTGAGTGTCCCAATCCTCGGCTTCGTTGCCTGAAAAGAAAACATATTAATTAGCTGTCAAGCAAAAACTTCGTATAGTACAGTTTAATTATTCTGGTTCTGAATTTGTAGACTAGGACATTGTGAGATGTGCGATAGGGTTGTCATCCCGGGGCGGAACCAGGTAGTATGTTGTCACGACAGCTCCAATTAACACAAAAAATTATAAAATATTTTCTTTTTTTCTAGAGAATGTGTGCAACCAACTAACAATTTTGTAAATTGTCAGCCCTAGCCCATTTCTTCCCTAATATAGGGACAATGAATGTAAGGCTAAATGTATTTTCACCATAATTGGAACCGCAGAACAGTTTCGCTCTAATTAGAGATCATCAGTATGGTATACTAATTACAGCGATAACACACATATAAAGTAATACGGCTATGGTAGTCAACCTCCTAGAACATTGTGAGATGTACGACAGGGTCGCGATCGCGGTGCGGAACCAAATAGTATATTGTCCGCACCGAGATGGCGACCCTGTCGTTTTTTCCTCCCTCAGGGCTCGTCTGCGTCTTTGCCGCTCCGATAACCCCGCAGCCTTTGGCTTATTGTGCATGCCCTTTGTCTTTTCTACCCCACCCATTCCAAAAATACTGTGCCTTGAACTAGTCTGCACAGCAATTGGTAGGGTGAAGTTTTATATTGCTCTGTCTCTGGTCTATGCTGTCCGTAGATCAGTTGTCTTTTGCGGTCCAGAGCTTGACACTCGCACAAGATGTGCTGGGCTGATTCCTCCCCCTCGCCGCAGAGTCTGCATGCCAGGTCACCCTCGAACCGCCCCATTTTATGCAGGTGTTTCTCGGCGGCCATGTGTCCCGTCAAGAGTCCTGTTATGTTTCTGAGCTGTACTCTGCTAAGATTTAGCAGCTCCACAGCTTTCTTTGGACCGGGTTGCCCGATTAATGACTTTGAGCCCCGGACAATCTGCCCAGTATGCCTTGTGCTGTTCCCTGACCCAGGACTGGATGGTTCCCTGGCCGTGCCTTTTGATACGTCCAGGACCGGTTCTGGTTCCATAAATGGTTCTGCCGACCCTCTCTTAGCGAGACTGTCAGCTTCTTCATTGCCTTTGACCCCCCGAGTGACCCGGCACCCAGATAAGGGTGACCTCATTCTGCCCAGACAGGTCGCTCGTCTCCTCTCGGCATTCACTTACTAGCCTGGAATATTCCCGTGGGCTACTTAGAGCCTTAAGGGCTGCCTCGCTGTCTGTGGCTATGAGGGTCCGCTTGTTGGTGTAGCCCTTCCTCTTGTTCTTCCACACACAGTGCAGGATGGCGTACATTTCGGCCTGAAAGACCGTTGCATGGGCTCGGAGGGAAATACTATGACTTACCCTAGGTCCTTCAGAATAAACACCTGCCCCCGTCCGACGCTCCTCGCCGGATCCGTCCATGAACCATACGAGCGCGCCCCGTGGTACGCCCGGCGTCTCCTCCCGGCATGCCTCGCGGGCGTACATCTCAATGTTCTAGGAAGCTGGCTACTATCGCCGTATTACTTTATAGGTGTGTTCTCTCTGTAATTAGTATACCGTACTGATGAGTCCTAATTAGAGCGAAACCGGTCTGCGGTTCTAATTATGGTGAGAATACATCTAGCTTTACATACATTGTCCCTATATTAGCGAAGAAATGGGCCAGTGCCGACAATTTACAAAATTGTTAGTTGGTTGTACACAGTCTTTATTTTATAACATTTTGTGTTATTTGAAGCTGTCGTGACAACATACTACCTGGTTCCGCGCCGAGATGACGACCCTGTCGTACATCTCACAATGTTCTAGGAGATTAGCTACCATAGCCGTATTACATTATAGGTGTGTTCTCTAACCTAAACTATATATATATATATATATATATATATATATATATATATATATATATATATATATATATATATATATATATATATATATATATATATATATATACATATACATTAGGGCGGGTCAACAAGTCCGTGACCCTTTGAATTTCCCGCCTCTTCACACGAAGGGCAACACAGCTCCTGTCAACAAGCATCTGTCAGTTGACTCCTGTCAAATTTTGAACAAGCTGCGTCATTTAGTTTGTGTTAGATAGCCATTAAAAGCAGACAACCTCTTGAGTTATAACGAAAATGGAAAAAACTTAATTTCGTGTGCTCATCAAACATTATTTTTTGCGGAAAAAAACCATCACTCAAACCAAGGCTAAGCTTGATAAATACTATGGGGACTCTGCACCATCAATTTCCATGGTAAAAAAGTGATTCGTTGCGGCCGTACAAGCACAAATGACGTTGAACGTTCTGGACGCCCAGTTTAGGTCGCTACACCCGAAACAATTGAAAAAATTCACGATATGGTGTTGGCCGATCGAAGATTGAAAGTGCGGAAGATTTTGGAAGCCATAGGCATATCACATGGCTCAGTGGTTTCGATTTTGCATGATCACTTGGGTATGAGAAATCTATCCGCAAGATGGGTGCCGCATTTGCTCACAATCGACCACAAACGCTATCGTGTGACAACTTCGAAGGAGTGTTTTGCGTTGTTCGACCGCAATAGGGACTAGTTTTTGCGCCGTTTCGTAACCGTGAACGTAACATGGATTTACCACAACACACCAGAGGCCAAGCTGCAGTCAAAACAAGAAGGTTCTTCGTGCGAATCGGCGCGGAAGAAGGCCAAGGTGGGTTTGTCAGCCAATAAAGTCATGGCGACCGTTTTTTGGGATGCACGCGGTTTAATCCACACTGATTACCTTCAAAAGGGAAGAACAATCAATTATACCAAATTATTGTACCGATTCAATGACGATTTGAAAAAAAACGACCGCATTTGGCCAATAAAAAAATTATTTTCCACCAAACCAATGCAAGGGTGCACACGTGTGTAGTCTCCATGGTAAAATTGTATAAATTGGGCTACGAATTGCCCCGCTCATCCACCTTTCCTCCGGATTTAGCCCCCAGTGACTATTTCTTGTTTCCAAACTTAAATAAATGTCTCGGCGGAAAGAGATTTGACTCCAATGATGAAATAATCTCACAAATATCTATTTTGAGGACTTCGACAAATCTTATTTTTTGAAAGGGATCAAAAATTGGAGAAACGTTGGACGAAGTGTATAGAGCTCAAAGGAGACTATGTTGAAAAATAAAATGATTGTTTGTCAAAAAACCTGTGTTTCATTCAAAAAGGGAACTTATTGACCCGCCCTCGTATATATATATATATATATATATATATATATATATATATATATATATATATATATATATATATATATATATATATATATATATAATTGAAGGGAGGTGTAACAGTCGTTACATGTTAGCGTGCTAAAATTTGTATACATTTAAGGGCAGTTACGACCAAAAAGAGGGCTATATTTTAAAGAAAGTCACTCTGTACTAAAAACTCGATATATTTCGCTCGGGGTCCCAAGCATCTTCAGGAGTAAGCACTCTAACTAATTACAAAAGCAAGGCCAAAACATCAAAACAGAGAAAAATCTGCCATGCAAAAAACAACAATGCAAAAACCATCTTTAAATTACATGTAGCTTTACGCGAACATTTCCACTTTCGAAACATTCAAATTAACCTTAATGACAATTTTTTATACTTTTTCATGACTTGCTTTGAATGTTTTGAAAGTGGAAATGTTCGCGTGAAGCTACATGTAATTTAAAGATGGTTTTTGCATTGTTGTTTTTTTGCATGTCTTTGTGGCAGACTTTTCTCTGTTTTGATGCTTTGGCCTTGCTTTTGTAATTAGTTAGAGTGCTTACTCCTGAAGATGCTTGGGACCCCGAGCGAAATATATCGAGTTTTTAGTACAGAGTGACTTTCTTTAAAATATAGCCCTCTTTTTGGTCGTAACTGCCCTTAAATGTATACAAATTTTAGCACGCTAACATGTAACGACTGTTACACCTCCCTTCAATTATATATATATATATATATATATATATATATATATATATATATATATATATATATATATATATATATATATATATATATATATATATATATATATATATATATATATATATATATATATATATATATATATAATTGAAGGGAGGTGTAACAGTCGTTACATGTTAGCGTGCTAAAATTTGTATACATTTAAGGGCAGTTACGACCAAAAAGAGGGCTATATTTTAAAGAAAGTCACTCTGTACTAAAAACTCGATATATTTCGCTCGGGGTCCCAAGCATCTTCAGGAGTAAGCACTCTAACTAATCACAAAAGCAAGGCCAAAGCATCAAAACAGAGAAAAGTCTGCCACAAAGACATGCAAAAAAACAACAATGCAAAAACCATCTTTAAATTAACATGTAGCTTCACGCGAACATTTCCACTTTCAAAACATTCAAATTAACCTTAATGACAATTTTTTATACTTTTTCATGACTTGCTTTGAATGTTTTGAAAGTGGAAATGTTCGCGTGAAGCTACATGTAATTTAAAGATGGTTTTTGCATTGTTGTTTTTTTGCATGTCTTTGTGGCAGACTTTTCTCTGTTTTGATGCTTTGGCCTTGCTTTTGTAATTAGTTAGAGTGCTTACTCCTGAAGATGCTTGGGACCCCGAGCGAAATATATCGAGTTTTTAGTACAGAGTGACTTTCTTTAAAATGTAGCCCTCTTTTTGGTCGTAACTGTCCTTAAAACTATACATACATATTATATATATATATATATATATATATATATATATATATATATATATATTATATATATATATATATAATGTATTTTATAACACTTTGTGTTATTTAGAGCTGTCGTGACAACATACTACTTAGTTCCGCAACGAGATGGCGACTCCTGTCTTCATCTCAGTTGTGCTGTGAGGCTGGTTACCATAGCCGAATTACTTTATAGGCGTGTTCTCGCTGTAATTAGTATACCATACTGACGAGCTTTCATTAGAGCGAAACTGGTCTGTGGTTCCAATTGTGGTGAGAATACATCTAGCCTTACATACACTGTCCCTATATTAGGGAAGAAATGGGCCAGGGTTGACAATTTACAAAATTGTTAGTTGGTTGTACATAGTCTCTATTTTGTGTTATTTGGAGCTGTCGTGACAACATACTACTTTGTTCCACAACAAGATGGCGACTCGTGCCATCTGTATTTCCTACAAATGAGTTGTTTGTCAGCCTTGCACTGTCTCTGTCCCATTACACTCTCTTAAAATCGTTATATTTGAAGAGGCGAAACGTGAAGACCTAAAGATTTTTTCGATGCGGTTCAAAAGTTTTCTGGAGGTCTAACTTTGGTGATGCAATCACAGGCATTTTTTATAGGTATTTTCAAACAGTGATTAAACTTTATATCAGTATTTGTACGTAGTTCGTGGAAAACTAAAGGTACTTATTTTTTATCTTTGCTGTTAATTTAATAGCTTTAGTTATTATCAGATGATAGTTAAATTTCATAGTTTTTTCACGAACACGACATTTTTACAGATAAATGTAAACTGAATAACTAGGTTTTTTTTTGGAAATTTCGTAGATGAATATGGCAATTTTACAAGAATATGTTTCCTTAGTAATTACTATTATATGTTGTTATATGTTTGCTTGGTTAATTATAATTCTTACACCGGACTATAATAAAAATTTAACAATATAACAGAAACACGATGGCATACTAATTTTTGTCCTACGCCACTGTCATCGATTTGAAATTTATTATTTCCACATCGTCACAAGACTTGTGACCACACTTAGTGTGGAAGTATCGCATCGGCGACAAAAATTTCTACAATTTTTTTGGTTAAACGTCATAAATAGTATCAAAACATATAGAAAAAGTCTGGACGCAGCAAGTGCGTTATAGTAGTGAATTTTCATAAAAACGTTTTTAATAGCAAATTATTTTTTTTTTAAGGAAAGCAGCCACGAATTTGGTTACCAGTATAACCTATATAGTAGAAACAATGCGCCATGTTTAATCAAAATAACTTTATTGTTAGAAAAGGTACAAAATTTTCCGAAAGTAAACTTAAAATCTTCCCGAAAAGACTGGTTTCTTGGCCAACGAACCTTATAGGTTAATAGTAAATTGAGCTATTCAAATTTTAAGAATTTAATGAACATTCGCTACCATAACGCACTTTCTGCGTCCCAAATTTCTTTTCTTACAAACATGCATTATAGAGTGCAAAAATGCAATAAGATAAGGCGTGTTCGATTAAAAAAAGAGAATTTGTATCACCAACGATTTATGGGCCAGCCTGTGATTGTAGAAATAATTTTTAAGATGTAGCTCAAGACACCCTATAATTAATGTATACAATTTTTTCTCGTATCTTGTATAATAACGGATATATTGAACTTTATTGATTTGTTACGAAAATTCCACAAAAATTATATACCATTAAACGATAAACTCTATAGCTAAGACTACTGCCAAAGCATCAGAGAAAGGGTCTATTTGAAATAAATTTTCTGGATAGTATTATATGACGTCTTATGTTTAAGTTTAAAGATAAAAGAAACTGTTTTAGAATCATTTTCATAGAGACTTGGCTTGATTATGTTTAAATTTCTGCTACATTATACAGCATAATATATCTATGCTGCGCTAAAACTGTGTTTGAGGCCGTTAATAAAGCTACAAATATAGTGTATTTTATTAATTGATTGAATTGCCTAGTCAAATAATCAATTGGCGAATTTTTAATTTCATGTCGTCTGTCATTTTCCATAGCTGCGGCCGAGATTTCACGATTGTCGGTTCGGATATTATGTTTTCTGCCTGGTATATATTTAGTTTGGTTACTGTTGATGTATGGTTTATACCTGTTGTATGAATTAATCTACGCGTGGCAGTTAACTACTCTGCCTGTCACGCATTCGACTTGAAGTCGGGTCAACGCATGTCTTTGGGATTTTATTTTTAATTTGGAAAAAACTCTAAATATTGTGGACCAAATTACTTAAAATGCACAACATATGTTTATTTGCACTATTTCTAGCCACATGTAAAGTCTCATTCCAGTTACTCTGATACTTACACAAATATAACGTTTTCAAAAAGTTTTCCCCAACTTTCCACCTGAAAAACTTGAGCATACATGCTGATTAACGAACTCGACCTCGCTTTTTGCCCAAACAAGATTTTTGCCAAGTTTTCTTGAAATCAGTTTAGTATTTTTTGAGTTATCGCTCATATATATATATATATATATATATATATATATATATATATATATATATATATATATATATATATATATATATATATATATATATAATTTAACGGACCTTGGTTTTGTGTTCTAGGGACCCAAATTCGCGCTCATCTGAAATTTTTTCAAAAGCTTTTCATCGTGACCTCTCTATTAGCGAATTTTTCTTGATGAAACTTCGCTAACAGATTATATTACTATTATCATTTAATGTTAATTTAATTTGTTAGAAATGTGCTTGTATGAGACACAATTTTAAACGTCATTTAAAAGTCTTGTTGTCAAATAATATTAATTTATATCACATTCCAAATTTCCTCTGACTTTCGCTTAAAAATTATTGCGACGAAATCTTTCCAAAAATTGTATTTCTTCGGGTAGATAAAACTCTGAGTGTTTACTTGACAATCATTATTTTATAGAGGTGTTTATTTTTTTTAACGGCTTAAAAATAAAGGTAACCAACGCACACTTCAGTTCAGTGAGTGACACTTAAAAAGGGGCGGTAGAAACAAGTGAATTATATTATGTTGGGGGGCGGTAAGAACATAAGAATAGCCATTTACAAGATTAGATAACTGTGACGTAATTCACAGTTCTGTTCGAAACGATTATACCTATATGACCTGCCCGACTACATAAAGGTGGGTAGGGTGTTCATGTACGCGGACGACACAACCGTGGTTGTGTCTGGTCGTGATGGTGACGAGGTGAGTCAAAAGGTAAACACCTTAATGCGACAGTTTGGTGAGTGGTGCAAAGCAAACCACCTAATCATAAACCATGATAAAACATCGTTCGTAGAGTTCAGGAGCTGCCACCGACTGCCTCTCATTCTGCAACTTGCGGATGGAATGCACTGCTGTGCTACGGAGGGAAGGTTCCTTGGGGTCACGGTTGATCAGCACTTGTCCTGGAGGTCGCATGTTGATTACGTCTGTGGCAGGCTTAAGTCGTCGTATTTTATGATATACAATCTTAAGAACTCTCTAAGTGACCAACATTTGCTTTCTGTCTACTATTCGAAGGTGTATCCACTGCTGTCATACGGCATTGTTGTCTGGGGTCAGTCCATAGATGTTAACAGGGTTTTTGTGCTTCAGAAGAGAATACTAAGGTTAATTTTTGATATGCACAACTCTGAGTCATGCCGAGAACTTTTTAAGCAAAAGAAAGTTAAGACGTTGGTAGAAATTTACCTTTATAAGGTACTGAGTTTCATACATGGCAAAAAGCATATGTTGCCTAGACATTCAGACAATCATTCGTATTCCACTAGGCACTGCAGTCACATTAATTTAAACCATTTTCAAAGAATGGCGTACAAGAAATCCCCTGTGTATGCGGGTAGTGTTTTGTACAATTTGCTTCCGGAAAGTGTAAAGTCCACTGGAAACATAAGAACTTTTAAAGCCGGTCTAAAAAAATATTTAAGTGAGCGATCATTTTATGCGGTCGATAAGTTTGTTTCGTGCTCTGTGAGGCAGATGATTTAACTGGAATCTTTTTTGATGTTTTTGTACTTGATTGTTTTGTTGCTTAATATTGTTCATGTGTATTTTTGTTACATTGCGGTCTATATAAGTGTATACACATGTTTTTATCACATTGTTTCAAGCGCTGTGTTTTTCACATTGTGCGCTTTTATCTTTGTTTTCTTTTTTTTTTGTAACTAAACAGCATAATTGTTTTTATACTGTACTGTATTATATATTTGTGTTCTTGTTATATTTTTTATAACTATTGTGACGAGCTTATCCATGTATTATGGCAAGAGGGCGAAAATAAATTATCTATCTATCTATCTATCTATATGCTTCAAGCATGGCTTTAATCTTTATAAAAGGATTGTAACATCATGTAAATGTATATGCGGATTTCTTTCAAGTATAAATTCTTTTGTTTCTTTTTTCTTATTATTCAACGCCAAGCAAAACATCTTTATTTAATTATGTGAACTTCGTGTTATAAAACTCTATATTGCCACTTTTCAAGATATCTAATCTAAATACAGAACTTGTTCCCATAAAGTTTTGTAACTGAATTTTACAAAAATGTTATATATTCAATAGATTGTTCTTTCTTTTATACGAAGTAAGCGCCAAGATTTCCCGGCCTGCCATAGATGCAGGGTATCGCTGCGTGTCAAAATTTGGTATACATTGTTTCAAGTCTTGTTAGAATTGGAAAAAACAACAACGGATTTTATGTCAATTAACTGATACTTGTCATCACAATGTCAGATGTCACGAAAATTGAATATAGAGCTGTTATTAAATTCTTTACTCGAGAAGCTCTTTTGCCTCAAAGCATAAAGATGGGCTGGTATAAGGGAAAAATTCTCCATCTTATTCTGTAGTAAAATATTGGGCAAAGCGGTTTCGAATGGTACCGGAATCCTTGGAATATAACTCAAGAACAGGAAGCAGGGTGGAAGTGGTGACGGGCAACAAGATTGCCCTTCTTGAGGATCTCGTATTAAGTGATCAACGCTTGAAAGTGAAAGAATTATCAAAAATGTCGGGGCATCATTCAGCAGTTCAGATAGCGTCGTGTTGAATGTGCCCGATCTTTTTTGGACCTCTGTGGAGAAAACCCTGTGGACGTGTTGAAGGCGATTGTTACAGGGGATGAAACTATGGTTCTCTACTATAATCCTTTGTGCAGAACAGAGCCGATGGAATGGAGGCGTAAAGGATAAGAAGCCGCCACGAAAGTTCAAGGTCTGCAAGTCGACAAAAAAGTATTGACTACGATTTTTTAATATTGTGAGGGTTTTGATGAAACAGAGGTGTTTCAAATAATAAAGGATAAAATAAAGAATAAAAACTGCGCTGGACCAGATGAAATTCCCCGAGTAAGATAAAAATGACTGCTGATTTCATTGTTCGGCCCATTACCTATCTTGTGAATCGTTCATTTGAGTGTGGTTGCTTCCCCTCTATTCGAAAGTTATCCAAAACAATACCATGTGTCAAGGGAGGGTCTTCTCATGAATTGGACAATTATAGGTCTTTAGTTATTAGTCCCTGTTTCTCGAACATTTTCGAACATTGCCTACTTAGTCGCCTAAAGGAATTTTTTTCATTAATATCGCGTATTAAGCCAGCATCAGCATGAGTTCATATCCAGAGAGTCAGCAAGTTCGGTCGTGGGTGACTTTTTGAGCAAAGTTCTTTATGTTCTGGGAGATCACGAGCATCCGATCGGACTTTTCTGTGTTTTGAGTAGGGCTTTTGACTGTGTGAATCACAAAATATTGCGGAATAAATTAGGTGCATTGAGAGTGAGAGGCAGGGCCCATGACTGGATTGAGTCTTTCCTAACAGGGCTATTTCAGTATGTTGAGCTGTCTCATAGCGATTCTGGCGTGTCTCAACGCTATGAGTCAAACTGCCTTGAAAACCGTATTAGTGTGCCCCAGAGATCCGTGCTTGGACCATTACTTTTCGTTGTTTACATGAATAACTTGCTATCGGACCTGTCTTCGTTAAGTCTCACTCTGTATGCTGGTGACACAACGGCTCTCGTCTCCAGCAGAACGCTTGAGAATTCGCAGGCATTGGCTGCCGATGCCCTTTCGGAGCTTAACAGTTCGTTCTCCAACTCTGACCTCTTTATTAATATTAGTAAAACCAACTTTCTTGTTTTCCGTACTCCTCAGGTGGGAACTTTGGATATGGAGCTATATTTAGGTCATCAAAAACTTGAAAAGATGCAGTCCGTTAGGGTTCCTTGGTCCCCAGCTTGACGATACAATCAGATGAATTCAACATCATAGTTGTGTTAGCAATAGAGTGAAGAGCTTATGTTACCTCCTTTGGAATTTAAAACAGGTCCTAGACTTTAACAACTTGAGGAACTTTTATTTTGGATCTGTTGGGTCTATAATGGCATATGTACTCGTTTATTGGGGAAACTCTTCGAGTTGCAAAAAAGTATTTGTAGGGCAGTGGCGTATCTAGAATTTTTAACACCCGATACAAAGAACATATTTCTGCATTTAGAAATAACGGGTACCAAATTTGGTACGCAGGTTTGTTATACATGGTGGCCCAAGGAAAAGTCTGCATCCCGCTTTAGTTTTTTTATGAATTTGAGTGAAAAAAGCTCGGACCTGTAATTTTTTATTTTTAGGGGCACATTTTAAGCATATTTTCCAACATACCCCTTCAACCCTCTAACGGGAAACAAATGCACCCTTAAAATTTGAAATGGGAAGTGGGGTCGAGTCGTACATTATTTCAAAGGGTACACAATTACCTTTCCAATCATGCCTTATTTGTTGGATTTTACAGCAACAGTTGAAGCAAAAACGGCTCTACAAACTTAAACCCCATAGTTTTGGTATCAATGAAAAAGTCACGTCAATTTAAGTTCTTAGGAGTCAAAACAACCAAAATTTGTTTAATTCATTGTGTTGAGATATTTTAAATGTGTGTTAGATATTACAAATTATTAAAAAGAAAATAAATAAACTTGATTTTTTTTAACATTTATTAAAACTTTAACAGGTGCTGAAACTGCGACCCATTTGCTTTCATACAGTAATAAAGATTTTGTTGAAACCTATTTCCAGCATTTTGTAGCATATCAGGTGTTATACGATCTTCTTTAGAAGCGGGCTTGGTAGCAAAACACTTACTTTTTAGTCAACTAATATTACCAGTAGTCTATGGTTCCTCTATGGCTGAAGCATAACGTATACAAAGTTGGCTGTTCTGTGGCTCCCCCTCCTCTCCGCGTTTTGTCTCTGACATTTCCGCTGTTCTGTCCTTGCGTTTGGTTCACCGGTTCGCCGTCAAACCAGCGCCATCTGCTTTATTGCAGTTTTCATTAATGGCCGACGTTCACTCTCGTCTTGTGTTTGAGTTGTTGTTTGTATTGTTTTAATGACACCATGAGTCGATTTTCCGGCACATTTGGGTATGTTGTTGTTGGACCGCTGATGCAATAGATGAAGACTCCAGCCTTGGCAACCTGTGTATAGTTTGAATCTAATTTTTTCAAGAATTAGAAAGTAAGTATTGAAGCCATTTTGTTTTCTCGTATCACTTCTTTATAGAATTTTTCAATCTTATGAGTTCTCATGGGGTTTCTGCTTGACGGTCTGGCCTCCTGTTATGTTTTTGCTCTGTCAGTTCACTCCACTGCCTTTTTCGCTTTGTAGATTCAATTTTGACTTTTTAGCTTTTGCACTAAATAACTAGCTTTTTTAACTTTTTTTAACTCGTTTAACTTATGCTCTGTTTTGATAATGATGGCCTTTAGCCCGTTTTGACTGCATGTTTTTGACTTTAGTGTGCATTAGGTAACCTTTCGGTTGACTTGTAGTTTTTTACTTTATGTTCGGCATGTTACATTGATTTTTTAACCTATTTTAGACATGTTTTGCTATGTGACTGTAGATTTTAGTCTTGATGATGTATGTAGAGTTTAACTTTAGATCATTGTGCTTAAACCAGCACAATTGCCTACCAGAAGACAATGTTTTCTGACAGACCTTTTATTACAATTTTTAGATTTGCCCCTGATGATGGCTATTGTATGGCCGAAACGCGTAGTAGGGCACCTCATCAATAAATTTTGCTGTCTGGATGAAGCTTCTCATTAAGTACCTTAATTATGTCTATCCCAGACCTTGTGACGTTCAGGAATGAAATACTTTTCAAGTGTCCACAAAGAAAAAATCTAAGGCCGATAAATCGGATGACCTAGCCGGCCATTCTATTCGACCTCTTCTGCGAATCCATCGCCCAGGAAACCCATTATTTAAAAATTGTCTTACAGGTGCAACATAATGCGGAGGCGTTCCATCTTGCTGGAAATGAAGCAGTTCAACATTATGATTTTGGTCATCGTCTAGTATTTGTGTAATTAGAGTCAATGAAATCTTCAAAGCATGTTTAGATTTGTTTCACCAGTTAAATTTCCAGAAATAAAAAGACGTTCTGCAATATGGTTTCCTAAGATGCCACCGCAGACGTTTATTTTTTGAGGTCGTTGGGTATGAACTGTACGGGACAAATGTGGGTTACTAGCACTCCAGTACAGGCTGTTGTGCCTATTTCAAACTCCATTAAAAAAAGTGCACTCCTCGAAAAAGCAAATGTTAAATAATAGGTTTGGGTCTTCAATTAAACGCTGGCTCATTTCTTCACAAAATTCCAACCTTCTATCTGGATCATCTGCATTGAGTTGCTGGAGTAATTCAACTTTGTATGGATGAAATTTTTGCGTTTTTAATATCCTGCCTATGGAAGAACGGGAAACTCCTGACACTTGAGCTAGTTGACGCGTACATTGAGTTGGATCCAAAGTAACATGCCCCAAAACACCAACTTCCACAGCTTCATTTCTGATTGATGTGGCTGATGTTTCACATGACAGACAGATCCAGTATCGACAAACTTTGGCACCAGTTTGGCAACATACGAATCATTCACGTTTTTATTTGGATAATTATTATTAAACAAACGGCCAGTGAGCCTGGCACACCTATTATTTTGAAAATAGAGTGTAACAATTTCAACGCGTTCGGGAATGATATAAACCATTTTTACAAATTCGACTGATATTAAAATAACTTTAAGAGTAATCAAACAGTATCAACGAAAATGATAAACTAAACGTTCACCAAAAGTGTGTTTGTATATTGATGCGAAATTATTTACCTTATTTAAAAACTCACATACAAGATAACGATAAGAAAGAACTTTAATTTTGATAAGAGAGCACTGATTATATTGGAAGTTAATAATGTTTTTGTTAAAATAAGTAACGCCGAAATGATTGTGGTATTTTGACTCCTAAGAACTGAAATTTAGGTACGTGACTTTTTCATTGATACCAAAATTATGGGGTTTAAGTTTGTAAAGCTTTAGTTTTTGCTTTAACAGTGGCAGTAAAATCCAACAAGTAAGGCACGAATGGAAAGGTAATTGCGTACACTTTGAAATAATGGATGACTCGACCCCACTTCACATTGGAAATTTTAAGGATGCATTTGTTTCCCGCGAGCGGGTTGAAGGGGTAGGTTGGAAAATATGCTTAAAATGTGTCTCCCTAAAAATAAGAAATCACGGGTCCGAGCTTTTTTCCCCAAATTCTTACAAATAAAATCAAAGCTGGATGCATACTTTCCTTGGGCCACCAGTATAATATAAACCTGCGTACCAAATTCGGTAATCGTAGTTTTAAAAAGATTTTCCGAAAGAAAACCTAAAATTTTCTTGGAAAAATTGGTCCGATTTTCCTAGCTAACGAACTTGTCCAAGCCACTTACAAAAGGAAGGTACCTACCTTTTTTTTATTTCAACAACACACAACGAGGGCTTACAGCCTAAATACTATCGTACCGTGGGTGTCGACAAGGAGGAAAAAAGCAACTTGTTAATTCTGGACTTGAAGGTTTGGGGGTTCGGAGGAGAAGGAAAAACATGTGCCGGCAAGGAATTCCAGAACTTGGAAGTCCTCGGGACAAAAGAGCGGGCATAACAAAATGTTCTATGTCTGGTGACCTAGACAGTAAAAGGGTGAATTCGCTCTGTTCCCCTGGTAGATCTGTTGGGGGCAGCAGGTGGAGGAACTATGGAAGAAAGCTCCTCCAAGCAGTGCCCGTGCAGATATCTGTAAAATAGAGAGAGAGGGGGGGTCCACCAACGGCACGTCGGTGGGCAAGTGATGGCAGCCTTTGGGTTAGGGTAGGGTCACCCATGAGACGTATAGCTCTCTTTTGAATGGAGTCCAGGATAGCGAGCACCAAATTTCATCAAATTTGACCCATTCGTTTTTCAGTTACCGGTGTCACACACACACACACAATATATATATATATATATATATATATATATATATATATATATATATATATATATATATATATATATATATATATATATATATATATATATATAAATTTAAACCCACCAACATATAATAGGCTCCAAGGGTTTTAGTTGGTGCTCGCTTGAAGAAATTTTTTCAAAATTCAAAAGTTGCGATCTCATTAGCGAATCTTGTCTACGGAGGTTAGCTATTGGTGGGAAATATTCTTGCAAACCCGATGAACAACATTTTTTAAATTCATTGTAATTAACTTTCCACCCATTGTCCAATCAATTTACGTAATCTTCGAAAACATTTACTGGCTGGTTACTCAAAACGTGTTATTTAACCTGATTGTAAAACATTTCCCCTTGTCTGATTTTTTATGTTTCAAGGTTTATTTAGTGTGAAACTATTGAAAACTTAATTACTTTTTAATTTATTTTTTACTGCTAATTATACTATAGGTATGTAACAGCGTAATTAGAAACAGCGTTAACAAACTAGTAGACCGGTACTGATGTATTGCATAATAAAACGAATTTTTACCTTTAAATGAAGGAACAAAAATATGCATCCGTTGAGTTGAAAATTATTTGATATAAAAATATTTTAAATGAGAAAAATGTAAGAGGATGGCATATAAATTACAGGTCCTTAAAATGTACAAAAGACGATAAAATCAGTAATCAGCGACCGGTAAAACCCCCAAATCCCAAATATATCAATTATGAGTCGAATATATTATAAATGACCAAAATCATTCAACATTTAAAGTTTCCCAGTTTTGTCCCAAATCCCAAATAGATCAATTATGAGTCGACTATATTATAAATGACCAAAATCATTCAACATTTAAAGTTTCCCAGTTTTGTCCCAAAACCCTGGTAATTAAGACTCCCTGAAGCACTATATGGCAGTTTTTAGTAGAATCTAACCACAAATTAATTTTTTTACGCCATTCTAAGTTTTCGTCAGAAAACATGTGTTGTCATAGAAGCCGCGTGCGCGTGTGTGTGCGTGAATGCGCGCGCGCGCGCGTGCGTATGTGCGTCAGTTTTAAGTTCATGGATGAAGTATTTTATCAAAATTTTATCAAAATCGGCCCATTAGTTTTTGAGTTACTAGTACAGGCAATGGAGAATTTGTTCCTGCATTAAACTACAGGAGTTATTTTTGTTTTGATAGATAAGTTCAGAATTACGTACTGAATGTAAAAACACAAAATCCTTACAAATTGGGAGGGCGGAAGTGCCGCCATTTTGAGAAAAACCGTTTCGGCCTATATCTCCGTAACCCTGCACTTTAGGCCAAAAATAGTAATGACCTTTATTGTAGATAATTGCATTTTTCATATTTTTTGTCAAATATTTTTTGTGTAACTTACCGTTTACAACTTATACGACTATTAGCATTCATTTATTGACTTTTTTTACCTATCTTTGTTAATAATTGTTTAAAAAATAAAATGCTTATAACTTAACTTTTCAATCGACAAATTTTCTAGAACTGTTACTTAAAACTATTTTTTCTCAAATTATTATTAGTGAATTTTCTTTAAAAAAAATCACTAATGAAGAGACCCCAACTTGAGAAAAAAAATTCAAATGTGCGCCGGGGTCAGATATATATATATATATATATATATATATATATATATATATATATATATATATATATATATATATATATATATATATATGTATGTATGTATCACACCGATAACTCAAAAAATAATGGGCCGATTTTGATTAAATTTGGTGAATACCTTCCTCTTGCAAGTGGCTTCGATAAGTTCGTTATCCAGAAAAATCGGTCCAGGTTTCCCGAAAAATTTTGTGTTTTCTTTCGAAAAAAATCATATCTCCGGAAAGGGTAACCAAATTTGGTGCGCGATTTTATGTCATTATAGATAAATTACCCACCAAAATTTAGCTCTGTAGGTTCAAAAACAAAAAAGTTATAGGCATTTAAAGAAAAATAAATTGGGGTTTTCCCCAAAACGCCAAAGTCGCGATTTAAAACGTCAAAATCGGCAACATTTACGCAAAGAACCTGAAACTAATATAAGCTATGGAAAGAAAATGCCTCAAGAAGAATGTTTTACAAAGCCTGAAGTCTTAGCTTCAACCGTCATTTTCTTTCATTGTACTAAAATATTTCCAGAAAAATTTGTCGATTGAAAAGTGCAACATTTAACGCGTTATCACTTTGAAAATATTGATTTGAGAAAAAAAGTTTTCACTAAAAGTTGTAGGAAATTTGTCGGTTGAAAAGTTACGTTATAAGTATGTTATTTCTTGAACAATTATTAACCAAGATATAGGTAAAAAAAGTCAATAAATGAATGCTAATAGTCGTATAAGTTGTAAATGGTGTGATACAAAAAAAATATATTTAACAAAAAAGATGAGAAATGCAATTATCTACAATAAAGGTCATTACTATTTTTGGTCTAAAGTGCACGGTTACGGAGATATAGGCCGAAACGCTTTTTCTCAAAATGGCGGCACTTCCGCCCTCCTAATTTGTAAGGATTTTGTTTTTACATTCAGTACGTAATTCTGAACCTATCTATCAAAAAAATAACTCCTGTAGTTTAATGCATTATGGACAAGAGTAACAGGCTCCTCTATTGCCTGTACTATACCGATAAGATACATTTACAGATCTCAGCAAAGTGTGTCTACGAAAGTTTGCTGAAAATACGCTCTCGATACGTTGCAAATCTCCTCCAAAAAAACGAAAAAAAAAATGTATCCTTAATTTTCAAAATCATATCTTCAACGGCTTAGACGACACAGCCGCGTTTTCATACGTTTTGAAGGCACTCTATACTCAAAAGGATAAAAACTTTAACTCACCCGTATAAAATTCTTCTTTCTCTAAATAAGGCGCCACTTTTGCCAAGGCCCTCAACTCCAACAAATAAACAAAATAAAGGTTCCTCAACCAGTTTGGCCCTTCTCCATTGGTAGTTTCCGATGAGAACCTCCTTTGGAACTCTGCCACATTTGGTCCCCATTCTCCCTTCGGATCTGCCAAACTGAACCCGCTGTGATCTGATAGAAGATACTTAGCACACAAATGTATGTTGATGCTAGCATGCAACCCTGAAATAACCCTATAAAACACCCTTTCTTCCAAACACATATTGTTAAGCTTGGAAGATTGGATGTAAGGATTTGAGGTTATGATACTGTTCGGTCTGAAGCAATTCTCCATGTAGATGCTATGCCAGATCCTTCTAGCCGATTCACCCTTGTAACCAGTATACCTTTCAGGGTTCAAAAGTAAATCTACGTATTCGGCATCTTCGTCGTTCTCACCTATATCACAAAAGTTGTCTTGGGCATTGTCGTAGGCTGCCCAGAGAACTATGTCTTCTCTGGTCTTCACGCTCAAGGTTTTGTTAAGAAAGTGCAGGTCTGAATTGTGGTCATCGTCTTTGACACACTGCTCGTTGAGATCTCTGCGGTACCTGTCCGTGGTTAGTTCTTCTACATGATGATTATTCTTGTTTGTGAAGCCCCTGAGACCTTCTGGTATATCCTCGTCAGTGCAGGACTCTACATGGCAGTAGCGTATGGCGCAACGACTGTCGTCTGTCCAAAATGGACAGTCTCTCTTCAGGTTCACCTTTAAAAGTTAAAAAAGTCATTTCAAAATGATGAAAAGCCTGTTAATGGGCGAAACTTTATGCCTATGATATTGAGTATGCAAAGAAATAAGCGAGACACTACAAAATTGTGTGAAACTAAGTTAATTTTTAATCGGCTCTGTGGAGTATTTGTTTCAGTTAAATAGCAAACAAAAAAGTACGTAAAATTCTGGCCTTCTAAGGTAAAATCTAAATATATTTTGGTTTTATATTTTTGTTTTTTAATCGTTATTTTATAGCTAGTTTCTTTTCCTCGCATCAGGCTTAATCAATTACTTTAGCTGATCTGACCTGAAGATATCGCATAGCAAAACCGACTGAGAGTATGTTAATTTTTAAAAGTAACCTAATTCTCGTTTAAAGGAAATATATCTGATTAAATGAACTCAAAACATATAATAATAATAATAATTATTATTATTATTATTATTATTATTTGGTCCTTTAGTTATAATTATTGTAAATCGGACAAGTCAAAAAACTTACAAGATAAAAAAGATAAAAAACGTATTACAACTTATCAAAGATACGTGCCCAAAAATCTAAAATCTAACGAGCTTCACATCACAACAAAAATCATACGTTCACAGTAAAACTTCTCAAAATTCACTCAAGCTATAAAAACTATGAGTAATTAAAGCAACCTTCAGTTGCTTTCTAATTTTTTTTTGTAAAATTTGTGTCCTTCAGAGAACAAGCCAGCTGGTTGTACAAAAAGCAACGCGCATAACATGGCGACTTCTTAAAAAAATAATGGCGACATTTATTCAGGTGAAAAGTATCTTTTTCACGAGTGTTGTACCCATGAAAATCCGAGTTGACAACAAATTTTCTCTTGTTTTTATGAATGTAAGTTAACAGATGAAACAAATAAACTGATGTTAACGTCATAATGTTATTTTTCTTAAAGATGTCACGACAAAAGTGCCCATAAGGTAGATTATTGTATATCAATCTCAGGATTCGTTTCTGTAGCACAAATATTCTATGGCAGTCCGAAGATTGGCCCCAGATAACGATACCGTAACTCAGATGTGAATAGACAGCCGCGTAATAGACTTTCAGCAGATGTTCCGAGCTTAAGGAATCTTTAAGCATCAAAATTGCATAGAACGCGGAATTTAATTTCTTGCACCCGTGATCGATCTGGTCTATATATAACAGACTACTGTCAATTCTAACACTCAAAAATTTTGTCACCTTTTTGAATTGCACCGTTCACCAAAATAGTGCTGTCGCACATCCTCTCTCTTCGGTGGAAGTTATGCATTTCAAGAGAAAAAGTCTTGGCATAATTTAAAATTAGTCGATTTCTATAACCCCATTCATCAAAAGATTGTATTACTGATTTTAATTTTAATTCAGTTTCCTCCAACGTCTTGCCTTAGACAACAATAGAAGTGTCATCGGCGTACATGAAGACTTTTCCGTCTTGTATAAATTGCGGCAAATCGTTTACATAGAGTGTAAACAAAAGTGGGCCAATGACACTTCTCTGGGGTGTGCCCATTCTTACACTATATCTTTGGGAATTAATATTATTCGCTTTTACAAGTAATTGTCTGTTGGTGAGATACGAAAGTAGAAGGTCGTTGCAAGTGCATCTTATCCCCAACGCCCACATCTTCTCCTTAACAAAAAAAAACAAGGATTTACTGTGTCAAAGGCACGAGACAGGTCAAAAAATAAGGTCACCACAATGTAACTGAGGTACATTCTCTCGTTTACATATTGAGTGTACTCGATAAGGGCAGTTTCTGTAGAATGATCAGTGCTGTGATGGTGCTATTATATTTAGAGTTGCAATTACCTATAATTTCCAACAAAAAGACAATGACGTACAGAAAAATCTGGCAACGCTTCAAATTGAATTCAGTCCTATCTTAAACGTTGGCATCAGGAATTCTGATTTGGTAGGACCTCTTACCAAGAACATGCCGATCGCCTTTTCATTACAGTCGCTACTCAAGAACATGTTCAAAAAATGTTGTCCATGATCTGGTGCTTCATGATCAATGACGGATTACGTTAGGCAGACAGCGGAAGAAACAATGCTTGTTTTACCATACAATATACAACATCCTATTAAAACAACTTGATGTAAAAAAATGTCTGTAAAATGGGTTCTACGAATACTAATCTATCAGAAGAGTGATCATGTTGTGGTCTATAGGTACAAAGCAGACGAAAGTACCTAATTATTGACTGTTTTGTAACCGTTGACTGAATTTCGGATTTATCACTGAAACCAAATCGCAGGTTATGGAACTGGAACACAGTCCCTGATCGCCCCACGAAAATTTAGGGTCAGTACGATGCCAATTTAATCATTACGTTATGTAAATCTATAAAACAAAAACGTCGCGGATAGTTCAGAAAAGGGCTACTTGTTCATTGACACAGTGCACTTGTCACAAGTCAGTCATCGCGATGTCTGTCATCAACAGGGCTGGGTTCGAAGTATTAGAGCATCCACCTCATTCGCCAGATCTGAAACCAAGCGACTACATACTGTTTCCATAACTCCAAGAATACTAGGAGAGTATGTGATTTTTGGACAGATAATAAAAGTGGAAATGGCCGTAAATAAATGGTTTGACGAAGCCGGGAAAACATTTATTTAAAAATAAAGGGACAGTTTTTGATAAGTGGCTGCTCATATATGAACCTTACTACCTACATGCACGTTTATACTATTTTTAACTTGTGGTTATTGACTCGGGGGGAATTAAGTGGTTGATGCGTTTTCCGAGTTTTTTCTGAAACATGCTTCAATTTCCCCTTTCGTTGAACTTCTGCTGGGGTGTTTGATGTGGTTTTCCCTTCCCCTAGCTTTCTTATTTGTGTGAACCGAGGGTCTTTTGGGGACAGGAATGAGAAGATGGTACGATGTGCGCTTTCTGATTTTTTTAGAACCACCTCTATATGCATAAACCACGAGAGAAATGTAGTTTCAACCCACAAGGCATTTACGCGACCCAATGTAAATAGGAATGCTGTGTGGGGTAAGCAAGATTAAAAGGAAGTATAACTGCTAAATGTAAAAAGTCTGGACGCAGCAAGTGCGTTGTTGTAGTGAACTGTCATAAAAATTGTTTAAATAACAAATGTGTTTTTTTAAAGAAATCAGGCATCAAATTTGGTTACCAGTATAACCTATATAGTAGAAACAATGTACCATATTTCATCAAAATAACTTTTATTGTTTGAAAAAGTTAAAAAAAATTCGAAAATAAACTTAAAATGTTCCCGAAATACTAGTTTCCTCGCCAACGAACCTCACAGGTTATTAGCAAATTGAGCTATTCAAAATTGAAGCCCTGAATTTCTTTTCAAACAGACATGCATGATAATTTCGTGGTAGAAATTCGATACATTAAAGGTCAGCTCAGAAATGGCACGGGCCGAGGGAATTCGACTATCTAATTGACACAAAGTTTGTTTAGGCATTGTTGGGCAGACTTTCCTGGATAACGAACTCATCCAAGTGACTTGCAAAAGCAAGCTACTCACTAAATTTGATCACCATCGGCGTATTATTTTTTGAGTTATCGGTGTGACAAATATATACATATAAAAATTCAAACTGACCCTGGATGTTGGTTCTAGGGGAGCCACAATAGACCTTATGGTCGCGGTGGAGGGACCGGTATGGCCCAACAAACGTAACTAGCGGTCATTGGAAGAAATGTTTTCAAAATTCAAAAGTTGGGATCTTATTAGTGAATTTTTTAAAGAAAATTCACTAAAAATCCGCTTATAAAGGTCCAACTAAGGTGGGCTTTTTTGCATTTTGCGTTAATGTTTCCTTTTAATATTCTTTCGCGCCCAGCACCACTATTCACTCCGGGTACCGTAGCTTTTTTGGTGGTTGCAACCACATTATTTCTCTTGTGGTTTATACATAGGTACAAGAGTGGCTGTAAGCATGTTTCTGAAACAAAATTTTATAAAGCTAAAATGTCGCTCATCTGTAAATTTACCATAAAAATAATTAATTGTTCCTAGTCTTTCTTTATGTGGGTAAAAAACGGAACATAAGTAACTACCCGCCTACATAATTAAACATAATTTCACCTATATCCACATCTAGGTCGCAAGTTTTTTAATTTGAAAATGGCCGGTTATCAAAAATTGTGATAGTTTTTTAAAAACATCTGATGGAGCACGTTACAATGGTAGCGAATTTTCGTGTTAGTGAATTTTTATTCAAAAAAATCACTAATAGAGAGGTATCGATGGTGAGACTTTACAAAAAAAAATTCAAATGAGCGCGAACCAGGACCCCTAGAACCCATATCTGGGGTCAGTTTCAATTTATATATATATATATATATATATATATATATATATATATATATATATATATATATATATATATATATATTATCCAACCGATAACTCAAAAAATAATTGAGCGATTTTGATAAAACTCGGCAAGTGCCTTTCTTTTAAGAATGGCTTGGAAGAGTTCGTTAGCCAGGAAAATCGGACAAGGTTTTCCCGGAAAATTTTGAGTTTTCTTTCGAAAAAATTATTTTCTCCAAAAATTACAAAGCTATTTCAATGAAATTTTGTGAATATATTATATTGGGTAAGGCCTTACTACGTACCAAAATTCAACTTTCGAAATTTATAGAAAATTGAGTTATTCAAATTTTCCTCCGAAAATTACAAGGTTATTTTGGTGAGTATGTTTCCTTGTGAAAGGTCTTACTACATACCAAAATTCAACTTTCTAAGTTTATAGAAAGTTGAGTTATTCAAATTTTAAGCATTTAATCAAAATTCACTACCATAATGCACTTGCTGCGTCCCGAACTTTTTTTATTTTCGAATTATGATATCAAAGTTCTTTCTAACCCAGCAAATAGAAATTTGGTAGATGGTATAGTCTTTAGAGAAACAACTTGCCGATCGAATTTGATCTAGACACGTTTCTTAATTTCGGAGATGCAAATGCATTAAAAAAATATTAAATTTCCAAAAAAGCTGATCCAAATTACCTGGCGAAACGAACTTATCCAAGCCATTTGCTAGAGAAATGCATACGCCAAGTTTCATTAAATCATTCTATTGGGTGTTTTTTTTTGGGGGTTATCGTGTTCATTTCAAGAATTTTGTTGTTGAAATTCGTGATATCGGCAGAAATGATTTTTTAAAGTGAAAATGCGCTAAACATTAATAAAAAACAATTACGTTTGGTTGCAAAATATGGAGAAATCGATTAGGCAGGGTGAAACACATAAGAAAATACAATTTTTAACAAATTAATAACTTAAACGTGTTTCCACAGAACAAAAGCTTTACTTTGTAAAAATAGAATAATTCAAACATTGATATAGGTATAAACAATTTTCAATTACTTCTTCGCTACAGCATGAAAGCAAATTGCTTCTACTTGTATCTTAAAATTGGATATTCGGTAAATGACAATATCCCTAACCTCAAATTAAAAATCATTTGACACTACTGACATTGTTCATTATTCTATTTATTTAGGAGTTTGGAAAATAATATGTAACACTATCAGGAAAACAAATACGTATTACACAAATTAATAATATTTACACTAGTCGACACATATTCTAAAACCCGGAAGACCAGATTTTACACTAGGTACGTGATTTTCTGATGTTTGCACACACGTTAAAACAATGTTGAGCATTACCTACCTTAAAGAACCTGAAATATTCCTTCTGCAAGAGACTCTGCAATCTGGGATATATCTTGATATTGTTGAAATGGTCGACGGTGTCGATGTTACAGGTACACTCGTCGATCTTACCCTCCAGCTGACAGAAACAATCATCGTCACTACCAGCAGTACTGATACCGAAATAAGCCGTACACCGGTCAGACACCAACACACCTGTCAGGAGCACAAGCAGCAAGATATGCGAGGAATTAACGTTGTTGGGGCGCATTGTTTTGACACATTTTTGACGGTGGTTTGCTTATAAATGGCATAATACGTGCACGAGGTAACGTCCTCTAGAATAACGGTAGGCGAGTAGGCGGTCGCTGGGACCGTTGTTCCGCTGTGAATCGCGAATGGTGATAGTACACGTCACTTTGTTGTTGACGTTGTAGCGGCCGAACGACAGTGGGTGTTGGTAGTAGATGCAGCGGCTTGTAGATCGAACGTTTCATTGTGGTACGGTTGAACTAACTGCGATGTCTGGGCTGGTTAAGGTACGGGCAGTTAGCTAGCGTATTATTGCAATTTAAGAATCAGATTTTGTCGATCGTATTTTTGTATTGGGAATTAAGTAAGTACAAACACATTAATAATATAATATTAATAAGACCACTATTCGTGAAAATTATACAATGTGTTGTATATAAAAAGTAAGGCTTGTGCTTTATATATTAACATAAATTAGAGACTTTAAAATCTAGAACAGTAAATTTGCAGATAACCTCTCGAACACTTTTTCGAAAATCATCAACCAACTCCCCCCTCCCCACCACTGGATGCACAAACCACAAGAAACATTTCTTGTTCACACCACCCAAGGAAGTTACTGGACCAGGAGCGAATAGGGGTGCTGGGCGGGGTAGGCAGTAAAAAGGAAATATAAGCAGAAAATGCGTGGAAAGCGGCTTAAAAGGTGCCTTTTTCACATTTTGAAGTCATGTCCCCCTAAAACCCTCGCCCCAGGTCCCGTAACTTTCTTGAAGGAAATTCGTCCTGTGGTTTATGCAGCGAGGGTGGTTGTATGCATGCGAGAGGGGAATGAAAATCACCACGATGAAGCAGCCCCCCCCGCGCTCGTTTGTCACTAGTGAAAGGCTGGAGGAAGGAAAACCCATGTTACAATATAAGTAATCTAGTTTGTACGGCTAAAAGAGAACATACCATAGCAAATACTGTAAAATAATGGAAATTTAAAGAAGAACAATAAATGTACATAACACTTAGCTTTTGCATCAGAGGTAAATGAGGCAAGTCCGGCCTTTGGTTTAAAGATCTTGCATTTAACAACCTTGGAACTCGCATTTTTATCATTTAAAAAATAATGTAGAAAACAAATAACATGTCACAGACCAGGAACTAGCGGCACATGCACGCTTAAACCACTACAACACTAATGGTCATTAACAGAACAAGGTGAACAACGCACAGTTTCAGAAATAACGTCCGTGAACACATGAATATACAATAAACCGTCTAAACGGCTACGCGTACTAGCGGTGTACTGAAATCGAAAAGAGAAGTGATAAATTGCCAGAAGAAACCATGGAACAAAACTGTAGGTACAGCGAAATTATTTAAAAAGTATGTAATGTGTAAAAAACTTTAAATGTAAATAACTCTGCAAAGGCAACAGAACAAAAGGTAAGAATAGTGTCAGCGTGTATGTAAGATACCCAACTTCGTCTATCAGCGGTCGTTTTATCTAAAACTGTCCGCAAATTCACCACCAGAACTGTTAAGAGATTTACATTAACATTATAATTGCGAAGTTTCTTGACCTGTTTCTTTCCTTTACCAAGTACCTATGTTATGTGCTCTTCAAATATTGATGTCAGAAAGTATGTCTCAGAATATGCCTAAAAAAATTGTCTTCCTCCTTCCAATGTCTTTCTTTTCATAATACTTCTAATACATAATAATTCTCTTTTTATCAGTGTAATTTGTCTGTCATTTTTTCTTGTCTATATTTCGAATGCGTAAAGCTTCCATTATATTCAAGTCCCGCTTTTCAAACCCATACATAGCCATACACCATAAGTATGAGTTGATGTACCTCTTCCTCGAGTACATGTTACAAATGTTTTAGCAAGAATACTCATTTGTTTATCAAGCTTACTTTGCCATTGAGAGTTTCATTCTTATAGTTCTTTGCTATATTTGCCATCATCTGTAATAATAATTGCGAGGTACGAAAACTTTTATGCTTGTTCGAGTCATTATCTGTTATAACCTAAATCTCTCTCAGGTCTAGGGCTGAACACACTGAGACACGATCTCCTGCGAGATTTGGGGAGTAGGCAGATTGAGGTTTTGTAATCGAGCTACAACAACCCAACCTATCCTTATCCACCGCTCTAAGGAATAGGCAGATTTGGGAATTACAGTTAATTTGCTTTCATATTTACTCAACCTTTTGAAAACTGCTCCAAAACAGGAGCCGAACTCGGTTCAACCCGAGAACCATTATGTATATCTAATAGATACAAGGTGTTAATTAAGTATGTGGGCAAACTTGAGGGCGTTACTCCTTACTCAATTTTAAGACAAAAAGTTCATATAAACGTAAATCCTAAACAGCTTTGTTTTTGTTATACAGAGTGTTGAAATATATATTTTTTAAATATGTTTTCCATAAATGACTAGAAGACTCAACTTAGTATGATTTTGAAACTTGGCGACAGTTTTTAATGTATAATACAACGCCATATTTTAAGCTATAAATTGTTTGTCTCATTTAGTTAGTGGTGTGTACAGAGGTAACGCCCGAGGTTTCATCAAATCCATATTTTTGCCGCAGTATTAATCATCAGAATCATTGGTCTATTAATGTGTGGAGTGTAATATTAGAGTCAAGAGTAATATAGGTCCTTACTTTTTCAATGGACACCTAAATGGAGATCTGTTTCATAGTTTTCTTCGTCAAAGTTTGCCTGAACTTTTGGAAGACGTCCCACTATCTATTATAAGGCGGATGTGGATACAACTGGATGGTGCTCCGTCACATTTTCATATCAGAGTGCGACAAGAACTTAGTAGACATTTTCTCATTAAATGGTTAGGACGAGGAGGTCCACAAAACTGACCAGCCAGATCGCCAGACCTAACATATCTTGAATTTTTCTTGTGGGGACCTGTTAAGAATATCTTATATGAAATGCATCCGACCACACAAGATGACATGAAACAAAGCATACGGAATGCTTTCAATACAATATCGCCGCAAACGTTGCTCAATGTCAAGCGGTCTTTTGAACATATGCTACAATTATGCATTGAACAGGATGGACGTCAGTTTGAACATTTGTAGAACTATGTTTATTATAATTACTCTTGGTTTTTCTGTTCTTATTTTTATCATTTGTTTACCTTGGATTAGTTTGAAGATTGAATTTCAAACAAAGCAAACTCTTATTTATGCAAAAACAATAATAGAAGTGTGAATAGCGCCGAACTGCTGCATTTGGGTATTTGGAACCCTAGTATCATACGAAAGAGAATTATTTTCTCTATGAAATGCATCAAAAAAATATAGGTTGTTCCGTTTGGAATAAATGAAATAATCCGCTTTGAATGTGCCAATAATAAAACTTGATTTTTGAACGCCCTGTAGAGTATTGCGAAATATTGAGTATAGTAGTTCATGAAGTACCAAATCCACCATCAAAAGATAGTGAGTTTTTTAAATATATCTCTCTTAGTCTTAGGGTTGAACAAACTGAGACCTTAGAGACGATCTCCGGCGAGATTTGGGAAGTAGGCAGATCAAGGCCCCGTAATCGAGCTACAAAAACCCACCCCACCTTTGTTCACCGATCTAAGGAGTAGGCAGATTGAGGCCTTACATATTTCCTTTAGCTCTTGAAACTGACTCTAAAATAGGAGCCGAAACGTCGAGTTTTAATAAATTCTGGACGCGGTTCAACCCGAGAACCAAGTATGTCTCACACTAAAGACCGCGGAAATCTTTCGGAACACACACACACAAGCGCGCGCGCACGCATATATATGTATGTATATATATATATATATATATATATATATATATATATATATATATATATATATATATATATATATATATATATACATATTTCAATAAACCACGGAAATGGGTTTAAAAAGCTTCAATTCCCTCTCATTTGAAAAAAAAGCGACATTTTATAATGAATTTGATTGATCAATTCGCTAAAATTACTATCATATAAGCAACTAACTGATTACAATTCCCTTGAATGAAACGGCAAACAGCTTGGTTTGTAAATATTTCACAACCTAATGCAAAGATAAACATAAGACGTCATATAAGACGGAAACAGTCGTGGGATGTGTTTCAATGGTAATTCTACTAATTCTGTACTTAATTACGTATACTTTGAATATAATATCCCGGGCATGAAGCCGATCTAAAGTATTACGCAAATAAAACGTTGGTTGAAGTATACTTGGATAGCGCCTGAGAGATCGCCGTTGCCTCCTATGCAGAAGGTTACGCGATCAAATCCAGCTTGATGAATGTATGATTTTTTATGGTTTATTTTGACATTTGGAGAAACAATAGTGCACAGATTTCATACGTTTTGAACAAGATCTCATTTTTATTTAAAACGCCTGAATAAGTTTGTCACCTTTGAGTCTAAAATTATAATTTTGGTATTGTTGATATTGAGAAAACCGGTTTGATTATGTTGACTAAAACGAAATCATACTGGTGATTAATAACGAAAAATAACTGCTACGTTTATAATTTGGCAGATACTTTACTTTTCTAAATATGAATTAAGTTTCCTTCTGGAAATCTCCTGTATAACTCTAATGAAATTTGTAATACAAGTTTCTTTTATAGAGAGTTACACTTTCTACAGATATAGCAAAATTCAATTCTTTAGCTTCATATAAAATTGAGTTTTGGGCATTTTTCTCAAAAGGAGTTAGAATACAAGATTTTTTGATAATTGAGAAATATCGATGGTAACACTTTCGAAAGAATTCTTCAAATGTACGAGTACTAGGACCTCTAAAATTGATCTTCAAGGTTTGTGTAAGTTTAAAGTATTAACTTTACTAATATGCCGTATAATAACAGTGTACAGTTCTTATGAAAATTCGCCACTATAACGCACTTGCTGCGTCCCGAAATGTTTTCTGATATCTACAGATTCAGATCAGAGTTGTCGCAAATTGCAACCCCGCCGATTGTTTATTGTGACATACTTTCGTAGCCTGTCCGTTTAAAGCTTACTTTGAAGATTTTGTTTGCAATGGCAGCGGAACCCTGATTTACCTGCCTGACCTTATTTAACATTATAGGCATCCACTCATAGGTAATTTATATATATATATATATATATATATATATATATATATATATATATATATATAAACATATAAAAATTGGAACTGACCCTGGATATGGGTTCTAGGAGGCCTAGTTCGCGCTCACTGAAATACATTTTTTCGAAACAGAATCAATGAAAGTACTATTTTTCTTTAAAAAGTGTTCTTCGGCGACAAAGTTCATTTTAAAATTGGGGGTTACGTAAACAAACAGAATTTCAGGATATAGGGATTATTACTATTATCAAATTAAGTATAACTACATTAAAAGTATTTCTGTGTTTTATTACTAGCGAATATCCTGAAATTTTTCCCGAACCCCTGCCTTTCTGTTAGGATGGTAGGGATTTTTAACGTGCCCAACATTGCATGTTACACGGGACCGACGGCTTTACGCCTCCTCCGAGTGCGTAACGTGCAGTCATTCAACTTCTTCAAACACAATGCCACAAGCTCGGTTGATGTTAATTGTAAGACTGTGCAGGGGCACAAGTTATCAGCACTGGACCACCGAGGTCTGTATTAAAAAATAAAAATACGAAAAACCCTTATAACATCATAAAAAGGTTTTACATATAGCTCCAACCATTTTTTTCAAGTCGAACTACAAATAAAAAGTTACAGAATGATTAGTGGACGTTTACTCATTTTATAGATACACTAAAATTTGCTTTAGAAATAAACAGGTTTTGTGTTGTTTGGAATCTATTTACACTTCTTGGGTGGTATCCACGGTTGAATCTTGGGATTCCTTGTCGAATACGGCACCCACTGACAGTTAGTTCCCGTCAGATTCTCAGTGTGTTCCAACATCCACTTGTGCTGTGGCATCGTCTCATCATCTTGAGGTCTTACATCCGTCATTTGATGTAACCAACCGTGCCATTCTGGACATACCTGACTAGCATCGTACATTAACTTTACATGGGGTGCATATTCGACCCATCTGTTCCTCGGAAAGAAGAACCTGTCACCCTCGTAGTACTTATTACCGAACTTGTCTTCGCCGACCAATTTTCCCATCTTCAGATCATCCATGCGAAAGAGCTTCAATGCAGATCTCACCCAGCCCCCATGGTGTGATACTATTTCCTTAAGGTAAAATAGTTTGCTTAAACCAAGGTATTTTAGCATGATTTCAAAGAGAATTTGTCAAAAAGACATCAATTTGACAAGTTTTAGATGTGGCCGTTTTGATAAATGTAATTATGGTAACAGATTGTCACCCGGATACGCCAGTTTTGACATGATTGTGAACGAATCAATATCTACGGACTAATAAACTTTTTCCTCATATATAAAATGTCTTATTTGCAAATATTTTTCCTAAAAACTAAATATACACATTTTACAGAAACGTTTTCAATTTGAAATTAAAGCAGCGGTGAAGCAATGTTTATATCACAGGATAAATATACATACAATAAAACTGGGCGAATGCGTGGGTTGATATGCTTATATCTTTAGATAGTCTTTAAAGTCTATAAACTGAGGAAGACTCTGCTTGTACAGAAGCTGGATGGTATAATTTACTGTTGGGTAATTTTAAACTGTTTACATTTCACTATCGCGGTTTACAGGAAGTCCATTTTATATATGTTTCTTGGTGTTTTATTATCTTTACTTCCATGTGTTATATCCTTGGTAATATAATTTTTATGCGAAAGTGTAACTTCTCGGTTATTAAACAAAACAATAGCTTTGGGAGTTAGTTTACAAGAGACGGGGCCTGCTTTGGATGTTAACAGATTCAATAAAGCGGAGTATACACAATTAAAGACGCACACACACTCACACGCACCCACACACGCGCACACACGCACATCAATACATTTATAGATAATATGTTTGATTTAATCATAGTCTATTAAAACACATCTTGTGGAAGTATTTTTCTTAGTCTTCTCTGTTGTAGTCTTGCACCTAGTTTGTAGTCTATTGCCTCAGGACATTCTGTCGTTAAGGAAGTTGACTGCACTTGTTTTTATAAAGCCACTGATAACTGGTATGTTTAATTCACGATGTATTTGCGTGTGAACCTAATTCGTCACACTATGTTCTGAAAGATTTGTGCCATATTTATTGTTGACTGTGATGCTGTTCTCCATATTAGACAGCCGTATGTGAGGACTGGTCTGATGATGCTTTTCTAGATAAGAGTTTCGCATTCAATGATTTTCTATTTATAATGGGATATGGCATTTTAAAAAAAATTTCAAGATATTCTACACTTGTCTTTGTGCCATAAACGTCATTGAAAGTCTCGACGTAGTAAATGTATTATGGTAGCTAATTAACATATCCTTCTCGAATATATGTGGCCTAAATTCTAACCTGAACTCCGTCCACCATTTCCTCCAGGCTAATAGGCCCCAACTCCTCTTCCTCACCGAAACCCAAATCAGTGGCAAAACAGCCACTATTTACCTTAATTTCCCGGGGTATGAGCTCCTTACTTCCTTTAGATTGCATGGATCTTCAAAAACCGTTCCACAATGGAAATCAGCGGAGGCCTTTGCAGTCTGCAATTTTTTAGCCAATATGGTTCAGCTACTTACTTACTTTCCTCGCATCCCAAAACACAGGTCAAATCCCTTGGATCTCTTTCTTACTACAAAACCTGAATGCTATAAGATATCAGTCAATCCTTTTCATCAGCTAATCTCTATACCTTATATACTTTACAAATAAGGCCAAACCTCGAATACTGCTCCCACATCTGGGGTGCCGCTGCGGCTTCTACACTCGCTATCCTGGACTCCATTCAGAAGAGAGCTATACGTCTCATCGGTGACCCTACTCTCACCCAAAGGCTGCCATCCCTTGTCCTTTATAGATGTCTGCACGGGCACTGCTCAGATGAGCTTTCTTCCATAGTTCCTCCACATGCTGCCCCCAACAGATCTACCAGGGGAACATAGAACATCTTGTTATGACCGCTCTTTTGTCCCGAGGACTTCCAATTTGTGGAATTCCCTGCCGGCACATGTTTTTCCTCCTTGTCGACACCCACGGTACGATAGTATTTAGGCTGTAAGCCCTCGTGGTGTGTTGTTGAAATATAAATAATAATAAAAATTGATTTGATACAAATTTTTAAACTTTTATTTTTGTTATTATTGTCATGGCATAGTTAACTAAAACGTCTGTTGTTGTTTCCAGGTTCAACACTAACAAAGATGGCTACCTAAGTCTGGACGAGTTGAAACGTATGATGGAGGTGCTCCAAGCTCCCCAGACCCATCTCGGCTTGAAAGCTATGATCAAAGAAGTGGATGAAGACGGCGATGGCCGCTTATCGTTCCGCGAGTTCATGTTGGTATACCGGAAGGCTAGGGCAGGAGAATTAGATGAAAATTCTGGTCTAGGTCAGCTGGCTAAACTAACCGAAGTCGATGTCGATAAGGTCGGCGTAAATGGTGCCAAAGAGTTTTTTGAAGCAAAGGTATACACCATGTTTTTCTGTATTAGAAGGGACATTTAAATTGTTTAAATATAGCATAAATGCGCTACAGATATAAAATACCATTTATCTCGTTTTATGATGATATTTTGTTATTTACTGAAAACAAATTTTGATGTACATCTATTTATCTTTACGAGTTAGATCTTACAGAATCGTCAGGTTAAGTTAAGAAATTACTATCAATTAGCAAATATAAGAGAATTGTGTAACCAGAAGTGGATTTCTCTTCATTTGTAATTGGTATAAAACGCTTTTGTCAACAGAAAACAACTTTAGTTGAGAATTGTTGTACCGTAAAACTGGGTGACTTGATCACACTTTCCAAATTATTTCATTCATAGATATCATATATAAGATGTTCTTTAAAAAAGTGTTTTTTAGTATTTTTGACCCTGCGCTAGCTTTTGCCGTGGTGCAAATAAAAACAGCGGTGAATTTGCAGTTTATCTCCCTGGCAGTTTCAGATAAATCGGCTACTGATAGAAAAAGTTTGGCATCATACATGCATGTTGACACTATTTTTACCTTTTGCTTCCTTGTCTTTGCTGGGTTATTTACATTTAAACCTCTTTGCCAGCCTGGTGCGGTAAGTTAAAAAATTTGTTTCACAATACCTCTATTTGTTTTCGCTTGCTTTGTTACATGCTTCTTTTCCGGTAAACCCCTTGCTCTATTACCTATCACTATATATTTCTCAGATTACACTCCGCCGTGTTTCTGACTGGGGGATCTAAGTGGGTCTACTACTTCCGCGTGGGGATTTTCCCTCCATTTCTGCATGCCTATAACCACCCTCAATGCATAAAGAATTTCTTCGAAACAACCCCCAAGAAAGTTACGAGACCTAAGGCGAATGCGGGGCAGACAGGGTTTAAAGAAGGTACGGCTGCAAAGTGTGAAAAAGGCAGCTTTAAAATGTTCGGCTAAGTCTTTTTTCGCATTTTACGCTCATATTTCCTCTTGATCTTCTCCGCCCAGCACCCCTATTTACTTCTGGTCCCGTAACTTTCTTGGGGGTTGTTTGCAAGAAATTGTTCTTGTAGTTTGTCCATCCAGGGGGGTTCTAAGCATCTTTATGCAAATCAATTTCTAAAAACCCTCCAGGAGCTAAGCTCCAATTTACCAAATAGCTCTTACCAATTGAAACAAAAAAATTAAGAGAATTTGTCAAGGCGCCTCGTGATAAGGTTCCTTCCTAACCTGCTTTTGTTTACACCCTACATAAAGTTTAAAATGTTGATATTCATTTCGTAGCCTAATAGGGGCGGAATGAAACATGCAAAAGAAAATGTTTGGTTCTTTTTAATACAAATTTGTGTGATTTTTTTTAGTGAATTTTAGTATACAAAATTCGCTAATGGGGAGATCCCGACTTTTTAATTTTGAAAACAATTTTGCAAATGAGCGCTAACTATCACACCGATAACCAAAAAATAATGGACCAATTTTAAACAAATTTTGCATGTACCTTCCTTTTGTAAGTGGCTTGGATAAGTTCGTTAGCCAGGAAAATCGGACTAGGTTTTCCGGGAAAATTTTGAGTTTTCTTTCAAAAAACATTTTTATCTCAAGAAATAAAAAGCTATGGTATCCGAATTTGGTGAGTGGGTTTACGATATAAAAAGTAAGGTATATACCAAAATTTAGATTTCTATGTTACAAGAAAAAAATATAAAAATATATTTGGTGCCAGATCATTTCTATGAAAATTCATTACCATAACGCACTTGCTGTGTCCAGACTTTTAAATTTATTGCAGTAGAAATTATTTATTTATTTCATTATAAATTCTTTATGACAAAATAAAATGCCATTACCAACTTTCCGCACATAATTTTGCACCATCTCGAAATTTCAAGTCGCCACTGCATAAAAATACAAAAAATAATAAGTTACGCCACTGATAAACATGTTCCAATATTTGGTTGTTATGGCTATGCTTCTCTGATAATACAGTGGCGGCTCGTGACTTTGGGAGTGGGTGAAGCAGAATCGGTGCGGCACCAATGGGGGTCCAGGGAGACGAAGACCCCCCTTTGCGTCCCGGTAGTACCTTTCTTTTGCAAGTGGCTTGGATAAGTTCGTTAGCCAGGAAAATCGGACCAGGTTTTTCCGGAAAATTTTGTGGTTTCTTCCTAAAAAAAAAATATATCTCCGGAAATAACAGAGTAAGGGCAACCAAATTTGGTACGCGTATTTGTATTATATAGAGTGAACCATGTACCAATGGGGGGTCCAGGGAGACGAAGACCCCCCTCTGCGTCGAAGGCGAAAATTTTTAAAATTTTCAAGGTTACGCCTTCTCCTGGCACTTCAATATTTAAATCAAAAATCCATTTGTACAAAAATATAGACTTTCGCAAGGCATACTTTTCGGAATAATGACCAGGAATATTCGATGAGAGGACACTGTACACATACGCATACGCTAAGTGAGTGGTGAACGTGTCGCCACCTAGTTCGAAACCAAGTACTATGTTGTCACGCGCGCTCCAAATAACACAGAGTGAAAAATAGAGACGGTATACAACTAACTAACAATTTAAAAAATTGTTAGCCCTGGCCCATTTCTACCCTAATATAGGGACAAAGTATGTAAGACTAGATGCATTCTCGCAACAATTAGAACCGTAGACCGGTTTCGCTCTCATTAGAGCTCTTTAGTACGGCATACTAATTGTAGCAAAAATGCACCAAAAATAACACGGCTATCGTATAGCCAGTCTTAAAACACTAAGTGAGTGGTGAACGTGTCGCCACCTAGTTCGAAACCAAGTACTATGTTGTCACGCCCGCTCCAAATAACACAGAGTGTTAAAAATAGAGACGGTATACAACTAACTAACAATTTTAAAAAATGTTAGCCCTGGCCCATTTCTACCCTAATATAGGGACAAAGTATGTAAGACTAGATGCATTCTCGCAACAATTAGAACCGTAGACCGGTTTCGCTCTCATTAGAGCTCTTCAGTACGGCATACTAATTGTAGCAAAAATGCACCAAAAATAACACGGCTATCGTATAGCCAGTCTTAAAACACTAAGTGAGTGGTGAACGTGTCGCCACCTAGTTCGAAACCAAGTACTATGTTGTCACGCCCGCTCCAAATAACACAGAGTGTTAAAAATAGATACGGTATACAACTAACTAACAATTTAAAAAATTGTTAGCCCTGGCCCATTTCTACCCTAATATAGGGACAAAGTATTAAGACTAGATGCATTCTCGCAACAATTAGAACCGTAGACCGGTTTCGCTCTCATTGGAGCTCTTCAGTACGGCATACTAATTGTAGCAAAAATGCACCAAAAATAACACGGCTATCGTATGCCGTACTGAAGAGCTCTAATGAGAGCGAAACCGGTCTACGGTTCTAATTGTTGCGAGAATGCATCTAGCCTTGCATACTTTGTCCCTATATTAGGATAGAAATGAGCCAGGGCTAACAATTTACTAAATTGTTAGTTAGTTATATACAGTCTCTATTTCTTTTAACACTTTGTGTTATTTGGAGCTGGCGTGACAACATACTACTTGGTTCCACAACTAGGTGGCGGCACGTCCACTACTCACTTAGTGTTGAAAGGCTGGCTACTATAGCCGTATTACTTTATAGGTGCATTTTCGCTGCAATTAGTATGCCGTACTGAAGATCTCTTATGAGAGCCAAACCGGTCTACGGTTCTAATTGTTGCGAGAATGCATCTAGCCTTGCATAAATACACGTAGTTAAAACTCACATACTATAGATGGCACTACACATATCATTGTCGATTGTTTGTATTTTCAAGTGACCCCGAGAGTTCCAATTCACCCCGTTTTACGGTACCTTATGTTAAATTATTTTTTTAAATTATTTAATAAACTACTTTGGCCATTAACGGGATAGATGAAGTCACCGTATGGGATGGTACGATATTTTCAATTCAATTGTTAATTTTAACGGTACTGCAAGCAGCGCCGTCTATCGGCTAGAACCGAATTGGGAATGGATGGTATTTTATATTTATGAAAACTTATCTCTGGCAATTTTCAAGACAGCATGTCAAGTACTTTTCTAGGTATCAATGAAAATCGAAGTTCATTGTGTCACTTAACACTGCTTATCTCTTTTAATTTTAACTTTTGGGCTGAAGTGAGTTTGGCTGAATCATAAAGTTTTGATGCTGCTCTGTGTACTATTACATTTGGACCATTCTGTATATCAAGACTCTAGCAAAAGCGGATAAACGGTACCCTCTCTGCTATTCAACCTTGTATATCTAACTCTTATTGTTACAATTTCTTCAAAGTATTTTTTCTTTTCAGATAATTGAACAAACCAAAAAAAGCAAATTTGAGGATGAGATCCGCGAAGAACAGGAGGAAAGGCGACGCATGGACGAAGAAAAGGCCATCAGAAGGCAGCAGTTTCTGCAAAAGGCTGCAATATTTCAGTAAATTGAATATATGTAACCATTAAGTCCAAATCTTTTATTATTCGACTGATTTTTTAAGTCATTTTTAACATGAAACTTGTAACATTGTTTTTAGCATGTCTCGATTATGTTACCATTGTACAATCTTCATTTGTAATTAATAACATAATTTAAGCTATTTGGGAATTATAATATTATATTAGAACATTTGTATTTTATTGTATATAAACTTGCAGATCACCAGCTGGTCGTCTGTCATATTTTTTATGTAATTTGTAGTAAAATATTGAATAATTTATGTGATAACCTATTTTTGTAAAAAGTAAAATAATAAATAAAGGTTAGTTAGAAGTGTGTGTTGTTTTTTATTTGTGGCTACACAAAAAGATCATACTGAAATTAAATAAAACTTTATGTCTGATAAATATTTACTCAATTAAAAAGCATTTTTTTTAAATACCATTATTTTTGGTAACAGAGGTTATGACATGCAATTAGTGTAAAACACAGAACCCCCTTTTAGTGAATTTTTATTTTAAAAAATTCACTAATAGAGATATCGATGGTGAGACTTTGCAAAAAAATTTTCAAATGAGCGCGATTTAGGACCCCTAGAACCCATATCCGGAGTCAGTTTCAATTTTTATATGTTTATATATATATATATATATATATATATATATATATATATATATATATATATATATATATATATATATATATATATATATATATATGTATATGTATATGTATATGTATCCGTCTGATAACTCAAAAAATAATTAACCGATTTCAATGAAACTCGGCAAGTGCCTTTCTTTTATTAATGGCTTGGATGAGTTCGTTAGGCAGGAAAATCGGACGGGTTTTTCCGGGAAAATTCAGTTTTCTTTCAAAAAAAAAATTTTTCACCGAAAACTAAGGTGTTTCGATGAAATTTACCATATATGTTGCCTTGGGAGAGGACTTACTAAGTACCAAAATTCAACTTTCTCAGTTTATAGAAAATTGAGTTATTCAAATTTTAAATTTTCTTTTGAAACAATTTTTTTTCTCCAAAAATTACAGTTATTTTAATGAAATTTGGTGGATATCTTGTCCTAGGAAATACCTTACTACCTACCAAAACTAAACTTTCTAAGATTATAGAAAAGTGAGTTAATCAAATTTTTATAGCTCACTGCAGTGTTAAAATCAATGGTATTTTCCTTACTAGGTATTGTAAACACGTGGGTCGGGGACTGACGGAATTCATTCCCAGTTGCTATTGATCTACTCATATTCTCTGAATATGTTAGAAGAAGTGGTATCTACTTCATTCCAAAAAAAAAAAAAAAAAAAAAAAACATAAAAAAGTATAGAAACTGAATTTATTATTATATAAAAAAAAAAAGTATACAAAGTAAATTTATTATTACAAATTAGTTAATTAGGTATAAAAATAGTGTAAGATAATAAAATTGGCTGGCGATGTAACTTGATGCAAATTTATTGTTTATAGATCTCATAAACACCACTAGACATAAATTTAAAAAAAGTCTGTGGCTAATGGACCTAACGGTCCGAGGCCAAACCAAATTACAACAACAACAACAACAACTTCATTCCAAGTCACTATTAACCGACTATTTATGAAATCAAATAAGTAAATTAAATCGATTGTCATAAAATATGTAGTGTATTAGGACTAAGGGAAAAAGAAATAAAACATATATAACTGTGCACATTTTGATTATGTTTTAGGGTGTGCGGCGCACACCTAGCTCACTAGGAGAAATCGCCACTGCTTAAGAGAGGTATTGTCACAGCATAATATCTTATTAAAGTTCATTTGTAAATAGGTTTTTTTATATGTTTATATATATATATATATATATATATATATATATATATATATATATATATATATATATATATATATATATATATATGTATATGTATCCGTCTCATAACTCAAAAAATAATTAACCGATTTCGATGAAACTTGGCAAGTGCCTTTCTTTTATTAATGGCTTGGATGAGTGCGTTATCCAGAAAAATCGGACGGAGTTTCCCGGCAAAAATTTTGAGTTTCCTTTCGAAACAATTTTTTTTCTCCGAAAGTAACAAAGCTGTTTTAATGAAATTTACTATATATGTTGCCTCAGGAGAGATCCTACTACGTACCAAAATTCGACTTTCTAAGTTTAGATAAAATTGAGTTATTCAAATTTTCTTTCGAAAAAAATTTTTTCTCCGTAAATTACAAAGTTATTTTAATGAAATTTTGTGGATATATTGCCTTAGGAAAGACCTTACTACGTATTAAAATTAAACTCTCTAAGTTTATAGAAAATTGAGTTACTTAAATTTGAAGCATTTAATAAAAATTCATTACCATAACGCACTTGCTGCGTCCCGAGTTTTTCATATACAGCAGGTATTCCATATAAAATGGACCCCTCCTTAGCAATCCCATATATTATTTCAGACTACAAATCTAAACAAAATCTTATTGTATCCTATCACTTTATGTAAATTTTGAATGCTTAAATCACATTCTTAAATACATATCTTGAATAAACTGAACAAATAAAAATTAACAACAACCAGTGTTCAAAAAGCTGTCTACCCTTTCTCCGCTTTCTTGTTTTACAAAAGCTGCACGATGCTTTAGATAATAGAAATTTTTAGGCACTTGAGGAATTACTTTTTTTTAATTTATATTTGTTTCTATAAAACTATTAAAAAAAATAAAAAAATAGAACTTAACACCTACAAAACAAAATCTAATTTAAATGTTTTTATAAATTTATGCTAGCTTAAAACTAAAGTAGATATTGAGAAAAACAAATCAGGAGAAATATAAGTAGGTCTATTATAATAACCTCTTGCATAGAAAACAAATTAGCAAACCCCTAGTTTTAAAACAAATGATATTGTAACATTTTAGTCACAAAATTGTGAACGGTTCAAATTTCAAAGCCTACTGATATCTACTTCATTTTGAAGCAGAGTATACATGTACATATTTAAAGAAATAAAAACTCTAGACGCAGCAAGTGTGTTATGGAAGTGAATTTTCATAAAAATCAATTTGGTTACCGGTATAACCTATATAGTAGGAACAATGTACCATATTTTATCAAAATAATTATTTGAAAATGTATAAAAATGTTCCGAAAATAAACTTTAAATGTTTCTGAGAAAACTGGTCTCCTAGACAATGAACCTTAGGTTAATAGCAAATTGAGTTATTGAAATTTGAAACATTTAATGAAAATTCGCTACCAAAACGCCCTAGCCGCGTTTATACAAAAAATTTCCGAAAATAAAGTTAAACGTTGGTTTCCTAACCAACAAAACTTACGTTAATAGCAAATTGAGTTATTGAAATTTTAAGGATTTAATGAAAATTCGCTACCAAAATGCACTTAGTGCGTTTATTTCTTTCAAACATGCATCATATTTCGATAAAAAATGCTAAAATGCAGTAACGAATTTGTTCTACAAAAATTAGCTACAAATTGTAAACCGTTAAACCATAAACTCCACTAAACCTACAGCCAAAGCATCAGAGAAAGGGTCTATTTGAAATGAATTTTCTGTAAATATTTTAGTAAAATAAAGGTCAATGACGGTTGAATCTGAAACTTAAGGGCTCGCAGAACACTCTTCTTGCAACATTTTCCTTTCACACTCCATATTTGTTTGACGTTTTATTTTGACGTTTTAAATTGCGAGTTTGACGTTTTGAGGAAAACTCCAACATTTGTGTCTTTAGCTGCCCGTAACTTTTCGTCCTTAAACTTAGAGACCTAAATTTTGGTACATGGTTCACTATTTATAATATAAATACGCGTACCAAATTTGGTTGGCCTCACTTTGTTATTTCCGGAGATATACATTTTTTTAGAAAGAAAACACAAAATTTTCAGCGAAAATCTGGTCCGATTTTCCTGGCCAACGAACTTATCCAAGCCACTTGCAAAAGGAAGGTAGTCACCGAATTTTATCACGATCGGTCCATTATTTTTTGAGTTATCGGTACGGTATATATATATATATATATATATATATATATATATATATATATATATATATATATATATATATATATATATATATATATATATATATATATATATATATATATATATATATATATGTATATATGGTGATTCAAGTTTTATTTTTTAGTGAATTTTCTTAAAAAAATTCTCTAATGGGGAGATTCGTGTTTATATATATATATATATATATATATATATATATATATATATATATATATATATATATATATATATATATATATATATATATATACATATATATATATATATATATATATATATATATATATATATATATATATATATATATATATATCTAAACACGAATCTCCCCCTTAGAGAATTTTTTAAAGAAAATTCACTAAAAAATAAAACTTGAATCACCAACGACTTATGGGCCACCCTGTAATTGTAGAAATATTTTTTAAGATGTAGCTCAAAACACCCTATAATTAATGTATACAATTTTTTTCGTATCGTGCATAATAACGGATATATTGAAGTTTAAAGATTTTTTACAAAAATTCGAAAAAAATGATATACCATTAACCGATAAACTCTATAGCCAACACTAACCCTACTGCTAAAATCAGAGAAAGGGTCTATTTGAAATGAATTTTCTGGGAATATTTTAGTAAAATGAAGGACAATGACGATTGAAACTAAGAGTTCAGAGTTTGTAAAACATTCTTCTTGAGACATTTTCCTTCCATAGCTCATATTAGTTTCAGGTTCTTTGCCTAAATATTACCAATTTTGACGTTTAAAATCGCGACTTTGACGTTTTGAGGAAAACCCAAATCTATTTTTCTTTAAATGCCTGTAACTTTTTTGTCCTTTCACCTACATAGCTAAATTTTGGTAGGTGACTTACCTATAATGATATAAACCCGTGTATGAAATTTGGTTGTCCTTACTTTGTTAATTTTGGAGATATAATTTTTTTTCGAAAGAAAACACAACATTTTCTGAGAAAACCTCAGCGGATTTTCCTGGCTAACGAACTTATTCAAGGAAGGTACTCACCAAGTTTTACATATAAAGTCTGAAACCGACCTCGGATTTGGGTTCCAGGGGTCCTAAATAGCGCTTATTTGAAAATTCTTTTCCAAAATTCAAAAGTCGGGATCTCCTCATTCGTGAATTTTTTTAAAGAAAATTCACTAAAAAATGGAGTGTTTCAAAATATACAAGTGTTTCATCTAAAAAAAATTGTTACACAACACCGTGTATATTAAGTTGGATAAAAAATCGAACCGTGGGATTAAAAACCACAGAAAAAAATATTAAAAGTGAAAACTTCTCTAGGCTGGCAGTGTGCAAAATACGTTCAGATCTGATGACTTTACCACAGTTTCGTTGTAACTTAAAAAGTTTAGTCATATAATAATAAAACAATAATCTCATTGTAAATATTCAATATAACCATGCTGTTCACAGTCATTTTACCAGATCATACCTAAATATGCACTTGTATCAAGTTGTAAAAATATAGATAGAAAGAGAATAATAGATTAGGCTACAATATGGTTCAAGGAGCTACCTAATGATACAAACAATTTTACATCACAAATTCAGCTTAAGAAAAAAATACTTTATTTTCAAACAAACCTCTAATAAGGTAAGTATGCTTTATACATCAGTATTCACTAGGTATTACTGTAATTCTTAATGAGAGGTAATGTAGTATATATAAGCTTTCTGTGCGCAGGTTATAACTATTCGTTTTATTTGTAAATTCCAATGAAACTCCGTTTAAATTTTACAATGCACTACCTTCCTTGACATGACCTGATTTTCAATTGTAGCTAGATAAACAGTGATATTTGATGAAGAATATTATTTCTTAACCAAAAAGAAGATGAATCAATCAGAAACAATGACATTTAATAGTCTATTATAAATATCATTGATCTCAAAGAGGTTGTAATATACAACCTCTTTGATTGATCTCAAAATAACAACATAACCTAACCTTTTTGTGACAATTGACAACAAAGCATAAACGTCATAATCATAATAGAATAGTTACAAAATAATACATCTACTAAGTTAATGTTTTAAATTGAAAGGAACAAATAAATAATCAATAATAATGGCCGATTTGAAGAAAGATTTAGACCAATATTTGCTGCTGCAAAGTGACCAGAAAAAATCATTCAAACTTCAGATGCCAACTCTACAGAAGCCAAATATATCAAAGTGGTTCAAAAAGGAAGAACCCCCTGAGCAAGATACTTGGTTTAAAGAAACTAAAAAAGACTGCTGCCCTAGCATGGTAAAATAAATACTTAGTTGTAAATCTAAATCACTAATTGTGAAATGTTTCAGTCAAGGTTTCAACGTATTACTTTATTTGGAACCTGCATTTTCATGGGTATTCTATGTTTCACTTTGTCTTTGATGTATATTCCAGTATTACTATTAAAAGCAAGGAAGTTTTCACTTCTGTTTACGTTAGGGAGTTTGTTTTTTGTGTTAAGGTAAGTAGTACTTTTTTATTGAACATGAGTTTGTAATGGATATCTAAAGTAATATGTAATGCGATTAACTACAAATTGCATGCTTTATTTTTCAGATGTGTGTTACTTTTCGGTGGTTTTTGCTACATTTAGCCTAATTTATTTAGAAAAGATAAACGTTTATTTTGAAAGCAATGCCTAAGATGATATTTTTTATCAGGTGTTGTCACTTTATACCTTGATGCTATAAACAGCAGAATAACAATACATAAGATGATGACATTTTTATTAGGTGTTGCAAATTTGTACTTTGATGCTAGAAATAAACATGAATTGAAACCAGTTTAAATTCATCTAATAAAAAAAGGGAAAAAGGCTATTCCACTAACAAATTACTTCCAATATGCTCGAAAGTGTTCTCTACTAATATAGGTCATTGACCTGTGTTGCAGTTAAAGTAATGTTGAATAAACAATAATACAAGAGGGTATCTGGTATTCATTTCTGTGAAAGAATCCAAAGCGCTTCCTAGCAGCTACAGGCCTATTTCAAATACTTTTCACCAGCTAATCTCTATACCTTATATACTTCACAAATAAGACCAAACCTCGAATACTGCTCCCACATCTGGCGTGCCACTACACTCGCTATCCTGGACTCCATTCAGAAGAGAGCTATATGTCTCATTGGTGACCCTACCCTCACCCAAAGGCTGCCATCCCTTGCCCACCGACGTGCCGTTGGTGACCTCTCTCTCTCTTTTATAGATATCTCCACGGGCACTGCTTAGAGGAGCTTTCTTCCATTGCCCCACCTGCTGCCCCCAACAGATCTACCAGGGGAACAAAGCGGATGCACCCTTTTACTGTCCAGGTTACCAGACATAGAACATCTTGTTATGTCCGCTCTTTTGACCCGAGGACTTCTAAGTTGTGGAATTCCTTGCAGGCACATGTTTTTCCTTCTCCTCCAAACCTTCAAGTCCAGAATTAACAAGTTGCCTCTTTCCTTCTTGTCGAAACCCACAGTACGATTGTATTTAGGCTGTAAGCCCTCATGGTGTGTTGTTGAAATAAAATAATGTAAAGTGTTCTCAACTAATATAGGTCATTGACCTGTGTTGCAGTTAAAGTAATGTTCAATAAACAATAATACAAGAGGGTATCTGGTATTCATTTCTGTGAAAGAATCCAAAGTGCTTCCTAGCAGCTACAGGCCTATTTCAAATACTTTTCACCAGCTAATCTCTATAGCTTATATACTTTACAAATAAGACCAAACCTCGAATACTGCTCCCACATCTGGCGTGCCACTGCCGCTTCTACACTCGCTATCCTGGACTCCATTCAGAAAAGAGCTATATGTCTCATTGGTGACCCTACCCTCACACAAAGGCTGCCATCCCTTGCCCACTGACGTGCCGTTGGTGACCTCTCTCTCTCTTTTATAGATATCTCCACGGGCACTGTTTAGAGGAGCTTTCTTCCATTGCCCCACCTGCTGCCCCCAACAGATGTACCAGGGGAACAAAGCGGATGCACCCTTTTACTGTCCAGGTCACCAGACATAGAACATCTTGTTATATCCGCTCTTTTGACCCGAGGACTTCTAAGTTGTGGAATTCCTTGCAGGCACATGTTTTTCCTTCTCCTCCAAACCTTCAAGTCCAGAATCAACAAGTTGCCTCTTTCCTCCTTGTCGAAACCCACAGTACGATTGTATTTAGGCTGTAAGCCCTCGTGGTGTGTTGTTGAAATAAAATAATAAAAAAAAAGTTAAAAGGGAGCTTATAGAAGCTCAAGGTAAGATATAAACACCTACCAATCGGCTCTTTCCTCCATCCTCCACACGTTTCTTTCCAAAAGACCCCTGTTCTCTCTATTAACAGGTTAAGTCAAGGGAAAATTACATTACATTGCACCCCGACAGAAGTCATGGGGAACGTTTTGGAAAAACGGGGCTTAGGTGACTAGGTTGTGCTTGGTTGGGGGTGGTTGGTAGGGAATTTTCTCCCCTGAACTTCTACGTGCAAGACGGAGTACATTCTGATGTGGTTTCCCATTTATCTAGTTTTTAATTGAGAGAACAGGGATCCCTCAGTGAGAAACAGGGGGTGGTTAAGAGAATTGGTTGCTGAGGAAGGGTAGTTCGTAGGGGTTTTTTAATTTGCTTGGGCTTGACCAACCATCTCCCCCTTGAACTTCTACTAATTGAGAGAACACCGATCTCTCTGGGTGAAACAGTGGATGATTAAGACGATTGGTTGTGAGCGGGGGTAGTTGGTAGGGGTTTTTAAATTTTATTGGGCTCTAATAAGCTGACTTTTTCACATTTTGCATATAGATTTTCTTGCCTCGGCATCACAGGGGCCATGACTTCAATCCCAACAGCCGCCATGGAGGTGTTGCTGGATCTGCCCCCTCTACACTTAGTTATCATGGGGGAGGCCAGGCTAGGACTATGCAGACTAGCCTGCAATGATAGACTGAAGACCAACCCAGGCTGCAGGGGACACTGCAAAATTCAGGAGATCGTGAAAGAGCTCATGCTTAAAATGAGGTCAGACTTCACGACCCCGCAAATCTGCAGGGATAACAAGTTTAAAGTGGTAATCCCCGATCACGAGGCATGGCCGGGTAGACGCCGGGCCTACCACGGGACGCGCTTGTCAGGTTCACGGACGGATCAGGCGGGGAGCGTGGGATGGTGGCAGGCGTTTATTGGGAAGGACTTAGGGTAAGTCACAGTATTTCCCTCGGAGCTCATGCAAAGATCTTTCAGGCCAAAATGTACGCCATCTTGCACTGCGTGCGAGAGAACAAGAGGAGGGGCTACACCAACAAGCGGATCCTCATAGCCACAGACAGCCAGGCAGCACTTAAGGCCCTAAGTAGCCCACAGGTAAACTCCAGGCTGGTAAGTGTGAATACCAAGAGGAGACAACCGACCTGGCTGTGCAGAATGAGGTCATCCTCATCTGGGTGCCGGGTCACTCGGGGGTCAAAGGCAATAAAGAAGCTGACAGTCTCGCGAAGAGAGGATCAGCAGAAACATTTATAGGAGCAGAACCGGTCTAGGGCGTATCAAAAGGCACGGTCAGGGGAACCATTAAGTCCTGAGTGAGGCGCACAATGCATACTGGGCAGATTATCCAAGGCACAAAAAGGGGAAGTCATTAATTGGGCAACCTAGCCCAGAGAGCTGTGGAGCTGCTAAATCTTAGCAGAGTACAGCTCAGGACTCTTAACGGGACACATGGCTGTCAAGAAACGCCTGCATAAAATGGGGCGGTTCGAGGGGGACATGGCATGCAGACTCTACAGCGAGGGGGAGGAATCAGCCTAGCATGTCTATTGCGAGTGTAAAGCTCTGGATCGCAAAAGACACCTGATCTACGGACAGCCTAGACTGGAGACAGAGCAATATGAAACCACTCTACCAATTTCTGTGCAGACTAGTTCAAGGCACAGTGATTTTGAAATGGGTGGAGTAGAAGAGACAAAGGGCATGTACAATAAGCCAAAGGCTGTGTTGCTATTGGGGCGGCAAAGACGCCGACGAGCCCTAAGGGAAAAAAATTAAGAGAACACTGATCTCTCGGGGAGAAACGGGATGATTAAGACGATTGGTTGTGGGCGAGGGTAGTTGGTAGGGGTTTTTTAATTTTCTTGGGCTCTTATAAGCTGTCTTTTTCACATTTTGCATTTAGATTTCCTTTTAATTTTCTTCCCCTTATCCCTATTTCCTTTGCAACTTTTTTGGGTGTTGAAACCACAACATTTCTCTTCTGGTATCATGTTTTTTGATTTTTTTTAGGAAGCTAACAGATAGTCTACAACATTACAGATTGTTTTTTTTTTCAAACCACTAACATTTATTTCTTTTTTAGTTTTTTCTTCTTATGGGGACCAATGTCTTACCTGAAGCACATGTTTTCTAAAGAAAGGATTTTATTAACCATGAGTTACTGGGGTACTCTATTTGCTACGTTATATTGTGCGTTACACCTGCAAAGTACGCCGTTTACTGTGCTATGTGCCGTGGCACAGATAGTTACGTTATTATGGACAGTGGTATCAAATATACCAGGTGGATCTACGGGTATTTCATTCTTCTCAAAGGTGTTTGGAAAAACAGTCAGTAGTACTCTACCTGTTTGATTCAATTAATGTTATAAGACTGATTTTGTACATAATGTATTTAATTTAATTTTTATTGTTGATTTTCTAATAAATTAGTAGAGTAGAATAAAATAGCATTTTATTACGTAATTGGGTATTTAATTATCAACACATAATAAAATACACAGGCTTTGTGTAAGCCTACACTTTTTTGAACAGTTCAACATATTTTATATAAACGGATATGATATATTCGTTCATTTAACAAAAAAGCATTCTGATAAGAGCTGCTGCCTCCATTTGGTTAGGTTTAGTGCTAAAAAGTAAGTGGAAAATTGCAAAATTTTCACACACGATGTTCTCTTTGTAACTGATCCAGGAACAAAGTTGATCGGGAACATTTACAAGTATACGAGAGATTATATTTATCACTTACATTTTTAGTATGACAATAGAGTGAGCATAAGAAGTAGTAAACATGGATAAGGAAAAATGTAGAGTTTGTACTGTTTATGATAAGTATAACATTTCCATGTGATAATTATTATCAATGCGCTGTTAGAGGTTAAGGCATTACAGCTTAGAGACAGTGATGAAATTCTACTATAATGTTCAAATAATATTGTGGTCTCTTATGGATAATTTTTTGAAGCAGTTCAAGATTATCTTGAATGAGATCATTTTGTTTGATGTAAAAAATATTAGAATTGCTTAGCGCAGCTTTGTAAGGGGCCAGTCTACGACCACCAAACTCAATCAGCGATATAGAGCGGGTCACAGACGGATGTCATTTACTTAGACCTTTCCAGGGTATTTAATATCCTGCATCATGGTATTCTCCTGAGGAAACTCAATAACATGGGTTCAAACCTACTGAACATTATGGGATCATATCTTCGCAAAGAGTTAGCTTTGTCAATTATCCTGGGTGCCAGTCTGTTGGTGGTCTTTGCTGGGTCTGGTGTTCCTCAGGGACCTCTGTTTTTCAATCAGTTTATTACGATAATAAAATTTACTCAGCCATTGGTAGCCTAACGACGAAGACTAGAAGACAACTTGCGTAGTGTTCAATACTGGTCCTCCATTAACAACCTCCCGCTGAATAAGTCTGCTAATGTCTTATACGTTCAACCGTTGTGTGATTGACTTCTCATACGCGGACCTCTTTAGAGACCTGCAACTTTCAAAGATTTAGGTGTTGTTTTCGACTACCCTATGAGTGTGCGATTCCTAAGGCTTCCAAGACACTCGGGTTCCTTATACTTAATTCTAGGTGCTTCCACAAAGCAGACACTTTCAAGCTGTTATTGGGTGCCAGCGTTGGATAGCTGTAAGTGTCTACTATTCCAGTACGAAAACACGTTTTAGTCACTGTACTAGTATTGTTTCTATCGAGGTTAGAAACGAACATGTTTTTCTCTCGTGCCGATAACAATGTGTGACGAAAAACACGAGTAAAAGATCAATGTGAAACTTGTCGTTAAATTTAAGAAAAGTTCAGACTAAGTGCTATAAGTAGTTAAAAGAGGCCTATGGTGAGAACTCTCTATCTCGTGGGTTGTTTTCGAATGGTATAAACAGTTTTCTGAAGGTCGAGAGAGCACCGAAGATGACCAACATCCAGGTCGACCTGTCTCTGCTTCAACTCCACAAACAGTGACCAAAATCAATGAAATTGTGCGCGAAGATCGGATGATTGCGGAGGCTGTAAACGCCGATAAAGAAACTGTTAGAAAAATGTTACATGACAAATTGAACATTAAGAAAGTCTGTGTGAAGTTGGTTGCAAAAAATTTGACCCCTGACCAAAAGCTCGTTTATCAACAGACCTGCTCAGATTTTCTTGAGAGGTTAGATGAAGAGCCTGAATTGACAGAAAATATTATCACTTGCGAAGAAACCTGGATATTCCAATACGATCTTGAAACTAAGCGGCAATCCATGCACTGGGAAACTCCTGCATCGCCAAGAATGAAAAAAGCAAGGACGTCGAAATCAAAATTGAAAGCCATGGTAATACTTTTTCGACATCAATGGCATCGTGATGACTGAATGGGTTCCAGAGGGTCAAACTGTAAACCAAACTTACTATTTGAAAGTTTTGGCAACACTGCGAGATCGAGTTCGTAAGACACTGCCGGAGATGTAAAAAAACAAGTCGTGGATCTTGCACCAGGACAACGCACCATAAAGCGCTGTCTGTGAAGCATTATTTAGCCGCTAGATGCACTCCAGTGCTCGAACACGTGTCGTACTTGCCTGATTTAGCGCCCTGTGACTTTTTTCTGTTTCCGAAGATCAAATCTGCCTTAAAAGGAAACCGGTTCGAGTCGATGGAAGAGGTGAAGCAAAAATCGGCGGAGCCTCTAAATGCTCTTACAAAAGAAGACAAGACTTCAAGCATTGCTTTGCCCAATGGAAAAAAAACATGTGTGCAGCGAGAGGAGGAGACTACATTGCAGGGGAGCATTTGATTGTAGAATAATTTTCAGAATAATTCTTTTTCCTAAGCAGTCTCGGTCAGCCTGTAGACGACGCACCAATGGTAAAAATTTGAGTATGCCCATTAAGATTTCTTTTATTAGTAGCCTTATCATATTAAAAATGGGAATGGTATAAAATTTTAAGCTTCACAATTAAGTCCTAAAATTTCAACATTACAATCTAAGTCCTAAAATTGTAAGCATCACAATGCAAGTCCTGAAATAGTAAGAGTCACAATGCAAGTCCTAAAATTGTAACAGTCACAGCGCAGGTCCTAAAATTGCAAGCAGCACAATGTAAGTCCTAAAATGTAAGCAGTACAATGCAAGTCGTAAGCAGCACAATGCAAGTCGCAAGCACCACAATGTAAGTCCTAAAATTGTATCACATTGCAAGTCTTACATTTTTAAGCATCACAATGTAAGTCCAAAAATTCCTGAAGTCAAAATTCTTCTAAATATGTGCACTTAGGTACCTAGAGGGAATACTGCCAGAAGTTTATCTACTAGAATAACGTTTGAAATTCAAAAATGCAAATAAAACTATACCTACCATTCTTTTTGAAATAGGTAAGTTAACGTAAGTTCCAGTATTTCCTAAAGTGCCGCCATCTTCAAAATATTCAGTTATATTTTAGTACCTTATGGTTGTGCAACTTTGCACAACTTAATTCTTATAAGGAGGCACAATCTTTCTAATGGCCCATCTCAATCATTAGCATGGCTTTGTGAGGGGCCAGTTCACGACCACCAAACTCAACCACCGATATAAAGCAGGTCACAGACGGATGTCATTTACTTAGACCTTTCCAAAGAATTTGATAGCCTGCATCATGGTATTCTCCTGAGGAAATTCGATAATATGGGTTTCTCATCAAACCTACTGAACATTATGGGATTCTATCTTCGCGAAGAGTTAGCTTTGTCAATTATCCTGGGTGCCAGTCTGCTGGTGGTCTTGGCTGGGTCTGGTGTTCCTCAGTGATCCATGTTGGGACCTCTAGTGAAGAGGTGAAGCGAAAATCGGCGGAGTCTCTAAATGCTCTTTTAAAAAAAGACTTCCAGCATTGCTTTGACCAATGGAAACACGTATGGAACGGTGTGTAGCGAGGGGGAGGGGGGTACATTAAAGGGAAGCATTCCTGGGTAGAATAACTTTCAAAATAAAACTTTTTCATAATCAGTCTCCTTATTTAATAGCCTCATAAATTTCGGTCAGCCTGTAGCCGACGCACCAATGGTAAAAATTTGAGTATGCCCATCAAGATTTCTTTTACTAGTAGCCTCAAATGGAACATTTTTATATTAAAAACGGGAATGGTATAAAATTTTAAGTTTCACAATTAAGTCCAGATAGCAGATCATTTTCCAATTTGGATAGCTTGAAAATTCTCTATTTTGCCTATATTCGATCGAGACTTGAATATTGTAGCTTGGTTTTTTATCCCTTTTATAGTGTTCAGATTGGTGCTCTGGAAGATGTTCAGCGTAAGTTTTTAAAACACCTTGTATATAGGGCATCTGGTACCTACCCACAGAGAGGATGTGATCATGGCCAATTGCTGATGCAAGCTGGCATACCCAGTTTGTATTCTCGTATAAAAGTTGCATCTGTGATGTTCCTGCATAACTTGTTTCATGGTAAAGTTGATTGCCCAGACTTATTGATGCAATTAAATTTCTCAGTTCCACGGGCTGCATCAAGAGTGGTGAGAGTGTTTAAGCCTCCAATACCAAGGACTAACTTGTATATGAAATCACCTGTTTATAAAATGAGCTCTGACTTTAATAACATTGCAAACTTGTGCGACTTCTATTCGGATAATGCTGCGGTTATTCGTAGGGTGGCTATATCATACTTTGTCGGTTATTAGAACCATTATATGTACTGTTTTGTAGAATTTCTGCCTTGTGATGTTTTGCACAGTATTTTAGTTTTGTAGTTTAGTTTAATTTAGTTTTTTTTTTGGGAGTATTTTTTGTTCATATTATTACATATTGTTCTTTTTGTATGGTGCCCTATTAATGGGATTATCCTGTTGGGCATGTATTCAATAAATAAATAAATAAATAAATAAATAAAGTCCTAAAATTGCAAGCATTACAATCTAAGTCATAAAATTGTAAGTGTCACAATGCAAGTCCTAAAATAGTAAGAATCACAATGCAAGTCCTAAAATTGCAAGCACCACAATGCAGGTCCTAAAATGTAAGCAGCACAATGCAAGTCGTAACCATCACAATGTAAGTCCTAAAATTGTAAGTATCACAATGTAAGTCTTACATTTTTAATCATCACAATGTAAGTCCAAAATATCCAGAAGTCAAAATTCTTCTAAATAGCTGCACTTAGGTACCTAGAGGGAATACTGCCAGAAGTCTCTCTACTAGAATAACGTTTGAAATTCAAAAATGCAAAGAAAACTATACCATTCTTTTTGAAATAGGGAAGTTAATGCAACTTCCAGTAATTCCGAAAGTGCCGCCATCTTGAAAATATTCAGTTAGTTATATTTTAGTACCTTATGGTTGTGGTGGTTGTGCAACTTTGCAGAACTTAATTCTTATAAGGAGGCACAATCTTTCTAATGGTTCATCTCAATCATTCTGTATTATAAAAAATTATTGACCCAATTCACTCGATAAAAACTTTATTTACAAAAAAATCACACTTTAAGTACAATGCTAAAATATAACAAAAACGTACAAAATCACTATAAATATAAAACGAGCTAATAGTGTATAAATAAGAAAAGACGGAGGCAATTAGAAAGATATAGATAAAATACAATAATATTTTGTCACTAAAATTAACAGCTTGAGAAAATTAATTTTATTACGAGTCAAACTTTTGGCAACAACAAAAGTGAATGTCATAATAATAGTAGTCTCTAAAATTTACTATAAGAGAAATTACATAACAAATGTAAGTCTATAAATATACCATACAATTAATGCAAATGTTAAAATTGTACTAATCTGTGGAAAACCCAAATCTAAATACAGATATTCCAATATTCACAGTCTTTCTTTTTTTATCTAGTTCAAAATTTTCAGTGAGACTGTAATTAAAATAGGACGGTAGTTAGAAGCCCCAAAAACAATTCCGTCAAAAAACACCCCTTAGAAGCCACCCCTATTTTTTTTCTAAAACTGCATCCCAGGGAAGCACAACAGAAAAAAATTACACTCTATGCCAGGTGTCCACGAAATTACTGAGAAAGCTGCCATTTCATCATGAATAGAGTCATTTGGCAGGGGAGACTACTTTGAAGGGGGTTTTTTGTTTAACAAAAAATTGAAAAAATAATAGGTTCAGTTTCTTTTGGGTACCCCATCGTAGTTGCTTTATATACAAGCTGTCCCAAAAGTCGTAAATCAAACGTCACACGAAGTTAGGCTAGCTCAAGCCCTTTCGGAAATATCCTATATGATCTTATCAAAAAGTTTACGGTTTTCAAGATATTGCCAATTTTATGAAAAAATAAATAAATGAAAATTGTCAAATTTTTCCCCCCACATGCAGAAAAAACATTTCCGGAATTATCGAATCAATCTGAAATATTTTGTTATTATTCGAAGAAAAAAAAAATTAAAAATCGGACTTTTCTTCCCAATTTTGTTTTAATTTGGAATAAACCTCCACACTAGAAACAAAATTTGTAAAATTTTGTATCTCATAATTTTAAAAGCTTCCCTGTTTTATGGAGATTCTAAAATGGTATAAAACATTATCAATATCTCTAAAAGTAATTCACTGTCGACGATTGAAAGTAAACTTGGAAGTGAAATCAGGTAGCTAACAGAAACAATCATATTTACATCAGTAAGATTACTAATTTGTACTTGCTATACACCCACTTACTTTTCAGTAAATTAATTCACTAACGAACTTTGTTTTACTCTGGATGTTTGATACGATTGAAAATCAAGTGAATTACACCCATTAAGAGTATGCAAACATGCATCTTATTCATGGAGAGCCTCGATACATGCCGTTCAGAGGTTGTGTAGCTTACAATGCCAGATGAGCAGCATGAATTTATGTGCAGCGCTACCCAGACCAACAAAATCCATGTTACGGCGTGTTCATAAGAACCCATAACGCCTACAGCGCTGGTAGAATGCCTGGCATCGATGGTGTTGATAGAACTAGAAGACTGCAGACGAGGATGCTGTCCTGACTTTGTTATCGAAGAACCTGGTACCTCGATCTGGAAAGCAAAGAGACGGACGGGTGTCCCAAGGGCTACTACTTATAGAATTTTAAAAAAGATATGGGTACCATCCTTACCATATTCAGAGGGTTCAAGTTTTGGAACCGCGTGACTATGAAAGGCGTAAGCGATTTTGCGAAATTAGGTTAAGAAAAATCAGACAAGATCCCAATTTCTTCAATAACGTTTTATGGAGTGACGAGTTAGCATGTAAAAAATGATGGATACATGAACCTTCACAACTTTCATAGTTGGAAAATTGAAAATCCACATGTTGTTCAAGGAGGTGCCAGCATCAATTTAAGGTAAACCTCTGGGCCAGTGTTTTTAACGGACCACTTTTGGGATCCGTGGAACTGCCTCCTACGTTAAATGGTCAAAGATATTTCGCATTTTTTTTACAAAAAAATTGCCAGAGCTGCTGGAAGACACCCCATTAGAACTTCAGAGGACACTGTGGCTTCAAAATGATGGATGATCAGCCAACTATGCCTTAGAAGTAAGGCAATACTTGAATCAGACATACCCGGCCAGGTAGATTGGCCGCCTAGGACTTATCTTGTGGCCAGCTCGCTCACCGGACCTGAACCCAATAGACTTTTTTTATTGGGGATGCTTAAAAGATAAAGTTTATGAAAAACCATTAAGAAATCAAGAGGAACTACATCAAAGAATCGGAACAGCAGTTCAAGAAATTTCACAAAGCAGTCTAAGAGGATCGTTCCGAAGACGATGTTTATGTATAAGACAGAATGGCCGTCAATTTGAGCATCAGTTATGAATAAAGTAATTTTTATAAATATCACAATCTGTTTGTTTTTATTTATTAGCTACCTGATTTCACTTCCAAATTTACTTTCAATCGTCGACAGTGAATTACTTTTAGATATATTGATAATTTTTTATCCCATTTTAGAATCTCCATAAAACAGGGAAGTTTTTAAAATGATGAGCCAGTAAATTTTACAATTTTTTTTTTCAGTACGGAGGTTTATTCCAAATTTAAAAAAATTTGGAAAGAAGAGTCCTTTTTCATTTTTGTTTCTTCAGATTTTCTGAATAATAAGACAAAATATTTCAGATTGATTCGATAATGGGATTAGTGAGGATTAATATGGACAAAATGTTTTTTCTTCATGTGGGGGACAAAATGCCTTAAAATTTGACACCTTTAAACTTTTCATAAAATTGTCAATATCTTGAAAACCTTCAACTTTTTGGTGAGATCATCTAGGGTTTTTCTGAAAGGGCTTGAGGTAGCCTATCTTCTTGTGACGTTTGATTCACGACGTTTTGGACATTCTGTATGTATGTATGTATGTATGTATGTATGTGTATGTATATATATATATATATATATATATATATATATATATATATATATATATATATATATATATATATATAATTTAAATTGCATTTGAACTCAGAAACTCACAGCAAAGGAAGGAAGCAACGAACAAAAATCTGTTTGTTGTTTAAAGAAAGCATTCCTATTCACTTTTATATTATTAGAAAGACTGAGGTCGTACAATTACCACAGCATAGATATATACAGCAGGGTCACTCTATATTAAATATTTTCTTCTAGATTTCGTGTTAGCCTACTGCCAGCCTAAAGTCTCTCAGTAGATTCAAGTGTTTAGTAAGAGTAAGTCTGTAAGGCTAGATGTATTCTCACAACAAATAGAACCGCAGACCGGTTTTGCTCTAACTACAGCTCATCAGTACGGCATACTAATTGCAGCAAAAAATACACCTATACAGTAATACGGCTATGGTAGCCAGCCTTCCAACACATTTGGAGCTGGCGTGACAACATACTACTTGGTTCCGCAACTAGGTGACGGCACGTTACTTCATGTCTACCACTCACTTAGTGTAAGAGTAAGTCTGTGATATCAGAGACATATTCAGTTTATTGTATTTGGTGAATTTGTTATTATAATGAGCTTTGTGACAGGCTGTGCAGCCAAAGGATGTGCGTGCCTCTGTGTGTGTATCTATATATGATCACGAACCTGTGTAATTTAGTATAATATTTTACGTAGGTAAAATAATTAGTTTAATGGGCTTTATTTAAGTTTTACAGTTGAATTGTGTCTAATTCATGCATTCATTCGACTACGTTTTTTAATTAAACATATATTTTTTCTCTGATAGGATTTATCCCGTTTGATAATAAAGATTGTATTATTATTACAGGCTTCCCACTAAAAACAGCATATCAATTTCCCTGAGTTTTCCCTGACATGCCGAAACCTATTTCCCTGACTTTGCTCTCCACAATCTACCCCAAAAATGTGTAACACACTACTACATAATACACTAGCTCTTCAGCTCATGGTGGAAAACACACTTCTCCTAAATAAGATATATAAAACATACACAATTTTCCTTACAAATAAACGAAAACACCACTTTATACAAATATGCACCTATCATTGTGTTCTAATTATTTATCATAAAACAGAAATAACTAATCTTTCCCTGACACAGACAAAAATTCCCTGACTCTTAGTCAATGTTCACAAATTTTCTTAATTTTTCACTGATTTCCATGACAAAATTTTTCTTTTAACAAATTCCCTGACTTTTCCTGGTTGTCCCTGTTTTCCAGATGAGTGGGAACCCTGTATTATTATTGTGAATTTTTCTATTAATCACACTGCAACAATATACATAAATAAGTGACCATATTTTACCAGTCTCAGACAGTAACAAATCTCATATTTAATGCCGGGTCCAGACCAAGCAGACAAAACAACGACAAGACAAAGACATTCATGATTCGCGACAAAGTGGCGACAAATCCGATACATTTCAGCAACATTTTTGTCTTATTTTTGTTTTGTTTCCAAATTCGGAGACAGTTGCAAGTCACGTCTCGAGTCGGTAAAGATCAAAGGGTCTCTGTTTTGTCTGCATATTTTACGACAAGTTGTCGGCGCAGTGTGGACGGTGTGCGCTGACAAAAGTAGGAGACCAATAAATCAGTGGAAAATCACACATATTTAGTTCTGTTGTGTCGTTGTGTAGTGGAGTACTAATGACTTTGAGAAAAATGTCGGGGGGAAAAAAGTGGAACACAGAAAATACTTGCAAATTAATAGAACTGTACAGAGAGCATCCATTATTATGGGACCCTAAACATAAGGACTACAAAAATCGTTAGAAGAAAGCCGATGAATTGATGGAGATTTGTTTAGCATCAAATATAAACTCAGTGGATGCTGTTGAAAAGAAAATAAGGAATATTAACAGTCAGTATATGAGAGAAAGGAGAAACTATAAGAAAAAGAAGAAATCGAGGACAGTTACACATTTTACTTCCAAATGGTTTCGATATGAACTGCTAAGTTTTTTGCGAGACAAAAATAAGCCTCGAAACAGCCTGCAAGCTGGATTTTCAAGAGAAACATACGTAAGTAGATTATTTATTATTTTAATTTTAAAGAATATAGGTACAGTATGTCAACTAGAGTTGTAGTCTCGGTCGTAGGTAGCCATATGGAAAACATTTTTATTATCAATTTTAAGGAGAAAAGTTATTCTTCATAAAGCACCTCCGTGGCTGTGCGGGAAAGTCGATTCAGACTTTCCAATACGGACTCGGGGGACGACGGTTCGAGACTCAGCGGCGGCGGCTGATTTTTCAAATCACTGTCGTCGTTGAGATCAAGCTCAAGGTGGAGGATAGGTTAGTTTAGATGAGCAAAAAGGGTCAGCAATGGTCTAATTGCCAGTATGCATCTTACCTTTACCTTATTCTTCATAAAAAGTTTTCCAAACCATTCAGGCATCAAAATTTTCCACTCCTACGGGGTTTATCAAAAAATATCAATTTTTCTCAATAGCAAAGTAAGTACCTTCATTTTTCCCACAAAATTGTTAAGTATGAAAAATTTGATGGCTGGCCAGCAATAAATCTTTATTTTTTAAAATTTTCTTCCTGGTGGAAACGCCACATGGTTAAACAACTGATTCGCAACAACTGAATTTTGTTGCACATTTGTCCTTGTGGTGTGGACAGTTTGTCTCAATTTTGTCTTGCCTGAATACCTAAAATTTTGTCGTGTTTTTGTCTCAAAATCGTGTTCACTGTTTGTCTGCTTGGTCTGGACCCGGCATAAGATTGACATTTTACAGTTATTATTGTAGCACTTGTAAAGTGTAAACAAGTAATGGTATTTAGGTGGCTATGTTTCACTTCTTCGTGGAATTAAGATTAGACTAAAGCCTATCGAAATTTTAAATACTGTTCTGTGAAGAAACAAAGACAGTGATGGTTGAAACTTGTACCAGATGTTGTGTTTACAAAAGGGTAATAAAATTGAGTGGCAAAACCATTTTACAGATAAGAAAAGTGCCTGAATAACATTAAAAGGCTGAAAGAGGAGTGACCCTGCTGTATATATCTATGCTGTGAACATATTATAGGATAAAAGAGTTGTATTTTTATCTCAAATGAAGATAATTTGCAACAGTCACACACATTTAAAATGGTTACCAATATTTTTTTTTACAAAACTGGAGATCAGTCATTGTATTTGTTTTTTTTAATTTATAGAGAAATTACCATTACAAGAAGTGTACCATTGATATTAGAAAGATGGTAAGATCTCTCAGGAACACTTACTACATAGAAAAATATTTTAGTTACATATTTTCTTCTTCTCCAAACTCAAAATCTAAGTGTACTTGTATATGATAAATTATAGTTGCTGTTTTTTGATCAAGTTAAAAAAAAAAGGAAAAAGAAGTAAGCATCTCAAGAGGGATCCACACCAATAAATATCTGCGTTGTGTTTGACACAAATTGCTTTGTGTGCGCTGAAATTTTTCTTAATATAGACTAGAGGTGTGCGAACTTATGTTTTTCGCGAACCGAATTATACACAAACCCAAGCAAATATGTTTCTTCGAACTTCGAACCTCTGAAATAGTATCGCTAAGGTTCACACTCGAACTCCTTCAAAATTGAAGATCGAACATCGAACCACAATGTGACCCCTGAGGCACACCAGATGTTACCGCAACAGGATTAGAAACATTGTCACCAATCTTCACATAGTGAAATAACATTAATAGAAACAAAAAGGAACCATACATTAATATACACATTCTAGTTAACAAAGTTCGAACAGACGTTTTATTTCAAACACAGAACAATTGAAAACATCTAGGTTGCCCTCCAAAGTTGAATATATATTAAACATGTTATAAAACCGGTGAAGACCACATACGCTGCGTACAAGCCATTAGTGGATAAAAAGTCAATGGATGACGTGATCCTAAACATGGTACATTAAAATTAAGCTGTTCCAACAGAGGACAGTCAATTTGGCAATTAATTAATTTATATAAAAATATCAAAGAGCTACACTTCCTCCTATTCTCTAAAGTCTGCAAATCAAAAAGTTGTAATAAAGTACTGACCAAAGCCAATACAAGGGTACTGACCATCCAAACGAAAACAAATATACTTGAGAAACTTTCTTTGAATATTGTCGAGATTACCAATCTGTGTAACATAAAAGGGAGCCCATACCACTGATGCATACTCCAGAGATGACCTTATCAGAGAGCAATACAACAAAATAAATGTATCTGATGAATCAAAATACCTACTATTTCTAATCATAAAGCAAATTCTCCTGTAGGCTGAACCAGTGGCATGCTACAAATGTTGCCTAAATGAGAGGACAGGGACAAACACAACACCAAGATCTTTAATAACAGATGGCCTTCCTAGTAGCTGACTATTTACGTTGTGATCAAATAGGATGGGGCACCTTTTACGTGAAAAAGACATGACACAACATTTACCAACATTAAGAGAAAGTCCATTGTCACCACACCAACTATCGAATAGATTTAAACTACTCTGTAACTTAATACAGTCTTCAGGATGATTGATGTGCAGGTAAATCTTTATATCGTCTGCATATATAAGTAAGGCACTTCCAAGATGTTTGATATACCATCAATACAAATATTAAAAAGAACCGGACCCAGTATGGAGCCCTGTAGCACTCCAGATCATATTTCAAAGCTATCTGATTTAAAGCCCTTAATTTCAATACACTGATTTCGTCTGCTAAGATACGATTTAAATAACTCGATCAGATTCCCTGAGAAACCAAGACAGTGCAGCCTATCAATAATAACAGTATGATTAAGGCGGTCAAAATCCTTCAAAAGGTCTGTATATATAACATCAACTTGTCTATGATCCTCAAGAGCTGCATCAATAAATTGTGTCATTTTGACTAAATTCGTGACTGTAGAAAGACCTGCCATGAAGCCACGTTGAAAAACAGATAATCTATTCTTTATGTTAAATGATATATGTTCATATAAAGCAGCTTTAAAAATTTTTACAGAAGACACAACAAATTGACACCATACGATAATTGGAAGAGTCCTTTTACCTGCTTTAAATAGCGGAAAACCACGTGATAATTTCTAAACTCCAGGGAAAGTAGATGATTCAAGTATAAGGTTAAAAATTTTTGTAAGCGGAGCTAGAAAAATACCTAGACAGTCTTTAACAAGAAAAGCAGGTACCAAGTCAGGACCAGAAAAAAATTAGCCTTGATTTTTGACAACGACGTGTCAAAAAGCTCTCAACCCATCTCAACATAACGCCATGGAAACTCAAAGCAGAGATCTTGGTAATGAATAAATTGTGGTTAACCCTGTCAAACGCCTTGGAGAAACCCGTATAAACAGAGTCAACCTGAAGAGAAGTCTCAAAAGCTTCAATGATATACTTGCTGGTGTATGAATAAATTAGTACCAACTGATCTTCCACTCAAGAATCGATGCTGCTGCTCAATCATCAGGCCCCTGCAAAGAGGTGAAATCTGATCAAACACAAGGCTGTCAAAAAATTTTGGAATCTCTGAGGGAAAAGAAACACCTCTGTAGTTCTTGATATCACTCCTCAAACTGCCCTTACGACTACTCTCATATACTTGAGCAACTTAACTTTAATGTTCCATGAATGTCTGCGCGAAATCCGTTCACCTTTTGGTTACCTACGCCGCGAACTAATCTTGTGAAATTCTCGCCGGTGTATAGATTATGTTCAGCTGCCAACAGACATGCGTCTTCCATTGATATCTTTGTGTCGGATCCAAGGTTGCTCAGAAGGTTAGCAGTCTCACAGTTATAGAGGACTAATTTGTACTTCTAATTATTTTTTACTGTTTATTTATTGTTGTAATTTTTTATTCTTTTTCTGTTTTAGTTACATTCTGTTATCTAGTTGTAAATTATGGTTTTAGTTGTAAATTATGGTTTAAAATGCTTATTTTTAGTTGTAATTTAAATTTTGCCTTATTGTAAGGTTTACGTAGTTGTTTTTTTTTGTCTGTCATTTCTGTATTTCCTACCCCATAATTGGGCTTGTCCTGTTGGGTAGAGCAATGATAAGTACATAAATAAAAATAAATAAAGATTGAAATAGAATAAACACATTCACAGCGCAGCTCTACACCAATGCATTTTGCATTTTATGCATTCAAGGAAGAACATTCGAAGCGATATGAACGAATGGGACATATATATATTAGCGCATGTGGCGCATATGACACACACTGTGTTCATTGGCGGTTTCAATTAATACACCAAACGACAGCTGTAGTAGAAAAATATTTACGTGAAAGAAACTCATATAATATAGATGAAATGAAAGTAACAATGAATCTGCTGGTGACGGAATTTTAGAAATATATAATTTTCAGGCTTACTTAATAATTTCCATGGCATTTGAGCAAAATATAGATATTTATAGGCAGATATCTAGGCAGATATCGTTATTCTGTAACTTCTTTAAAGCTTTGTCAATGTTATTATACAGGCATATATTCTTCCATATAAAGAGCTTCATCAACCTTCTCAGCAGAGCTTCATGCCAGACAGATCAGCAGTTACAAACTTAGCTTGCGATACGCAATACATTGCGGAAGCTTTAGATAATCGTAATCAGGTCGATGTCATCTACCTTGATATGTCAAAGGCATTTGACCGCAATGATCATGCTATTTTGTTACGTAAATTAAAAGCATTTGGCTTATCTGAATCACTCTGAAAACTGATTGCGAATTACCTTATGGACAGGAAGCAATATGTGGCTGTACAGGGCTGCAAATATATTTCTGGTACATCAGGGGTACCTCAGGGGTAGATTTTGGGTCCTTTGTTATTTAATCTATTTATTAATAATCTCGTTGGGGGTTTGA